>JAMPIV010001180.1:0-286822 GCA_024509875.1 Oreohelix idahoensis
AGCACAGGTGAAAAAATCAGTACACATTTTAACGAAACTCAGGAAAGAGAGAGTGCAACAGGTTCTAAATAATCATTTGCAGAGGTGTTAACAGACCGACCAGGGCATACAAAACCTATTGGAATATGATATGAAACTGATAGGACCCCACACCTGTCTGTATGAAACCATATTCGATTCCGTTTGCTAAGGAAAAAGCTTTGAAGGAAGAGATAGACTATCTGTTGAAGGAAGGAATTATTTCGCACAGTGAGTCTTCGTATAGTTCGGGGGTGGTACTCTTAAGGAAGCCCTCTGGAGAACATAGACTCTGTATAGATTACAGGAGACTGAATGCTATTACAGAAGGACAGGTGGATCCATTGCCGGATACAAATCAGCTGTTTGCCAGACTAAATAAAGCTAAATATTTCTCAAAAGTGGATCTGAGTAAAGGATACTATCAGATTCCAGTAAAGCCTGAGGTTAGACCATACCTAGCTTTTAGTACCTCAGAAGGACACTATGAGTTTAATAGATTGCCATTTGGATTGAAGAATGCGCCTAGTGTCTTCTCTAGAATGATGAGAAAATTATTGGATCCTCTGAATAATCCCTGTATAACAAATTTTATGGATGATATCCTTATAGCAACAGAAACATTTGAGGAACACATTGACTCTCTGAACATGCTGTTTAATCGACTTAGGGAGGCAAATTTAACAGCCCGACCAACCAAATGTTGCGTTGGATGTAAAGAATTGGAATTTTTGGGACACACAGTTTATCAGGGAAACATGACCCCTGACCCAAAGAACTTAGAGAAACTACAGAAAGCCCCGAGACCACAAAACAAGAAGGACGTGAGATCCTTTGTCTCATTATGTGGTTTCTACCAGAAGTATATCAAAAACTTTAATTCCATATGTGCACCTTTAACGGAATTGACACGTAAAGGACTTCCAGATCGCATTACATGGACACCACAATGTGAAATGACTTACCAAGAATTGAAGGAAAAGCTCACAAGTAAACCCATTTTGAAATTACCTGACTTAAGTCAAGAATTCATAGTAAGGACGGATGCAAGTAATATTGGGTTAGGTGAAACTCTACTACAGAAATCAGATGCATTGGATGGGGAATTAAGCCCAGTGGCATATGCTAGCAGAAAGTTGAATAAAGCTGAAATCAACTACTCAACTAGCGAAATAGAATGTCTTGCAGTAATATGGGCAATAAAGAAATTCAATATTTATCTATATGGGAAGGCATTTAAGTTGCAAACAGACCACAAACCTTTATCGTTTCTAGCACAGGCTAGGCATGAGAACTCCAGGTTACTCCGATGGTCTTTACTTTTGGCTCCATATAATTTTAGCATTGAGTATATATCTGGAAAAACCAATTTGGGAGCGGATTTTTTAAGCCGCCATCCGTGTGATGAGAATCACCGTAAACCCCAGAACTAATAATAAATTTCTCTATGTGTATATAGAATAAAAGGGACTGACAATAATGTCAGTTTTAAGAGGGGGTTGGTGTCAATGAATTTTCTAATCCACATATATAAATTATTAGGTAAATATGAAGCCTAACAAATAAAATTAATAAAGAGAAGAGCAATGGTAAAATAACAGTGCTGTCACAAAGAATGTACTCGAAATCCCCTTGTTTTCTGCTTCGTCTGCAAATTGTAACGCTTTCACGTTGATATAAAAGCTTACTGTATTATTACCCGCCTTCTTCAATGAAACGTGTGCTGCATTTCTAAGAAAAACATTGAGGGACGTACTGCGTAAATGACCTAAAATTAATCCTAAAATTAATTTATAACTGCGTTACCAAAAAACGAACTGAAACAGATGAACAAGAGGAATAAAGAAAGAGGCGAGGGGCTTGGAAAATTCATGAACGCATGCAAAACGCGTCGGCGCGGTTCACAATGCTGCCTCACGCGTGTTAAAGGTCCTACCAATGGCACTATGTTTTTTTTTTCAGACGGACAGTGATAAAATACACTACCCTTTCCCAGAGTTAGGTTTATAAATCATAACAAACGCTTATTAGAAAAGACAACATTATATGGGTTTACGTTTGAAAACACATAACAGTACCCAGACAGCACATCTTCGAAACAGGAGGTAGAAAATACATATTTTGAACGCAGCCACGTAGCTCCTTTTTTAAATTGGGGGTATTTTTGGGTTCCTTAGGGCTTGCTGACAAATAATATGTAAAACGTTACGCAAATAGTCCAGGAATTAATAAATTATACCCAAAATAAAATATTGGGGGTGCCTGACAGCATAAATCATTTCTGCTCATAAGATTTTTTTTTAACGTGTTTGAAAAAAATTTACGTTACAGAAATAGCCTACCATGTAAACTCCAAATTGATTGGAGCGCAACAAATGAAAGCCTAACCACGATTGGTCGGGCTATAAATACTATCTTGGTTGTTAGGGGAAACGGGGAAAGGTAACATTTTTTCAAACACTTGTCGAAACGGGGCTCATTGGTCAGACTCGCTGATATAATCACTTAGGAGCGTTAGTTCGAAACCACTTGTTTAAATAAGCTTGATAAAGCAACAGTGCGTTGAAGCCAGCTCATATTTATGCTAAATAAAAGCCTGGAACATAAGCAGATGGGAAATTTGTGCTCAGTTTGTTGATCAGTATTCATTGACTAATTCAACGTATTATCTGGGTTTTATTCGTATGAATTGTGGTAAGCTTGAACCATTCAATATCTTTTAATGAAAATTGAATGTGAATTGTTGATTTATGCCTGTCTATATATGTGTAGTTCAGTGGCCAACGTGAGGTAAAGCCTGTAATGCTCCAGCCTGAACAGAGGGTGTCGGAGAGAAGTAAAACGGCATGGAATGGCCAAACAGTACACTGACACCTGGATGATTGACTAGAAAGAAATAATGCTGGAAGTGCAGAGGCGTAGTAACCAGTTAAGAAGGGTTATTACTGGATTAAAGTAAAAAATTATTTCAAATGATGCTGACTGTTGGCCCTTAAATGCTCTGTTCTCATTGTTTGTGCGGTTGTTGTGATCAAAAGTAAACAAGAGAGTTTAAGTGTAGTTATGAAGTAGAAGGTACATCCTTCTTGATTTCAGGGACAGTGGTCTTGATGGTACTGAGCAGCACCTGGTCAGAGCTTTGCTGAATCCAGTGTCGGACAGCATACTCCTTGGTCCTTTTAGCTATCAGTGAGGTGTCTCCAGAGCCCAGAGGAGAATTCGAGCAGAGGAGTCCTTTCCTGCCCCCATCACGCCAGATAAGCTAACTTGGCCAGCTGAGCTCAACATTATGTCCCCTCATCTTGAACTGACTTTGTAAAATTAACATTAAGAGGGGAATTTACTTGTCTTAAAATCAGGAACTGTGAACATCTCCAATACTAGTCCCTAAAGACAAACTATTGAAGTCATGATGACAAATACCAACAGAGCTTGAACAAAACAAAACCAGTATTACCTCATTTTACTACTACACAACTGGCACACATAGAACATTTGTAATAATATATGTCACTACAATATTCATATTAAATACATTCTGTACATAACTTGTAATTTAAATTGATTGTGATTCCTGGTTCCCTTGTAGTTGAATCAGGACACATATTCATTCATGCCAGTAATGAATACATATTGTTATTTGAAAGTTTATCAGTGACTCTTTTAAGATATCTTTGTAGAGTGTTATATGTATGTGAGTGTCACAGTGTTGTCAAGAGTAGTGGATTAAATTAAATTGTTTATCTGTCTGTTGTAGTTGAACTTAAACTTACATCATAACACATACCCTAGGACTACTTAAAACGTATAGCATTCCACCACTTTTTCCAGAAATTAATTTCCATGTGACTTGACGATATAACAGATGATGTTGGGTAAGCAAGTAAGCGTTACCTTTAATAAACTTACTCTTAATAGATATTGTATTCCTTCACAGCCTGATCTCTGTAAGCTTCACTATGTTCCCTATAAGTATTTATAACATCCCACTTCACCACAGTGTGACCAAGAATTTTTATACTGAGGAGAGTTACTGACTGACATTCCTAAGTTACTGGAGGTACTCACGATTCTGACAACTGTGAGCACAGTGACATATTTACAAGTTTGTAGGTAAGAAGCGAATGTCAGAATGGCGGGACGGGGTTCTCTTTTTGCCAATATTTAGATAACAGTTAGACAATATATATTTAGACATACAAAAAGTAGACATACAGGATAACAGTTAGACGTTATATTTAGACAACGAGAAGACGATATATATAGACAACAAGAAGACTTTTAGATAACAGGAAGAGGATATATTTAGATGATATATTTACATAACAAGAAGACGATATATTTAGATGCTATATTTAGATAATAGGAAGATATATTTAGACATATATTTATATACATATTTTACAACAGTTATACGAACAGTTATATATATTTAACAAAAAATGAATGTTAGTTAATATATTTTTATTTTTCAAATACTGTTTTGTAGTAACAAAACATATAGGAGCATATATGGTAATATATAGGAGTACATATATAGTATTTTTTAACATTACATGAGTATGTACAATTGATAAATAATACATAGTGACATATACTTTGTTATATACATATTTATATTGGAAGATGGGAGGTGTTACAGTAGTAACATTATCACAGTAAGAAATATAATATAACACCGGGGTACAGTTCCAGGCCAGACCTTGAGGGGTGTCGTCACGTCGTAAGAAATAGAGAGGTTTTGTATGTGTGATATGGTGTTTGGGGCGGTAGATAGATAGTATTTGGGTAGGGAGATGTATTGTATTTTGGAGTGGAAGATAGTTTAGACGTCGAGGGGCGAGGTGGTGACGTTGTCGGGGTGTACCTGTCGTTTGATGTAGAAGTAAGATAGGGCGTTGCGGTGTTGTTCGTAGGTGTAGATGGAGGATTTGTGTGCACGGAAACCAATATTTTTTCCCGCCCTGTGCTTGTTGTGTGTTGAGGACTTCTAAGAATGTGTGTTTGTCTACCTTGTTGTGGTGTTTGTTGAGTCCTTTGGTGGTTGTTTTGTCATAGTCCCCAAAACAGGGATACGTCTTGCTGCACAGCGAAATCATTCCGCTTCCTTCGTATTCTAATTTTTAAAAAGGCCCGGTGTGCGTTTGTCGAATAATTTTTGAGCTCGGCATTTTTGACAAAGGCCGCGCGTTTTACCCTCTCTAGCTACAAAGTCGGGTCTATGGTCGGGACATACTTCGGCGGGGAACCATTGGTGGTAGGAGCTATAAAACTCGCGTCGCATAGCGGGCTTAACAACGTCCGCTAAGTTATTCGCGCTAAGGGTCAAGTAAAGGCTGTCTGTGTCCGTCTCACATAACTACAGAATCTTTTTGCCCACATAACTTCCGATCAACGTCCGCCTGGCGGTAGTCAGAAATTTATGTTTGTCGGCGTATTCCCGCATGAAAGACCCAATATCTTCTCTCGTGACGTCGACGTTCTTAAAAATGGGCGTCATTTCCGAGAAAGGGTCTTTTAGGGAGTCAGGGACATGAATGTCACACTCGACTAGCCCAAACAAGGTCTCGTCTAACACAGAGTCGAGAATCTGTTTTTCTGTTAATGGGTACCGGCGTATCGTTACTCTTGTTAAATTCTATTCCTCTATATTTATTTTATTCCTATCATCGATGACTTACAATTAGTATTTATGCTATATCTATCTCCAAAACTAAATTAACACATAACAAGTTATTAATATTGTCTTAATATATAAACTTAAAATTATCTTTAGATACCAACAGTTAAAAGCTAGATATACAACGCTAACACATGTGAATTAAATTTAAGTTTGCTTGCACGCGCGCTCACCCATGAAAAAGCGACAATTTCGAGTCGCGTGGTGGTGACATGAGTCTTCAAATTATCGGGAACACGAACGGTGCATCCGATTATTACAAAACATGGTTCGTCTATAACTGATATTAGAATCTGTTATACTCGATGGTTACAACGTATAGGTAAGTAGCTACTAACCCGTTTTAATTTTTTTTTTTTGGTTCTAATATTAAAATATTTCTTTGATTATTTCTTTAAATATTTCCGCAGTGGTCGAATATTTCACACTGTTATATAGAACTAAACTGGTGATGCAGTCGGTTATATCACAGCTTTGGTCGTTGGTGTGCGTTTCCTCAAACACAGTGTATACAGGTTTTTGAAGACCACCGTATTACAACACATCACCATATGTCACTTTATCTTTCTTGGTTAACATAGATTGTACAGGGTTAAATATTTTAGAAAAGTTGTGCCCCCGCTGATCGGGTACAGAATACTTTATTATAGAACAACGTGTCTCAAACGGTTTAGTCTAAGAACCCTATGATGTCTTACAAATTATTGAGTTCCCAGAGATCTTTTGTAGATAAGAGTTGTACCGCGAGGATATGACAATATCAAAGAAGATGTTCGATTATAAGGAACATAATGTTCACCTCGCTGACCCCCAAGTAGGCTTTCTGCGTACCATATTTTGAGAATCACCGTTCGTATGTCTTTCTTTTTTCAGCTGATAATAGCATTCGGGTTCTTTCACCCTACCAATTAGACACCTGATTCTGGTTAACTTTAAAGCGAGATATTCTAACAGAACCTTTAACTACAAACCTAGTCATTTACAAGGTATAGCTCCCACCTTTTTGTGGATCCAACATAATTTATTTCGTGTCTACATTACAACCAAGTTGTATATTTCAAAACCAAACAACAACCAGTAATCACCCCCTTCTACGCGAACCCAACTTAGAACACATGGATAATCGATAAGAAGCCATCGTTTTGCCGTGTTAGCGCCCGTGTGGGATATGTTAATGTACTAGCGATTCGGTAATATCGCGGTCTTGATTACAAAGCACGTGAAAAACAACCAAGGTGAGTTGTCTTTTTGGTTTGTAACTAAGAAATAAATTTAAACAAGAAAATAGAAATATTGTGTACACCATACAAGGTCAAAATTGGTTTATATATATATATATATATATATATATATATATATATATATATATATATATATATATATATATATATATATATATATATATATATATATATATATATATATATATATATATATATAGTCTGTTGTAACGGAACAACGGATAATTTCTTGTTGCCCTAAGACGCCGCAAGGCGTAATGGTCACAGACTGCTTGGTCGGTCGACGGCTAAGGATGGAAGAAGAAGAAGAATAGTCTGTTGTAGAAAAAGACCTACCACGGTCTTACATGCTCTCTGTCTGGATGTGTATGACATGAAAACCAATTTCTTTTATAAGAAATACTAGTACAAATGGGTTTCTGCGAAAAACCGAAAGCTAACGGTTTTTTGTTCGACGGTGAAACCTGCTATCCTCGTTACGCCAATGTTTAATTACGACGCAATTGTATTTGTCTAATTACTCGTCTGATCGGAAAATGTTTCGTACCATATAAGATCGAATGACAGACGAGCGTGCGTGTGTTTCAGAGATCTGCGCGTACGGTATTGTGCGTAAATAACGGGATCGATAGGCAATTTCATTACGGGGCATGTTTAATTACTGTGCAGGTGTGTTTGCTTAATCGGTCCCTTGTCGAAAATATGACTTATTTTACACGAATACCTCGCAAACGTGTCCAAATATTCAGAACCCATGTCTTTGTTACAATGCTCGCTTATCGAGAAGAGGAAGAATATTTCTCACTGTCATATAGAAGTAAACTGGTGATGGAGTTGGTTATATCGCAGCTTTGGTCGTTGGTGTGCGTTTCCTCATAAAATCACTATTCGTTATCTGTAATGTTTTAAATAGTTTTTTGTTAAGCCATTATTTCTATAATATTGTGTATTCGTAAGCAATAACAGGAGATTTGTGTGTGTTTCATGAAAGTTTAGGTATAGGTACACTACGCAAAAGTGGTTTCAGCAGAACATTGTAGTCTTGTTACAAACAGCAAGCTGATTTATAAGTAACTTTATCATTTTTATTGGAAGGAGTTGTGTTATTATCGTTTACATGAATATAACAACCGAGTTGTTCCAAACCATTCAGGCAACTATGTTACTACTTGACTTGAGACGAAGGAGTTTTTCTTTTTATAAACACTCTTTAGTGAATCCCCCTTTGCCTAAGCGCTATAGAATAAAGAGGAAAATATAAAATAAAAACTTAATTGAAAACACAACACGCACGTGGTTGTACCCTCCCTTGTTTTGGAACCAGATCGATGGCCCCACAAAACAGCGCGTGTAAATTTCTGTTCACGTCACTAGAGCAAAACACAATCGAACAATAGTAGAAACTCATAAAAGAAACATTCCTTCGTTCATATATTCGAATCCGCTACTTAAGGTTTTCACTTTTTTAATTTAAAAAATTTTTTTTTTATTCTTTTATTTTACAAGTGCGGCATGTGGTGATAGGCTTTATATTGTCTCCCAATCGTGCCAAACAGGAGGCGACCATGGAAATATAGTACATTAAATAAATAGAAATATGCCTGTGAGGTGATAGAAATATCCATGCGAATTGATAGAAATATGCCCTCGAGATGATAGAAATATGCCCTCGAGATGACAGAAATATGCCCTCGAGATGATAGAAATATGCCCTCGAGATGACAGAAATATGCCCTCGAGATGATAGAAATGTGACCACCGGTTTTGGTAGAAAATTTTAGATATAATTCACCAAAGTATTTTCGCACGTGTATCAAAGGATGGTCTCGGTAAAACTTACAGCGGCGACCTTCAGTCCACTCTCCATCGGTACAAGTATTGCATCACTTCTTGTCATGTACACCCAGTTAGTGGAAACAATGGAAGTCATCTTCAGCAAGGTATGAGCGCGAGTGTAAGTCATCTTCAACGAGGTACGAGCGCGAGTGTCTGTCGTTATTACACCGTCTCTTCAGTAAAGTATGAACATGAGTGTCTGGTCGTCGGTCTTCCATTTAAAGAGTTGTGTAGATTGAGTAATTATTGTGGAGGTTCACTTTTTTCCTACCCGCTATAGAATAAAGAGGAAAACCCAACTAGATACTCCTTAGTGTTACAAGTTCTAATTGGGTCAATATCGAGGTCAGTTTCAACCATTTTAAGAAAAGCCAACACGCACGTGCTTTTTACCACTCTTTGTTTAAATTCGATCGATGGTCTGCGCTCTCGAGGTGGAAGGTATTGAGCCTTCTTTCTTGCTTAGCATAGATTGTTCAGGTCTCACTGTCATATAGAAGTAAACTGATGATGCAGGCGTTATATATTGCAGCTTTGGTCATCGTTGCGAGTTTGGAGTTTCACCAAATCCGTGATGTGAGGCAGGCAAAGGTAGCTGCAGCTTTGTTAATGAGACTAGTAATTTCTGTGGCCAGAGATAATTTGTCATTGCTGATATACACAAGGTATGTGTGATGCACCGCACACAACCCAGCAGGGCAGACCCAGTTTTAACTGGGCACCAGAGGAAATCTGGAACGGTTAAGGATGCCTGCCCGATGCTGATTACAGCATCAGGGCGGCTGACCTAACACCACGTGCATCACAGGGCGGGAAAAAATATTGGTTTCCGTGCACACAAATCCTCCATCTACACCTACGAACAACACCGCAACGCCCTATCTTACTTCTACATCAAACGACAGGTACACCCCGACAACGTCACCACCTCGCCCCTCAACGTCTAAACTGTCTTCCACTCCAACACACAATACATCTCCCTACCCAAATACTATCTCTCTACCGCCCCAAACACCATATCACACACACAACACCTCTCTATTTCTTACGACGTGACGACACGCCTCAAGGTCTGGCCTGGAACTGTACCCCGGTGTTATGTTATATTTCTTACTGTGATAATGTTACTACTGTACCTCCCATCTTCCAATATAAATATGTATATAACAAAGTATATGTCACTATGTGTTATTTATCAATTGTACATACTCATGTAATGTTAAAAAATACTATATATGTACTCCTATATATTACCATATATGCTCCTATATGTTTTGTTACTACAAAACAGTATTTGAAAAATAAAAATATATTAACTAACATTCATTTTTTGTTACCTATATATAACTGTTCGTATAACTGTTTTAAAATATGTATATAAATATATGTCTAAATATATCTTCCTATTATCTAAATATATCATCTAAATATATCCTCTTCCTGTTATCTAAAAGTCTTCTTGTTGTCTATATATATCGTCTTCTCGTTGTCTAAATATAACGTCTAACTGTTATCCTGTATGTCTACATTTTGTATGTCTAAATATATATTGTCTAACTGTTATCTAAATATATCGTCTAACTATTCGTATAACTGTTGTAAAATATATATGTTCTAAATATATGTCTATAAATATCGTCTTCTTGTTGTCTAAATATATCCTCTTCTTGTTATCTAAAAATATCTTCCTATTATCTAAATATATTACTATATAAAAAGTCATGCTCCTCCTCGTCTTCAGTCTAAATATAACCTCTTCTTGTTATCTAAAAAATATATCCTTGTTATTTAAACAACATATATTACTGTATAAAAAGTCATGCGCCTCCTCGTTATCTCAAGTCTTCCTATTATCGTCTAAATATAACCTCTTCTTGTTATCTAAAAAACCGCCATCTTGCGCCTCCACCGCGCCTGCAAATTTTCTTTATATTAAAAAGTCATCCCGGCCATCTTGCGCCTTTATCCCACCTCCAGAATACTACCTAAGTTGGCTATGATATACTAAAAACAACACATACAACAACAATAATATATTACTATATAACAAGTCATCCCCTCCTCCTGAGCTCCGCCGGGGCTCCTCCTGATTTTCCTTATATAACACGTCATCCCGCCATCTTGCGCCATATATACACTTCTTGTTATTTCAAGTCCGCCATCTTGCGCCTATTCCGCGCCTGCACATTTTCCTTATATAAAAAGTCACCCCGCCATCTTGCGTCTTCATCCCACCTCCAGAATACTACCTAATTTGGCTATGATATACTAAAAACAACACATACAACAACAATAATATATTACTATATAAAAAGTCATCCCCTCCTCCTGAGCTGCAACGGGCCTGCACATTTTCCTTATATAAAAAATCACCCCACCATCTTGCGCCATAAACCCCCTTCTTGTTATCTCAAGTCCGCCATCTTGCGCCTCCACCGCGCCTGCACATTTTCCTTATATAAAAAGTCATGTACCATCGAATGATGCTCCACCTGCGCAATGAGTATTTCCTTATATAAAAAAGTCATGTACCAACGCCTGATGCTCCACCTGCGCAATGCGTATTTTCTTATATAAAAAGTCATGTACCAACGCCTGATGCTCCACCGCACATTTTCCTTATATAAAAAGTCATGTAATACGAATAAATACCGTCATAATAAAGAACAAGAGCAATGCTAAAACAACCTATTATCTCCCCTTAGTATACAAACAACACGCCCCCGTCATTATCGAACAAATTTATTGCTTATATAAACAGTCAACCAGAACCCAGATACCATCATGCTTCGCAAATTAAAATCATTTTCCGTCCTTAGGGCTTGACCACATACAGAATATGTTTAAAGACATGCGCCTGGGAACGCCGCCGCCTGAAATCGATCGAGTATTTTGCTATATAAAAGTCATGCGAAAACACATAGGAACCGTCTGCGCCTGCGGCTCAGTAATTTTTTCCTATATAAAAAGTCACGCGCCTGCAGAATGCGACCTAAGTTGCCTTATATAAAAAGTCTTCACCCTACTACTACTATGCTCCTACTAGCACAATGCTGTGTCCTTTAAAGATTGTCTAATGTTGTCCTCCCAGCAGTAATTAAAAGACTCTGGGTCGTCCTGGGGGTCTGGTACTCATCCCAGGCTCGCACCTTGTTTCCCATATGCTTGTCGTGGTAGCCGCCTTCTCCATTCTGCAAGACACTGACAAACATCTCCAATACCATCTTAGTTGGTACTGTTATTTCTACTTGGGTCTGCAGGGGTTGGGATTTTAGGACTTGACGTATCAGTCTTCCCTGGAATGCGGACCATGTCAGAGTGTTGGTCAAATAAATCTAAATCATGTTTATCTTCTTGTTACTTTCAACACATACCTTAGTTCATCACAACAGTTAGTGTCCTAGCGAATAATTCTGACTGAGTGTTGTAACTCAGATTATAATGAAACCTCATTTCTGATGGTTTGGATACACCTGGCTTTTTTGGGTTGTAAAATCATGAACACACTGTATATACGAAAAATAAAAACAACAAAAGACATCCCATCTTACAAATATGTTTTAAGACATGCGCTCTTATTTATACGCTCGGACATATAATATTACGGCCCTTATAGATATAATATATGATATATATATATGTCTCTATACTATATCTTCCTAATTTATCTCATATATATTATACTAAAAGTGGAGAAACAGTCCGTTTTGACGTGATAAACATCGGACTAAGGTCTAAATAAATGTCATTGTCTAAAATTTATTTTTGCTTTTGTCACTGGATGTTATCTAGAATCAAAGTTTTTTGTTGTTGTTGTCGCACAGTATAGGCACCACATCTTGCATTCCGGGAAAACACATCATCCCCAACGCCATCTTTTTTTTTTCGGTACTCTGTCATCCCCCCCTCAGATGGGCCGGGGAAGACACTCCATCCTGCACACGTGATCTTGGTTCCATTCAACCACTAAGTCAATGATGATCAATACTCACACACATTTAAAAAAGGTCAAAGTATTTACAAATATCTCCAAAACGCCACATTTTCCCTTAATCGCAATGTATTATCCTTATATAAAAAAGTTGTCAGTATTGCGTATTTTCACATCCAAGGCGGCACATAGTATTTACAAACATAAGCGAACTTCAAACGTTTACGCCCGCCGCCCCAATGGATGATCAATACAAATTCACAATTTGTTCCAAGCAGATCAAGTATTTACAAACATCTCCAAAAGTTTACAATGATGATCAGATATCTCACTCATAAGATCAAGTTTTTACAAAGATCTCCAAACCGTCCTTACAATGGATTGTCAGTATTCACACACAAGGTCAAGTATTTACAATCATCTCAAAAGTTTACAATGATGATTTCAATACTCACTAGGTAAAAAAATACACAGACACACACATGTAATTAATAAGTCTAATAATAATAATAAACTCTATAATACAATGAACTAACACTGGCTGTTAAAGTTTACTGGCTGTTAAAGTTTAAGTTTAAAATTTTTTTTAATGTATTAGTCCTGAACCAATTGTTTCTTTTGGTCAGAACATATGAAATGATAGGTATTTATCAATGAAATGCATATATATATATATTGCATAATCAAATATAACTTTTGTACATAAGTATATTATTACAATGATTATTATTAATGGTATCCACACTGTCTTGGGAACACTAGCACTGGATGGTTAGTTGGGGTGGCGTCATCATGTCCAATCTGTGGTTACTAATTTCATAGTCCTTAACATAGGGACTAATGTTAATGTTTATATTACAAGCTGTATTTCTTTATTGATGGTGGGGTTTGTTAATGAATCTCCAGCAGGCCAGGTTTGCACTTTACTGGCCTGTAATGATGTAGTACAGAATTCTTGTGGCCCACTCCTCTTAGTAGCTGGAGTAAAATGTTAGGCTGCACAGACACCCGCTCTTGTACTTCTACAAGAGTATCTGGCACAATCGTAGTGCCAGATCAGAAACTCTGAAACAAAATTTGTGCCATGTGTCAGTACTCTATTCACTGCGCCACTCTTACACACAACACCACAAAACAACACTACACAGATTGAGTCAGATCTCTC
Source organism: Oreohelix idahoensis (assembly GCA_024509875.1). NCBI lineage: Eukaryota > Metazoa > Mollusca > Gastropoda > Stylommatophora > Oreohelicidae > Oreohelix > Oreohelix idahoensis. The sequence goes on from JAMPIV010001180.1 coordinate 13,872, forward strand.
TGACCAACGTAACACATCTCACCCAGTTGTTATCAATTAGTATCAGTTTCCTAAGACTGCACTGCATCCGAAATATGTTCAATAGTTTCCACTTCTTTTCAATAAGGTGGGTGATATGTTCCCACTGATGTCAATAATAGATCCGCCTTCCATAGTTTTAGATAGGTTTTCATATATTATTTGTTTGTCTCCAGGCCCTGGACTGCGGCTGGGGACCTAGAGCAGGCACTTACTTGTCGTAATCATTTTTCATGATATGGCAGTATCAATCACTCAAAATATTAAAATAAACAAGATAAATGCTTTTTTCCTTACCACAATTCAGAATTGAGAACACAGTTATTTAGGACTAGCAAAACTCAGCTGAGCTGCTGGCTAGATTATGGCGTCCCACTGATTTTTTTATTTATTAACTCCGGGAAATCACCTTTAGCAGTCATGAACTGTGTTAATGAACTGTCTTATATCAAATGGTACAAGTGCGCGTCTCTCATTCACTAATATAAATACTTCTGTCCAATCCACGAACTTCCCCTCTAACCTTTTTCAAATATTCAAACCAAAAGTCAAATTTCAGTCAGATCTCAGTCAAGTGTGTATTATTTTCTGTTGGTCCGTCTGTCTCTACTTGGCTTTTCACAAAAATACACTTGTTTCTTGGACTAACTACATGCAAAAACTGCACAAACCTGCCCCCTAAGTTATTTTTAGCTTCTATCCTCCGACTTTCCCCTCTAGTTCATTGCAGTTTGATTTTTGCATTTTTAGGGCTCAAGGACACCAAAATGTAACGTTAGTGAAATATGCACAAAAAACTGTTCGCTAGACTGATGTGAACAATACAGTCTTTCGTCAATATCTTCCGTGTTATCTGTCCGTCTGTATAATTAAAAGTATATTATTTCTCTGCTCAAGATGGGCTATCAAACTAGCTAGGTTTTATTTTCATAACTTTATTATTAAAGAAAATCCTACTTTTCTCAAGGTTAGTTTTTCTACCAATTCCTTACATTGTGTCAACTAGTGGCGTGATTTTTTCTTTAAACTACAAATTGCGTCTTTTTGCCTTTTAGATTCAAACACGTGTTCAGTCATATTTTTTTCCTTTTTATCTCCGTTTCCCCTCCCGTCTAAAAGGGTAAACCGTTTCGTCTGCATGTCTAACTAGTTAGTTTCAATGGCGGTAGAAAGTGCTGGCGTAGGCGAGAATGTATCCTCGTATCTTACGTATAATTTTATCCCTACATGTTATCTTATCCGTTATCTTTATAATTGAAGATATTTTAACGTTCTATCACTGTATTTTTCATCACAGCCGGCTTATGTTTGGCTGTAAAATATTTTTTATTTCTTTGTTCTTCATTGATTTTATAGAAAGATCCTAATATTACCCCGAAATTTATAACCCGCAGCAACCACATTCAATGTTTCAAATATGTTGTGGTGTACTGGCAATGGTAAACTGATTCTCAGCCATACGCGTTCTAGAATAAGCTAAACAGTATAGTACTAGGGACACCTTTCATTATGGTGACTAGGCCTTATACAAGCAGATTATCTTATTCGTTTAGGTGCAGCCATATGTGTATATATATATATATATATATATATATATATATATATATATATATATATATATATATATATATATATATATATATATATATATATATATATATATATATATATATATATAATAATAAATTCTTAAAGCACCAAACACGGCGCATAAGGCAGAAACCAGTGCTCTCCAGGTTGTTCGTTGTGACGCCACTCCTCTTAGCTCTTGCACATTATTTAGGCCCAACGTTCTTCCTTCTCTTATTATTGTTCTTCTGAGTGTTTCTTTTGGTCTTCCTTTTTTACTCTTACCCTCAGCAACCCAAGTGAGCGCCTGTAGTGGTATTCTGTTGTTTTGCATTCGTAGGACATGACCGATATATGACCATCGTCTTTTCCTTATATAGTCGGAGACATATTTCTGCCTAGAGTCTTCTCTTATTTGTCGATTAGTCTTGAATTCTTTCCAACTGATGTTCATGAGTTTTCTAAGACATTTGTTCTCGAATGTATTCAGCTTGTTCTCCAATGATTTTGTTATTTTCCAACTCTCACAGCCGTATGTTAACACTGAGATAACATTTGAATTAAACAGACGAAGCTTGGTATGTATATTCAATGATCGTAATTTCCAAATGTTAGATAATCTATTGAAGGCGCTAGCTACCAAAGCAATTCTAGTATGAATTTCTCTTGTTGTGTCACCATCCTGAGTCATTTTACTGCCTAAGTAATTGAAACTTTCAACTTTCTGTTGTTTTTCCCCGTTCAAGATGATATCAAAGGTCTCGTTAGAAAAGTTCATAACTTTAGTTTTAGAGGCATTTATTTGGAGACCTATTTTAACCGAGAGATGACACAAATTATTTACTGCTTCTTGGGATTGTCTGGGTGTTGAACTTAAGAATGCTAAATCATCTGCGAAATCCAGGTCCCATAGGAATTTTCCATTTGACCATTTTGTACCTAATTGTTCATTGTGGGTATAGTTTCTCATAACCCAATCAATAGCTATTCCAAAAAGTAGTGGTGACATAAAACAGCCTTGTTTCACCCCTGTTTCTACTGTAAACCATTCTGTATTCCCTTTATTTGTTCTAACACAACATCTTGCATTGTCATATAGCGCTTTGATTATATTCATATATTTTGTTGGAAAACCATAGATTGTAAGTATCTTCCACAATGATGGGCGGTGTAGACTATCAAAGGCTTTTTGAAAATCGACGAAGGTGATAATAAGTGGCGATTGCATTTCCACTGATTCTTCTATAATTGTTCTTAGCGTGAATATTTGATCAATACATGATCGTTTCGGCCTGAAACCCGCTTGTTATTCTCTGATCTTTTCGTCAGCATGCAATTTAAGTCTTTCTAACATCATGCAACATAATAATTTTCCAGGTACTGATAATAGAGATATACCACGCCAGTTATTACAGTCTGATAGATCACCTTTCTTCGGTAACTTACAATAATACTGTCTTTCCATTGTTGTGGTGGTTGTTCTTCTCTCCATACTTCATTTATAATATCTAAAATTCTCAAGAGGTTGTTGTCGTTAACTGCTTTAATCATTTCCCCTGAAATTTCGTCAACTCCAGCAGCTTTAAAATTTTTTAATCTTTTAACGGCTTGTTTGATCTCGTCCAGCGTGAATTCATCGCAAGTTATTGGCAAGGTGGTTGTGGGTGTTTCATTATTAAAATCAGGTGTTAATGTTGGTGGTGGTCTGTTTAGCACCTCCATGAAGTGCTCAGCCCATCTATTCATTTGTTCTTTTTCTGTTGGTATTGAATTCCCTAATTTACCTTTAACAGGTGTTTCCATAGCAGTAGGCTGGTGACATAGTTGTTTTGTAATTTGATAAAGGCACCTACTATAACCAGTTCTTACAGCATTTTCAGCTTCTACGGCCAGTTCATTGATGAAATGTCTTTTATCTCTTCGAGTTTTTGTCTTCACTTCTTTATTTAACAAGTTATAAGTTAGTTTGCAAGATTCAACTGCATTATGTGTACTTGCCGCTAGTAGTTTAAGTTTTGCTGTTTTCCTTTCTTGTATTTTATCCCAAGTATCTTCTCTCATCCATTTTTTCTTTTTATGTACTAGGTATCCGGTGGTCGCTACAGCTGCTTCTGTCATTGCTGTTCTCAGTTGTTCCATTTAGTATCGATTGTCTTGGTGGTGATATCGTTGTCAATTTTGCCTAAAGCATCGAAATAGTTGTTCATTTTGACATTATATTCCTCCTTTATATCATTTGATTGCAGTCTGTGTACATCTATTCTTCTATTTTTATTCGGTTGGTATAACTTCTTCAGTTTAATTCTCAGTTTAGCTATGCAGAGGTTATGATCGCTTCCGATCTCTGCACCTCTGTATGCTCTGACGTCTTGAACTGATGAGCGAAATTTTGCGTTTATGCAGAAGTGATCTATCTGGTTCTTAGTTCTGCCATCAGGTGAATTCCATGTTATCTTGTGGATATTCTTATGTGGAAAGATGGTGTCTGCCACAACGAGGTTTGATATTTCACAAAGTTCTAGAAGTCTTTCACCATTTTGATTCATACAGCCTATGCCATGAGTACCGAGATATCTTTGTACTCCATCGTTGTTGTCACCTACTTTGGCATTAAAATCGCCCATGACTGCTAATATGTCATGCTTGGGTATTGTGTTGATGGTACTTAGAAGTGCTTCATAGAAGTCATCTTTTGTGGTATCAAGAGCGTCGTTAGTTGGTGCATAACATTGTACAATTGAGAGCTTGAAAAATCTTGTCTGAAATCTAGCTAATATTAGCCTCTCATTAATAGGTACCCAGCTGATAAGCGATGCTGCTGCTTTCTGTGTCATTAAGATGGCTACTCCCTCTGTATGACGATTATCATTACTACCAGAGTATATAATTTGCTTTTTTTTCTTCTGAAATATATTTTATGCCCTTCCCCGTCCATCTACACTCGCTGACACCCAATATGTCCAACTTATAATTATCCATTTCTTTAATTACTTCTTCCAATTTTCCATCTTGATACATAGTTCTTACATTCCAGTATCCAATTTTGAAAACCTCCTTAGCCACCAAGATATTAGAATGAGTCACGTTTACTGTCGAGCCTGGTTCTGTTTCGGTAACAATCGCTTGTTTTACGATAGTGTCTTGTTAACTCTCTGATCAACCCTCCTATCCAACCGACCGATCGAGGCTGTGACGGACGACGACGCAAAGCTCGCGAGCGTGTCCGACATCCTCCATTTCATACAGCATGTAAAGCAATGGGTTTAATTAATAGAAGACTTTGTTCACTGGAACAATACACTATAGGAGGCTGCTTTGTCCAGTTCACCTTCGTTGCTTAGGTACTTCTTTTTCTTCTTTGATCCTTAACCGCCGACCGCCAAAGCAGTCAATGGCCATCACGCTTTGTGGCGTCTTGTAGGGCAACAACAAAGTGATTTCACTTTGCTCGGTCGGTGGCCATCCTTCGTTTAGTGCCCCAATTCTTGTTCATTCTTTGCATCCCAGCCTTCACAATCCTCTGCCAAGTAGTTTTTGCCTCTCTTTCGTTTTCTTTCAGGTGTCCATAGCATAGCTGTTCTTGTGATGGCATCGGGGTCCCTTCTGAGGACATGGCCAATCCAGCTCCAGTGTCTGCCAGCTATGATGGTGTGCATGTCCTCTTGCTTGCTACGAGTAAGCAGATCTTGGTTGGTGATGGTATTCGGCCAAAAGATTCAGTGAATTTTTCTAAGGCATGTTGTGTGAAAAGAGGACAATTTCGACATTTCCTTCTCTGTAACTCTCCAGCATTCCGCACCATAGAGAAGCACAGAAAGCACACAGCTCTGATATAATCTTAATTTTGTGCTTGTGCTGTACTGAGATGACTTCCAGATGTTGTTGAGACTAAAAAGGCTGTTCTTGCTTTGTTCATTCTGTTGTTGATGTCTTTGCTTGCTCCGCCGTCCGGTGTTACTATGCATCCTAGGTATGTGAAGGTGTCTGTCTGTTCCAGTTGCTGATTCCTTACTGATATGGGCTCAGGGTTGCTGACATTGAGCGTCATGATCTCTGACTTCTTTAGATTGATGTTCAAGCCCACCTGCTGGCTATATTTATTAAGTCTATCCGTTTTTTCCTGGATGTGTTGATTCGAATGTGCTAGCAGTGCAATGTCATCTGCATATTCCAGATCTTCCAATGTAGAAAATGTAGTCCATCATATTCCTCTTGGACTGCCCTCTGTTGTCTGGCGCATCACCCAGTCTATGACTGTTAAAAATAGAGTGGTTGATAAGGGGCATCCCTGTGCTACTCCTGTCTTCACCTCAAAGGTTAGGTTGCTCTACCCAACGTTACACGTAAAGTTGGCATAGAGTCTTTTTATGATTGACACTATGCAGCTTTGAATTCCATTAGCCCTCAGTATTTTCCATAAACTGTCCTTATGTGTACTGTCAAAAGCCTTTTCAAAATCAACGAAATTAATGTACGGCTGTCTTTGCCATTCTGAGCACTTCTCTATAATGTTCCTGAGCTCAAATATGTGATCAACACATCTTCTGTTCTTTCTAAATCCTGCTTGTTCTTTCCTCAGTTTGTGGTCTACTGCTTTTGAAATTCTCTGTATAATTATCCTGCCTAGTATTTTGCTGGGAACTGAGAGAAGAGTGATTCCTCTCCAATTATTGCAGTCTGCAAAGTCTCCCTTCTTGGGCAATTTGACAATTATTCATTTTTTCCACTCCGTTGGTGTTGTCCAGTTTTCCACACTTGTGCAAATAGTTTTTCTAATAGTTCTGCTGCTAGCTCAGGGTTTGTCTTAAATAGCTCTGCGTTTAAGTTATCATGGCCAGGATCTTTTCCATTCTTTAACTCTTTGATTGCTGTGATGATATCTTCTTTTCGTGGAATGTCTGTATTAACATCTAGATCGTTTTCAGCGTCAGGAACATTTAATTGTGTCTCTGGTGGTTCATTGTTCAGAGTTTCTCTGAAATGCTCTGCCCATCTTGTTTCCTGTCCCTCTGCTGTCGTGATGAGATTACCTTTCTTATCTCTTACTAATGTAATATTGTTTGCACCTCGTTTTCGGCTGATGATTTTAGTTATTTTGTATACTGTGCTTTGTTCATTTCTCAGTGATGCCTCTTCTGCCTGACTTGCAAGATCGCCTAGGAAATTCCTTTTGTTGGCTGGAGTTTGGCGTTTAACTTCCTTGTCCAGCTGACTGTACTGTTCGCTATATAGTTGCTTTAACCTGGGGACTTCGCTTCTGTTTTCTTTCTTTACATTTCCTTTCTCAGCGTTATGGTGTTAAATGTTTCTGGTGTTATCCACTCTTGATTCTTCCTTTCCTTGAATCCCAAGCAATATATATATATATATATATATATATATATATATATATATATATATATATATATATATATATATATATATATATATATATATATATTTATATATATGTTATATCACATGTTATGTAATCACAAAGTAATTAAAGTATGAAATGTAAATCACAACTTGCGCCAATCCTGGCTCACAGACATTTTGCTGAGATGAATAAAAGAGACTCGAATCGGCCTCTTACCCGCGTCTGGTGTGTTGTTAATTTAATTTCCCCTCTCTGACTTCGTGTGCGTTCTTTCAGTTTCCTCAGTCCCGGTTTCCTTATTTAAAATGCTAGAGATTTTCTGTGCTATATTGTAAGTCCTCATAAATACTCCAATAAAAGGTGTCCGGTATGTTAAGAAGGAATTCTGAATCTTATTCTTCCCCGTAGCAAGGTCTGTTATCTTGGCGAGCGATTTCTCAAGTGAAATCGCTTGCCTATGGGTACAAATTTACGAACATGTCGGTTAACTCATATAACAACGTGTTCCCAATGTAACCATCATTACTTTTATAAGAAAGTAATCTCTTATCTGTGTCTGTCCATCAGTTGTCTCCCCGTATTACAAGCTTTGGTGATGAGCGCACCCGTGTCTTATCAGTGATTAAGCACTGCGCTGAGGCGATTTACGTGTTAATCTGTATACTGAAATCGCTGCGCCCACAACAGCCAACATGGTTAGGTCGCTGCCACTCCTTGCAATACATGGAGAAATGGGTAACAATCTTAGAGAAGGGTGTAAGAAAAAAAAAATAATATCTGCTACCCATAGCAGAAAAGGAAAGAAAGAAAGTGCGACAAATGAAAGCCCACAATAAAATCAGTATTACAAATGTACCGATACTGCCGGAGTGAAACAAATATCGATAGGGCCGCCCCGTTCTGTCACAATGTTCTTTTAATGTGGCCAAACTTCTGGCAGTTTGAGCATTGAATGGCTGGTGGAATGTAAGCGTCTGTTTTAATTTTAGTACTGCCACTGAAGAAATGTGATGGGATTTCTTGTCCTTCTAATATAACTATTATTACAGTGTAAGTTCCTAATTTCTGTGATATCCTTTCCAGTTTAAGAATCCTACATTTTGGATTTTCTGTTTGTAGTCTAGTTATTATTTCTTCCTCTGGAACTGTCACAGGAATTCCTTTAATTACACATTTCCTGGTTTCTTTGACTAATTCTAGCCTAGCTTTATTCTGTGTGCCAATTCTACTTGAACAGGACTTACTTCAATTTGTTTTATTAAAGCTTTTGACTTTTCAGTCATGTTCATTGTGAGTATTATGCCATAATTTGTTCTTTTTATGTGTGTTATTGACCTTTTGTCTATAACTGTTTCTAGTACATTGATGATCTTACTGTCTGGTAATGCTCTAATACTTACAACTTTGCCACTGATTTGAAAAATCCTTAACCTTGGGAGGTTTTGTTCAACTTTATGAGTAGGCCTATTCATTTGTTGGTCTTTCATGTGGTTCTCAACACCCTTATTCTTTGAATCAATGTTCAGATTATTGGTTTTCTCTATCATTTTACTCTAACATCTTCCTTTTTTCTTAATTGGTTCCTTTGAAGCTTCTATCTTGTGTCCTTCCTTTTCTCCATTTGTATTCCAGATTTCTCCTTGATCATCATTCTGTGAGTCAGCTTGTACGATTTAAGCCCATGATTTTCTGGAGATAATACCTGTTTTCAATATTGTTACAGCTCGCATGTCTTCTAGAATAATTTTCCTTATTTAACTTTAAATGTGATATCCTACGCCACAAGGCATGGTACTTGAAGAAGAAAAAGAGGATTACCCACGAATGGTTTCCCTTTTAACGACCTGGTTCATCATTCTTCGAAGAGACGCATTATCATTATCATCACCTTTCAGATCCCATGAAAGCAAAAGCATTCAACAACCTTGACCTTCCTGTCTTGTGCCATCATCTGCAGGTCAATCCATGTCTTCTTCATTCTCTTCATGTCTGTTTTCAGTTTTCTTCTGCGTGTGTTCCATGTGGTCTTCCTCTATCTCTCTTACCTTGAAGACAGATTCCAGAACAAGGACTACTTGTTAATCAACAGGTTTCCTCAGTTTGTGTCCTACCCATCTCCAACGTCTTCTTCTCATCTCTTGTTCCACTGGCACTAGTCTGGTTCTTGTCATCCGTTCCACATTAGTGATCTTGTCATACCACTTCAATCCTTCTATTCTATGCTAGCCTCCATTTATGAAAGTCTGTAGCTTTTTGATTGTTGTTTTTCTTGTTCTCCATGTTTTGCAGCCATACAATAGGACTGACTTCACATTTTAATTGAAAATCTAATTTCTTCTATGTTGAACTTGGCTTATTTTCTCTTCTTCTTTGATCCTTAGCCCCCTGACTGACAAAGCAATTAGTGACCATCACGCCTAGTGGCGTCTTGTAGGTCAACAACAAACTGTTCCCATTGTACTCCGTTGGTGGCCATCCTTCGTGCCGTGCCCCAACTCTCGTTCATGCTTTACATCTCGGCCTCCACTGTTCTCCGCCAGGTTGTCTTTGATCTGCCTCTCTTTCGCCGTTATTTTGGAGTCCATAGCATAGCAGTTCTAGTGATAGTGTCAGGGTTTTTTCTGAGGACATGGTCAACCCAGTTCTAGTGTTAGTTTCATGGTCCTTTCTGTGGTCATGGCCAACCCAGTTCTAGTGATAGTGTCAGGGTCCTTTCTGAGGTCATGGCCAACCCAATTCTAGTGATAGTGTCAGAGTCTTTTCTGAGGACATGGTCAACTCAGTTCTAGTGATAGTGTCAGGGTCCTTTCTGAGGTCATGGCCAACCCAGTTCCAGCGTCTGCCTGCAATGATGGTGTGCATGCCTTTTTGACTGTACGGTGTAAGTAGTTCCTGGTTGGAGATGGTATTCGACCAAAAAATTCGAAGATATTTTCCTTAGGCGGGTTGTGTAGACAGAGGACAATCTGGACATTTCCTTTTCTGTTACTCTCCAGCACTCCGTGCCACACAAAAGTACAGAAAGTACGCTACTCGTATAATCTTAATTTGGTGTTTGTGCTGTACTGAGAAGATTTACAAATGTTGTTTAGATTCGCAAAGGCTGTTCTGGCTTGGTTCATTTGATCTCCATATAATTCCCAGTGCAAGGAAAGCTATTCTAGCCTCTTGTATTCTTATTTGGATATTATTGTCGGTCACTCCATGTATGATTCTACATCTGGTAGTGGTGTTATTTAAGTGCAATATTATTAACGTTTCTTTTATTTATTCTCACTATATTTGTTTTCTCCCTGTGTATTTTTAGACCCACTTGCTGTAGCCTCTCATTTAGTATGAGCAGAATGCTACGCGTGTATATCTGCAGTTAGATATCATCATTTCCCACGTTACATTATCCAAAACAAAGTTATCTGTAGCATGTAAGTAGCAGGAACGGACAGTAATATCCCGCTTATATACTAATCGTCTTAGCGGTAAAATCGTTACCCTTCCCATCAAATTTGCAATGTTTTCATGGCGCATTTTTCAGGAAATTACGGCCTGGAAACTATATGCGCACCTATCATATTAAACCAATGCGATATTGTGTTCCCATCCTTAATAATGGCGGCTGGTTGAGAAATAATTATGGCTTTTTTTTTTTTTTTAATTTGGACACATTTTCTGGAATTTCCCCATTTGTTGGTTTGGTTTGGGTTTTAAGGACTATCTTCATTGCAAACGGACTGCTCCATCAGTGCTCCGATCTCCTCCCGTAGATCACCCAAACCCGTTTGTATTCGTATATTGACGAGTAAGTTGCCCGCCTAAACATGGCGCAAAATAATTAGCTGTGCGATTTCCGCTGCCATGTCCCGATGACGGCTCTAATTCTGCTGTGGTCATTTATCTAAATGCGTTGGTTAGCAGGCTGTGAAGTAACCCGTCACAAATGGCATGGGTAGACACGGAGAAGAAGTCAGTAGACTTAAATTTGACTAATTAATTAAAAGCGCATGTTTTATAAATGCACGGATCTTTTAAAAAATCTTGGTACGTATTGAAAAAAAAATGTTATGAGCAGCAGAAAACTGGACTATATCGTAACAACAGGTAACATTGAAGGGAGAAGAGATTGAGGACGACAAAGAGAGCAAATACTGGAAAGACTGATATCATTGTATAGCAAGAGGTCAACAACAGAAGTGATGAATAGTAATGGAGATAGGAAGTTGTGGAGTGACATGATCTCCTATGACACGAGGGATGATGCTTGAAGAAGAAGATGAAGATGAAGAAGGAGGAGCAGGAGGAAGGAGGGAAGCGGAGCAGGAAGTGGATTAAAAGATAAAGAAGAAAAGGAGGAGAAGAAGAAGAATATGATGATGAAGAAGAGAAGAAAAAAGAAGAAGACAAAGAAGAAAAAGAAGAAAAAAGAGGAAGAAGAGGAATAAGAAAATTAGATAGAAAAAAAGAAGTTGCAAAGAGAAAGAAGAAAAGGAAGAAGAAGAAAGAAAAAGAAGACGAAGAAAATGTAGAAGAAGAAAAAGAAGGAGAAGAAAAATAAGAAGAACAAGGAGAAGAACAAGAAGGAGAACAAGAAGAAGAAAAAGAAGAAGAAAAGGAAGGAAATGTAGAAGAAGAAGAGAAAAAGAATTATTAGTAGTAATAGTAGAAGAAAAAGAATAAGGAAAAAATAAAGACAGGAAGAGATAAGCAGAAGACGTTGTAGTAGTAGTAGTAGTAGTAGTAGTAGTAGTAGTAGTAGTAGTAGTAGTAGTAGTAGTTGTTGTTGTTGTTGTTGTTGTTGTTGTTGTTGGGAGTAGAAAATTGATTAGTTTATTGCCGAGTTTGGAACTTCGCTTCTTCACCCAATAGCCACTCTATGTCACGTGATGTTACCGGCTGGGAAGGTACTGCTGGCGAGGCAGGTGAAAACGAGAGAGAGTGAGCAGCGAAGGGCATTCAGTGTCCAGCCGTTTTACGGTTGAGATGTGTATAATGGGTATGTGTGTATAACCCTAATATATATATATATATATTCATTGGTATATTATACTGTAGATGGAAGTATATAACTGCATATCATATTTCAGGATTGTTCATGCAAAGGAGTGACAACGATTATTATTATTAATTTTGATTGTGTTATATTGCCTGCACACATCAATGGGTCTATTGTGAAGTTTCGTCATGTGTATTAAAGTTACAAACCGTCACTCAGTTGTTATTACTTTCGTTGGAGAAAGAGATGTGTGCACGGAAGTAAATTAATGTTTATTCGCCAGGCACGTAAAGAGAGAACCCTGGACATTACATTCCTATCCATATTGGATACTAATAAACAGTCGTGCAAAAGCAAAAGGCAGGAATAAGCACGAAATATTAACCTCCCTCAACAGTTGGGAAGCCAAGCCATTGTGCCTCGCGAATTTTTATGCCTGAATCAATTATGTGCACCAAGTTTATCTAAAATACATTTGCATCAATTGAACTATAACATGATTGAACATGAAAAAGGAGTTCAGATGCACTTTTAAGGCGACGTGTTTTAAGCTATTTTGAAGAACTGTGCTGTATAACAATGACTTTTTGTTCGTGTAAATGAACTTTCTTGCAAACGAACCTTGTTGCAAAAACTGCGGTGAAACCAGCAATCGGGCAAATGAACTTCCCGTGCAAACGAAACTTTTGACGCACAGCGGCAAATTAGCCACGCCCCGTGACCTGTGATCATGACCAGGAATGTGGGTCAAGAAACGCGCTCGTATTGATAGAGGTCAAGGCATATTTTAAAGACAAACGGAGTACCTAGTTTTTCCAAAAACATTGAAGGCTTTCAGGGACCAATACGTTTTACTAACATTTATAAATGTAAAAAAGCAACTTTACGGACCTTATTATTAAGAAATAAATAAAATAGTTTGACCATACGACATATTATCACTCAAGTTTACAGAACTTTATAGTTTATATTTTGTATCAGTGTTCTGATTCACGCGAGACATTGTTAACAACGTTACGCCGTGTTCAGACCAAAATACTTTAGTCTGCATTTAAGATACGTTTAGTTTCATTTTGAAAGCTTGTTTAAAGCATCGTGTACTTTCATAGCGTGCTCCATCTTCGCTATTTTTTTTTTCTATTCTATATGGTCAGTGTTGCCAATTTTTTTTTTTTTTTAGATATCATTTTTTTTTTTTTTTTTTCATACTCGAGGCATCTTCTGGAAGTGAGTATCCCTTTTTACTTGTACAGAGACAGGTGTCCCTCGCCATTCAGGCAAATACTCTCCGATTTCGGAGGTACCCATTGCAGCTGGGTCGGCTCAGGAGCCGCCAATCCCTGGTCGACAACACTCCTTCAAATGTCCTCGCCAGGTCTCGAGTTAATCCAGTCCAATTCCCGGTCGACGAAAAATCCTCATAATCTCACCCCGGTTATTACCACTACGCTATTGGAAGTATGATGAATGGTGATCTTCTATAGGTGTGGCGTTACTTGTTTATATTATTTAATTGATTAGTCCTTCTCGTTTTCACACTGTGTCTAGGTTCATCTATCATATGTCCACAAGGTTCAGGACAGCCACAATAGTTCATTAACGATAACTTCTATAACTCGAAGATTCCACACAACGATCAATATAACAGCTGGATACTTTAGTGACATTCCATTATTTATTCACATAGACGATACATCATTACACGGCATTCATAATTAGGTAGATTCAGCAACTTCTATAATCCATAGGTCCATATAAACATTCCTTTTCCTACCTTTAGTTGTATTTAATAAACATTAATATGTTTCAAGACACTTCTCTTTTGACATTTTCCATATTTCTACCATTTGGTAGAAAACACACACAAGCCGCCCATTCAGGGTCAACACACGCTCTGTCCATTTAGCCTCCAAACTTCTCACGTCATGTGTGCAATACACATAGCGACAAATCACTATCGTGCAGCGCTCATAAGCACCAAAATCCTATTTTATCCTCTGGCAGGTGGCGTGCAAAGCCAGCGCCACATTACCCCCCCCCCCCGCCCTCGAACGACTGAAAACATGGTTTTCAGACAGGCAAATATAATATGGAGCGAGATTAAATCATTAAGATCATCACTAATGCACTTATTATTACCAATCAAACAATTAAATGGTATCTATCTAGATTTTAAAGGAAAAAAAAATAATGTCCGTAATAACAATATGAATAAATAAGTAATTATTGTCCAATAAGTTTTATCATCACAATCTGGTCTGTGTTCACATAGTAATCCAACTGTCCATAGTGGCCATTGTTACAAAGCCTATACACTATTAACCTTGTTGCATGTGAAATATGGATAGCAAGAAACATATCCGTATTCGCGTTATTCCATAACTCTAGAGAGAGTGTCTGCAAGAACGTTGTCCTTTCCTGCTATTGGTAGAACGTCAAAATCATACCCTTGCATTTGTAGCGCCCATCGGGTGAGATGTGCATTAGTCGATTTAAAAGTCTGTAAATATGTGAGTGATCTTTGGTCCGTGTATAATGTAAAATGCGTACCTACCAGAAACTTCTGTAGTTTGTGTAATGTCCATACCAATGATAATAGTTCCCTTTCCACAATTGGATATCTGGATTCTGCCTATCGGATGATAGGCGTGGCAACAAATCCTCCAGCACAGGCATTGGTTCAGAATCGGATATTGTCACCTTGTTAAGGCGACGAAAGTCAATATAAATACGAATTGACTTGTCTTTCTTTCGTACTGCCACCATAGGAAAACAGAAAGGTGAATCAGACGGTGAAATAATACCCAGTTTTAACATACCATCTACTTCACTTTCCACCTGATCTCTAACATGTAGAGGAACGGCGTATGGTCGTAATGAAATCGGGGTGTAATCTGACAATTTTATTTCGTGTGTGATAATGTTAGTACGTCCCGGAAGATCAGACAAAACATCCTGAAAGGGTACCAACATATAACGAATTTGATCCCTATGATCTGCAGGTAAATCAGTACAAATTATAACATCATTCCATGTTTCCGAAGACTTAATAGGTGCTACCGGAAACGTGGAAGGTACATCAGCGAAATTGGTTTGTACCTCATCCACCAACGCGATAGATGCATGATAGGTTGGTTCATGATAGCATCACAAATGAATTGTAACTAAGGAGGACGAGTGATGTATGGTAGGAGCATGTTAACATGGAATGTTTTTTGTTTACCCCGCATATTGATGACGTAGTCCACGTCCGTTCTCTTAGCAACCACTTTAAACGGACCTTGCCATGTTACTAACAAGTGATCTACTTTGAGTGGCAGGAGAACAAAAACATCGTCATTGATTGAGAAAGACGTTAGTCGTCTATCTCGGTTAATGCGAGATCTGGTCTTATATTTTGCCATCTCAGATGCTTCAGTCGCCACCTGACATGCATCCACATGTTATTGGCGTAAATCTGTAACGTATTGATAAGTGGATTTCTTCTTATTATTATTCACATCAGATTCCATTAACAAATCATGTCAGAGAGACATTGGACCTCTTGGGTTCGCCCCAAATACTAACTGAAAAAGCGAAAAACCAGTATGATTAGGAACCTCTCTGTACGCAAACAGTACAGCAGGAATAAAACGATCCCATTCTTGAGGAAATGATGTAGTCACCTTCCCCAACAATTGTTTTAATGTTTTAATTGTTTTAATTCCAACGTTCCACGACCCCGTTAGAGTTAGGGTGAAATATAGCACTAAGAGAATGACGAATACGAAGTGTGTTGAAAACATCTGACATCATACCTGACACGAACTGAGATCCATGATCAGAGAGGATTTCTTCCGGAAACCCGATGCGTGAAAATATAGACAGAAACGCATCTGTTACCGACACTGTGATAATATTTTTTAGAGGAATGGCTTCTGGCCATCTCGTACACAGGTCAATACATGTTAATATGTATTGAAAACCTCTGGTAGACCTTACAGATAGTGGTCCTATGATATCAATAGCCAATTTGAAAAAAAAAAACGTACAGCAATATCCGTGACCTGTAAAGGTGCTGATTGATGTGCACCCTTACGTGCAACACTTCGACATTCAGCGCAAGATTTACAATAAGTTGAAATGTCTTTATTTACCTCAGGCCAATAAAAGTGTTTTAGTAATCTATAAGACGTACGGGAAATTCCCATGTGTCCAGCAAATGGTACGTCATGCGCATTTGACAAGACTAGTGCACGAAATGACGTAGGTACTTGATAATATTCTCTTTTTATATTAATATTCTCATCATTCTTACTGTTATATTCTACCGTGTTGGACACAGTTAACAAACTAGGTCGAGGACTATGAAGCAATGATAGGATACATAAACCACCAAACTGTAACCGTGAGTTACAGATTCTTAATCTGTTGAATAATTAAATGTTCAAACTGTTCATACGCCCACACAGAGCAGAACAGTAATTCTTATATCACGCGAATGTCGAAATATCAAATTCTTTACTACTAACATACCACTGCTACACACGAGATACTGTTAGTGAATTCAATCTGTTTGTTGACATAGATCTCGCCACCCAGGCTATTTATGGTCATGCGTTACTATTGTCATGACTACTGTTTTCCTACCGTGTTAAATGTTGCAGTGAGTGTGCGTGGGTACATTCACACGCCACAGATACGCACGCACGAGTCGTGGAACTACAGGCGACGTTCAACATAGTTTATTGTCACGATACGCCAACATGAAACACACACAGTCATAATCAAAATACAAGTCATAGTAATATAATAATACATTACTCCAGTCACATCTCCACTTCTCAGAATCGTTAGCGCTATAATAAATAATACTGGATCCTCCCAGCAACGGTCTGCATCCCCGTGCTACTATAATGAATTCTTCAAATATGCCTCATCAAAGACGCTCTCAACATTGGCGCTCTAATGTAAATAACAAATGGCCTCATCAACGATGCTTCTAACATCAGCATTATAATCAACAGACAATGGATCCTTTTCCCAGCAAATGGTTGTCCAATAAATAATGGCCTCCTTAAATATGCTTCATCAAAGACGCTCTCAACCTTGGCGCTTTAATATAACTATGGATCCTCTCAGCAACGGTCATCCCCGCCGTGCTGACAATAAAAATGGCCTCAAACGATGCTTCTAACATCAATATTATAATAAATAGACAATGGATCCTTTTCCCAGCAAACGGTTATCCTCGCCGTGCTGACAATAATAAATGGCCTCAAACGATGCTTCTAACATCAATAGTGAATACTCGCGGCAATTTCTCGCAAGACTGCACTCCCTGGCAGTCTGCAGTAATCTCGCCTTCACTCATCTTGACATTTATATAGTCAAACATAAGTCCTGGATCCTTACCTCTTCAAAAATACTCACAAACACAATTCTCCAATAAACTCAGAAATTATAGGCCTACACAAATAATGGCCTCAAACTTTTGCACTGCGCAGGCATACTCAAAACAAACACTGTAGGACCGACCTCTCCCGTCGGTACCCAAAAAACAGACTGCCCTTAGTTCACACACTAGACCCGCCAAAAAAGACACGAGACTCGGTTGTTTAAAAAACACAACTCAGTCTCGATAATTGCATGGGCTAGTCACACGAGCTTACTCACAGCTCAAGACAGTTCAGAGAAAAAAACATCTCCGCGATTTGAACTGACCAGTGTTCGCCACTTGGAAACTTCTCGATCACACGAGGGAATTCCCCTAATACTATTTTAACTTAACATCAGCTTAACCAAGCAACGTAACCCGCAATCGAATCTATTCGCTTAACATTTTCAAGATCACCTCCCCTTGCTAATATTTACTCTGTATCAGTTGCCACCTTGCCCGGGAAAAAAATGATTTATCATTTTTTTTTGAAAATTTAAGTGTCAAAAATTTAGAGATAAATGAAGTTATATTATATGGCTACCAATTTATCTATCCAAAAAATGTACCTATCAAAAAATGAAAATAGTACATCTACCAGAAATATCAGCAATAAATATAATATTACAACCTAAAACATCAAACATAATCAATCAAATATCCCAATGAATGTTACCGATGTAAATTACAACAAAAGCATCAATCATAATACATGCATACCAAAATTAATCTTAATAGAACACTAAGCTAAGTACATTTAGTACAAGCAACAACCAATAGAAAGTGAAAGAACAAGATCAAACAACAGAAGAATGATCTGTAGTAAAGAAAAGTAAGAAATCAGAAAATGAGAAACAATTAACAATAGCACAAGATAACCAATAAGAACAACAATTTCATGTACAATAAATACAAATTTATCAAAATACTAGTTACATTATATTAAGTTATATAATTCACTCAAGGATACAATGAATGAAAGTATAAGTATCGAAAGAAGAAGAAGTATACAAGTAGAACGAAGAGAAACGAAGATGTGATACAGAAATATAAACAAGATATGAACACATATCGAAAAGACAACAAAAAGATAGAATGAAATGAAGAATAATCATTAAAGACGAATGGAAAGCAAATGTATGAACGCATAGAAAATCAATAACAATACATACTAATAAATGTTTAGATCAGACAATATCTTACAAAAATTAAATACAAACATGATTACAAGGCACAAAACAAAATGTCAAAGTATATCCATACTAACAGCACAAAACGAATAATTCATAACTAACCAAAGTCTAATAAGTAATTTAACTAAGTTATAAAAGTTATACTTAACTGAAAATAAATTATAAACCTTACACAAACAAATAATAGCATTTGCGATAACTAAGTTTTGACCTAACGCAAAATCAACCGCTAAATAATAAAAATACATCATAATATCAAATAAGACAAGTTTCCAAAGAAGTAATATCCCTTTCAATCATAGGGCACAAAAATTAATTACAATGCCAAAAAACAATTTTTCCCCAAAATTACCATACAAAATATTTCAGAACGATAAGTTATCAAAAAATAAAATTATTATTTAAGTAATTCTAAGTCATAACTAATAAACTAACAATGAAATTAACTTTTAACAAAATGAGAGAAGCATAAAATATCTTATCTCTAGACAAACACTTAAATCAAAACATGTAAGTTTTTTTTTTTTTCGAAAAATACATCACCAAAAAAAAAAACACCTAAGAAAAATACAATGTCATCTGTATATCAACTTTCCACCATACAAACATAACATAATGTATACAACAATCTGTCCATCTTTAAACATACAAAAGTATCAGATGTGTTTATCAATTTTACAAAAAAAAATTCAATTTAATTTATAAGTTCATTCTGATTAACAATAGCGTTGAGCTTCAGTGTTATTTAACTGTAAATTTATATCTTACTCAGCCTATATATATAGTATAAATAAATCTAAACTTTAATGGTATAATAGGATATGAAAAAGATCCTATAAAAATATCTTCAAAGTTTTCATAAAAAATATTTATCAAATTAATTTGTTGCAAAAATGTTGAAAAAATCTTATTATTTAAATTCTAGGTACTATGCTATGATAAGATCAATGTTTCACCATATGTTAACAATTCAAATATACAATTATTTCTAATACCTACAAGATAATTCTACCAAATCATATACACAACATAACAATAAATCCACATAATTATCCTAACAATTACAGATACAACCCAAAAAATATACAGAAAAATGAGCACAGGTTTGACACCGCTCACTTCATTTATCAAAAATTACACACAAATTATTACCAACACATATGTTACACACAATCAAAACAGAATAGTATACAATTGCATAAAAAAAATTGGAATGGTACATTATCGAAACAATTATAAATGTTCCACAAAAAATATATATTTAGTAATCAAATGATTCATCAAAATGAACATCATAATGTTTCAAAGAAATTACAAATATTTTAATAAAACATCATATGGTATATTATCCACAGAATACAATCACATGTACTATTCTAAAGAATAAATCAGCTGTAAAAAAAATATATCCCGACAATCTGTCAATAATTCTTGATCCTCCAAAAAGTGACTCGTCAGATGTATAGCGAGACGCTAATAGGTTCTGCTTGATAGATAATCCACATTCTTCACGAATAATGTCAACAAGTGCGCCAACTCATCACAACGTCGCACGCTACGAGACAATACAAATGAAAATTTCTATTAATCATCTGTTAGATTCAATAAGGAAAAACGGAAAATCAACTTTCACGTTTACCTATCCCTTGAGGTGGGGTAGAGTCTTGGCCCCTTTTCACACACCTCAACAAGTCCTCCTTAAACGATGTAAACATCACAGAAGGCTTAGCGATCACTTGACCGTAACGAAAGTTCATCCCTGTTATAGGCTGAAAAAATTACTCCATTCACAAGAACGAGATGACCTTTCGACACCACTAGTGTGACAATCAATAGTATTATTACTTTGCTTGTTAATAACTTTACTGTCATGTGGAGCACAGCTAACCTGGCCACAATTTCTATAATTGCTGTTAAGAACATTGTTATTTGTTCTATTGACACAGTTGTACTGTTTTACCTCCCAGTTAGCATAATTACAATTAGCATTTCCTCTTGGATAAAAATATCTACTAGATGGAAATGGCTTTTTATCAACAAATTTATTACCAGATTGACACTCTTTCACATAATTATTTCCACTATAATTTCTAATACTCTTAGAATCACGATGTTGTGATCTGTCAAATTGTTTCTTGTTTTTAGGCAAAGAAACATTACTATATGAAGAACTCCCTTGGTACATTTTAACCTCAGGGTTATATCTCCTATCAAAAGTATTTTTATCTTTGGTTGTGGCAGTGTGTTTAAGAAATGGGTCACACTGACTTGACTGGGTATGACCGAAAGATTTAACCATATCTTTATTGTTTTTCACAAAATATGTTTCCTTCCTGGCATAAGGAGTGCTATTTTTCTTCCCTGCTATCAAGCCATCAGAGTTCTCACTTAATACCTTGTTTGTTTTTAACAACTTAAATTGAAATTTATTATTGTTTCTTTTGTTATCTACAGGGTTATCTAATACTGTAGATTTTCCTTTGCTAGCTTGCCGCCAGGAACTAATATCGCTAGAATCATTGGTATTGCGTTGGAAGTTATATTTCCCTCGGAAAGATTTCTGTCCACCAATCTTAACTTTAGAGTCCGCAAAAAGTGTATTGGACTGACTTTTTGCTTTATTTCTTTCAATGTCAACACTGACAGAAGACCACCTTTTTTTCTTTAAGAGAATGTCAAGTAGACCGTGTTGCTGCTAAAAATTTGTCGCAACTTATTCTGGCCATGCATTTTGACTATATTCATTTTTTAATGCATGGGAGGGAACTCATGGAATTGTAGTCACTTTTATTTCTACAGTCGTCTAATCTTGATAGCTATCGTTAAGAAGTTGTCTTATCTTGATAGCTAGGGTTGCCGATAGTTGTGTGAACGATTTTTGAGTCATGTCCATTTATGGAGCGCTCAGATCGTCAGTTCTTTGAAAACAGTTGGCAATCGCAATGTTTCAAGATTCATTTCCTTTTAAGGTAATAGGTCTTAAGTCGAACATTGTAGAACATTCTTCGTTTCGTAAATTGGCCTGAGTTGTATTCGATTCGCGTTTTCTGCGCATGTCCCTTTTTGTGGCGTTGGTAAAACGATTTCCGCCCAGGTCAGTCTGTGCTGAGAAGCTGTGAAGGCGAGACGTAGCTATGTGCTAGTCTTCGCGTAGTTTATTCAGGATGGAGTCCTCATGATTGTTGTTCCTATCTTGAGATGATATATCTCTGTGTTATTCCTAGTGCCCGGAGGCATATGTGATTATTCATTTAATTCCTTATGAACAGGTAATTAAATCCCTTTTTTGGCTGAGTAACTTTATCGCCATCTTGTGATGTTGACTTTTGCTTAGCCTGCCTTATTCTAAAGTCTACGATATGACTAGTTGGCTCAGCTCACGGTCCACTTAGATTGTCACGCATCGATTGATGCCTGTCCTACGGACTATTTGCTTCCTGAACTTTGTTGATGGATCTAGGTTTGATACCTTTGCTGTATAAGGAACATAGAGGACGATAATGTGGCGCTCAAAAGACATGCCTGTCTTGTTGAGGTCAAATAGAGGAGACCATATTTAATCTCCTAGTTGATATCTTCTAGCTCTTATGGAAAGGGGAAGTTTACTACCTGACTACATGTACAGCGGCTTTACGATATCCTAAAAGGCAGATGATGCACATTATTTTGATGCTGTCTGCTGTGCCAGTTGAATTGTCTACATATGTAATAATGACTGTTTGATCGTACCTATGATGTACCTGCTTGTTTATGTCCACACACTTCGTCATTGTGGCGTTTATAATAAATTATACAAAACCGTCACTAGCTGTTGCAAGCATCATTGACTTTTCACATCGTGAGTTAACGTGACGTCATTGTGTGGATTGACTTGTTCGTAATGCTCACTGTCTGTATACACATCTACATCACACTTAAACCAGACTACAGACACCAAGTTACTACGCCTCATCATCCCTGGTGTCTGAGGGTGGCACACTACTCCGCAAAGGCCAGGATTATCATACCTTGAGAGGAGCAGATGAATTACAACACCCTCAACGTTGTGTGGCAAATGCGACATCCTCCACAGAACATTTATCAACACATATAATACTTACGCAACATTTGCTACGCTACATTTGGTGGCCATAAGCTGGTTTGATCTGGTACCAGCATACTCGGGGTCCCTTACCCGCTTCATTCAGCACTCTACAACAGTCTACAGACAACATCTACAAGACAACAACAGAAGTGCAGAGTTACGAAATTACTCGGCGTTGCCCAGGAACTTTTTTGGAATTTTCAACAATTGCTGTTCCAAGTCAAGAAAGTGACATTTCCCAGTTTTGTTACATACGGGAGAATCGATTTGTTGCTGTTCTGCTTCGGAGAAGGCCAAGTTCCATCGCTGACGAGTTCTACTCTTCTTGTACACTGCATGTACCGTTTGAAAACTCAAGTCTCAACCATCGTCGTAGCTGTTTTGATGCAAGTACAGAAGGCAATCAACGTTGGATCTTTGATCTCAGAATGCTGATTACATCCTGTTTGCTGTACTGACGATTGGAGTTCCATAAGTTAAGTGGCCTGTTTGTTTGTGAACTGTGACCTTATACTTCTACTGAGTCTTCTGTGTTTCATCTCATTCTTTTGTTTACATGTTATATGTTTATATGTTATTTGTATATTTATATTTATATGTTTATGATTCTGCGGGTTTTTCGGTTGGGCGGAGTCTCCTTTAGATCATACCACGTGATAGAGGTCGTCTATCGTGAGCGTTTTCTATAGGGTGTGCAAATTTCCGATACTGGAATTTGCAAAGCGACTTCTGTTGCTAATTTTTTGTTAGTTGTGATGCCATGTGTTAGTATTGTTTTCGTTATTTTTCTGCATTCTTTAGTTCTGTTTTGATTTGTTTATACTTGCTAGCCTCCTCTTTACTATAGTTTAGTTTCATACAACATTTTTGTTTATACACTGTGGTGTCTTGTATTTGTGTTATCTTCTCGTAGATATCATCACATTTTTTGTGATATTTCTTTAATTT
Source organism: Oreohelix idahoensis (assembly GCA_024509875.1). Taxonomy (NCBI): domain Eukaryota; kingdom Metazoa; phylum Mollusca; class Gastropoda; order Stylommatophora; family Oreohelicidae; genus Oreohelix; species Oreohelix idahoensis. The sequence goes on from JAMPIV010001180.1 coordinate 37,446, forward strand.
TCGCTTTATTTTTTGTTGATTTCTACGAATGTATTCGTATTGTTGCTAAATCTTTGTATTGTTTACATTGTATTGTTTACATTGTATTGTTTACAGTGTAATGTTTACATTGTTATTGTTTACATTGTGATTGTGTTTACATAGTCATTGGTTACACTTATAGTAGTTAATTCACATTTAATAGTGGGTTATGCTTATGCATTACTACTACATTGATGATTAATAAATGATGAATAGTATTGTGCACTATTGAATGGGAAGTGCACCTATGATCAAGAGTTGATTGATGATATTTCAAAAAGGTCTATACACAAGTTCTTTGATATAAGACTTGTTTCCCACAGAGATTGAGATGATAATATAGTGTTGTGAGTAAACAAGTGCTTCATTTAAGACTTGTTATAATTAAATTTGGAATAAGATAATTAATTATTTCAGGTTGTGGACTCATATTATTACACATCATGGCTACATTTGAGCACTTTATTGAGCAGGGTAAATTGCTTGGGAAGACTGGTGATAAGTTAGAAGAATTTGCAACTGCTCAATATGATAAAGCAATGGAAGCTGAACAAAAGAAACTGCAAATGCAGGTGGATGAAAAAAAGATTCCAAATGGAAATGGAAAAACAAAAAAGAGAAGCAGAAGCAAAAGCTGAAGAGAAAAGACTTGAGGCTGAAAATAAAAGACTTGAAATAGAGGCTGAAAATAAAAGGTTAGAAAAGCAAGCTGAAGTTGAAGAAAGGAAGTTACAAAGAGAGTCTGAAGAGAGAAAAGCAAAAATGGAGCATGAAGAAAAACTCTTAGCTTTGGAAGTTGAGAAATTAAGGGTGATGAACATGGGTAATTCTAATGATGCAAATAAGGTCTCAGATAAGACTAATGCAAGCACTTTCAAACTTAACCTACCACCATTCAATGCTTCCATCGACGATATAACATTCTATTTGGACAGATTTGAAACTTCATGTAAAGTACATAACATAGATAAATCATTGCAGGTTTATCATTTGTCCAAAATACTTAGAGGTGATGCTTTAAGTATGTTAAGTATGGTAGATGAGCCTGACAAGAACAACTATGATGTTGTCAGGGCTATATTGTTAAAAAAAATACCAACTTGACGAAGACGGCTATCGTCTTCAATTTAAAAATATGTTACAAGAAACTGGTGTGCAATTCTCTGAATTTATTTCAAAGACACGTCTTACTTTTTTACGTTGGGTGGAGCTGTCTAAGACAGAAAAAACTTATGAAGGACTTATGGACTTAATACTTAGAGACAAAGTCATGTCTTCTGTTAATGAGTCTTTCCTTGCCTTCCTTCATGAACGTAAACCTAAAACAATAAAAGAAATGGAAGATTTCTGTAGCCAATACATAACTGCTCATCCTCACGCAACCATTGGTAACTCTAAAGTAAAAGAAGGTCTGCCAGTTGCTTCGGCAGCACCTTATGGTCAAAACTCTGGTAATAGATTCCAACAAAATTTTGATAAGAAAAGTAACCGTGGTTACGGTCAAAACTATGGAAATCAATTTCAGGGTGATTCTTCGTCGAAGAATTGGAGACGAGCTGACAGTCCTCGTTACTTCCAACATAATAATTTTAGGCATTTCAGAAGAGGATATGGTAACAGAGGTTTTTCCTCGCGTAGACCTCAAAACCAAACAAATAGATGTTCACATCAATGTGGTCATGATAACAGTTATAATAGAGACAATAATAACTACAGAGACAATAACAACAGTGATAACTTCAGAGGTAATAGTAGTCGCGGTAGATCTCAATAAAAAAAAAAGAGATATCAGCAGGCTAACTCGGTTCAACAAGAATCTCAGGGAGCCTGTAATCAGGTTTCTGATAATAAAAACTCTGACACTGTCACTTGTTCTTCATTTGACTTTGGGAGATCAAACAAGTGCCCCCAATGCAGTACTTTGTTCGAACCGACTACAATATCGACTTTGAGTTGTGGTCACCCTCTCCCCGCTCTTCCTGCTTCGGTTGCACATGACGGGAGAGGTTCTCTAATCCTACATAAGGGTCTTGTTAATAATACTCCGGTCTCACTACTTTTCGATTCCGGATGCACCACTATTGGTGTTAGACAATCGCTTGTAGATCCATCCGGTGCGACAGGAAGGGTTATCAAATGTGTCACATTTGGCGGCACTCTAGAGAAATATCCTACTGCTATAATTCACATTGCCACTCCTTTCTTTACGGGAGATGTGCATGCCTGTCTCTTACCTAATCCTATTGCGGACCTTATTATTGGTCGTATCCACGGAGTTAGGGAATGTACCCCACAGCAGATTGCTGCTTGGGAAGATGATAATATGCAAGCTACCAATGCAGTGGTTACAAGAGCACAAGCTCTACAAACACCGCAAACTTCGTTGAATAATGATAATGAAGTTCATAGCCAAGATAGTACCTTGGTTATTTCTCGTGACTCGTTCATAAAATTACAAGAAGAAGATCCTACGCTAAAGAAATTCTTCATTCTTGCGAAGAGATGTGATCCAAATAAGGATACACAAAGAAAATCTTGGATAGAAATAAAAAACGGCGTACTTGTACGTATGGTACAAGACTCGGCTACGTCAGCACATTCGCAAATTCTTGTTCCCAAGAGTATGAGAGTGCAAATATTGCAGCATGCTCATGACTCGCAATGTGCTGGACACATGGGATTTTCCCGTACAAAGTCGAGAGTCCTTGCGGCTTTCTTTTGGCCCTTTGTTAACAAGGACATCCGTATATACTGCCGATCATGTCAGGTATGTCAGGAGGTCAAATCTAGAGGACCACGACATGCTGCGCCTATCCAGGCTGCTGACATCCCTATTCGGCCATTCCAGAAAATGGCCATAGATATTATTGGCCCTTTTAAGATAAAGTCGGCCAGAGGACATCAGTTTATTCTTACATGTGTCGATATGTGCACACGTTGGCCAGAAGCTATCCCTCTAAAGAGCATATCTACTACAGATATCGCAGATGCTCTTTGGCTGATATTTTCTCGCTTGGGGTTCCCCAGAGAAATACTGTCAGACCATGGAACTCAACTCATATCTGATACTATGTCTCAAGTAATGTCTACCTTACACATTAAAAGTTCTCTCAGTAGCATCTATCATCCTATGTCTAATGGGTTAGTTGAGCGTCTGAATAGAACGCTCAAGACTTTACTTGGTAAGATAACTGAAGACCATCCTCAAGATTGGGACAGGGTTTTACCCGCGGCTCTCTTTGCCTATAGAGAGGTCCCAAATGAGCACACAGGATTTTCTCCCTTTGAACTTGTCTTTGGCGCGCGTTCGCGCGGCCCTATGTCTTTATTACACGATCTCATCACTGCCGATGATATTAGTGATGACACTCAATCTTCATATGAGTATGTCATTGCTCTGAGGCAAAAGATCATTGAGGCATGCAAACTAGCGACTGCTTCGTCAGAAATTGCTAAAGAAAAAGCAAGGCAGTTTGCTAACAAGAACAGATGTCTACGACAACTTTGTCCAGGTGACAAAGCATTCGTCCTACTCCCCTGTAGGGAAAATAGACTTCTGATTGCATGGAAAGGTCCATATGCAATAGTCTCACGAATTTCCGATGTTGACTATGTGGTCGATATAGATGGAAAGCGAAAGACTTTCCATATCAACATGCTGACGGAATTTCATGAGCGTCCAGACTATTTGCTGCCTATTTTTCAGGCAACGGACGAATCTTCGGTACCTCATGGTCATTACTCATCCCTGTCTGTCATACAGGATGAGGAATCTGTTTTTTCTGATGTCGATCTCCCTCTTCCAGTGGTTCCACTACATTCTATGGAATCTTGGAAAGATGTGTCCATTTCTCCTAATCTTTCTGTTGATGAACATCGTCAAGTCTCGTCGATGTTACAGACATTTAAGGATGTTCTAACCGACATCCCTGGTCATACGAATGTCATAGAACATGACATAATTCTTACCGACAGTAATCCTATTAGGGTTAGGCCGTATCCTATCCCTATACACTTTCAGTCACAAGTGGAAAAGGAATTGGATGAAATGATCAAATTAAACATAATTGAACCATCGACTTCTCCATATTCTTCTTCCATGGTTATTGTTCGGAAGAAAGATAAGAACATACGAATTTGCGTTGATTATCGCAAATTAAATCAAGTCACAAAGTTCGATGCTGAACCTATGCCTTTACTAGAGGATCTACTTAGTAGACTTTCTAATTCTAGATTCTTCACTAAACTTGACTTGTCAAAAGGTTATTGGCAAGTGCCTTTAGCAGATCATGCCAAACCTCTGACTGCTTTCTCTACACCTAGGGGTTTATTTCAATGGAATGTAATGCCTTTCGGTCTTATGAACGCCCCTGCTACTTTCGTTCGCATGATGCGTCGAATTCTTTCTCATCGTTCAGATGTCATCGCTTATTTAGATGATATCTGTCTCTTCAGTGATTCTTGGGAAGATCACTATCTGGGTTTATATGACCTACTGTCTACTCTACGTGAGTATAATCTGACAGCAAAACCTTCTAAAGCTTATATTGGTTTTGGTGAAATTTCTTTCTTGGGTCATCGTGTTGGTCATGGTCTTTTGAAGACAGAAGACCACAATACTTTGAAAATATTAAACATCTCTGTACCTAAAACGAAGAAACAAGTCCGGAGTCTCTTGGGGTTAATCCAATTCTATGGGAGATTTATTCCGAATCTATCTTCGATAATGGCACCTCTGTCAACGTTGTTGAAGAAAGGGTCACCTAATCTGATTCGTTGGTCTCAGGAATGTCAATCTTCCTTAGACCAGATTAAAAGTATATTTTCTTCTCCTCCCATCCTAAGATTACCTACTCTTGATAGAACTTTTGTTCTTCGAAGTGATGCTTCATCCACTGGGATCGGAGCAGCACTTATGCAGGAATATGCTGAAACTCTGCATCCTGTCATGTACATTTCTAGAAAACTAAATGCGGCAGAGAGGAACTACTCGGTTTTAGACCGTGAATTGTTAGCTATGGTTTGGTCTATTCTCAAACTACAAAGATTCCTCCTGGGCGCACATTTCATTCTAGAAACTGATCAGAAAGCTCTTACAGCTATTCAGACTAAGAACTTGAAGAGTTCGAGATCCACTCGATATGCTATTGCTCTTCAACCTTTTCACTTCACGGTACGAGCTATCCGTGGGTCGGATAATGTGATGGCTGACATTCTGTCTAGATGCCCACATGATTCCAACTAATACTTCTGTTCTATTTCTAGATATACGACAGAGCCATAACACACCTATATTACTACAATACATTAGCACATCTGTCCTCACTTTAGGTGAACACATACTATTGTGCTTTGTTATCATCTTCTTCTGTTCCCATCTTTAATATAAGAAGAAGACTGAGTAGTTAATATAAGGGCCGAAAGTTCCAAAGGCCACAATTATTAATAATAATGTATTGTATAGTATGAAACTTAATGGCTATTAAATAGAATTATATTGTTTGTTTTTTCTCAGCACGTTATTGTTGATCTGAGAAGCTACCTTTCTATTGTCAAACATGGAGAGTTCCACATTGTACAGTTTCTTAGGAACGACAGGAGATGTGTCCTGGATCTTCATTTATATTTAATTTCATTGTGTAATGGTAATATTAAACATTTAGATAATGTAATATTTAACATTCAATATCAGATGTGTACATCCATTCTAAGCGGTATTAGATTAGGACACTGCTATTTGATTATAATGATATGAACTTGCATATTTATATTGTATTTTCATGCAAGCGTAGTGTGTGTTGGTGGCTCCTCCCCGATATATTTTTGAATCAGATTTTTTTTATCTGTTGAGAAATATTCTCACCAGACACTTTATGTGTCAATTTAGCCTCATATTAGGCAGTGCATTTAGTTATCCCCGCATAATTCGTGCGTTGTTAAACCGTTTTTGGTTTTACTCTTGGATATTTAAAAAAAAAAATGTTGCACATTTTTTTTTATCGGGAGGTGGCGGTAATGTTGCTGCTAAAAATTTGTCGCAACTTATTCTGACCATGCATTTTGACTATATTCATTTTTTAATGCGTGGGAGGGAACTCATGGAATTGTAGTCACTTTTATTTCTACAGTCGTCTAATCTTGATAGCTATCGTTAAGAAGTTGTCTTATCTTGATAGCTAGGGTTGCCGATAGTTGTGTGAACGATTTTTGAGTCATGTCCATTTATGGAGCGCTCAGATCGTCAGTTCTTTGAAAACAGTTGGCAATCGCAATGTTTCAAGATTCACTTCCTTTTAAGGTAATAGGTCTTAAGTCGAACATTGTAGAACATTCTTCGTTTCGTAAATTGGCCTGAGTTGTATTCGATTCGCGTTTTCTGCGCATGTCCCTTTTTGTGGCGTTGGTAAAACGATTTCCGCCCAGGTCAGTCTGTGCTGAGAAGCTGTGAAGGCGAGACGTAGCTATGTGCTAGTCTTCGCTTAGTTTATTCAGGAAGGAGTCCTCATGATTGTTGTTCCTATCTTAAGATGATATATCTCTGTGTTATTCCTAGTGCCTGGAGGCATATGTGATTATTCATTTAATTCCTTATGAACAGGTAATTAAATCCCTTTTTTGGCTGAGTAACTTTATCGCCATCTTGTGATGTTGACTTTTGCTTAGCCTGCCTTATTCTAAAGTCTACGATAGGACTAGTTGGCTCAGCTCACGATCCACTTAGATTGTCACGCATCGATTGATGCCTGTCCTACGGACTATTTGCTTCCTGAACTTTGTTGATGGATCTAGGTTTGATACCTTTGCTGTATAAGGAACATAGAGGACGATAATGTGGCGCTCAAAAGACATGCCTGTCTTGTTGAGGTCAAATAGAGAAGACCATATTTAATCTCCTAGTTGATATCTTCTAGCTCTTATGGAAAGGGGAAGTTTACTACCTGACTACATGTACAGCGGCTTTACGATATCCTAAAAAGCAGATGATGCACATTATTTTGATGCTGTCTGCTGTGCCAGTTGAATTGTCTAAATATGTAATAATGACTGTTTGATCGTACCTATGATGTACCTGCTTGTTTATGTCTACACACTTCGTCATTGTGGCGTTTATAATAAATTATACAAAACCGTCACTAGCTGTTGCAAGCATCATTGACTTTTCACATCGTGAGTTAACGTGACGTCATTGTGTGGATTGACTTGTTCGTAATGCTCACTGTCTGTATACACATCTACATCACACTTAAACCAGACTACAGACACCAAGTTACTACGCCTCATCATCCCTGGTGTCTGAGGGTGGCACACTACTCCGCAAAGGCCAGGATTATCATACCTTGAGAGGAGCAGATGAATTACAACACCCTCAACGTTGTGTGGCAAATGCGACATCCTCCACAGAACATTTATCAACACATATAATACTTACGCAACATTTGCTACGCTACAGACCGTCCATTCTTCTCCTTGCATCTGCAATTTCCTTATGTCTAAGTGAAATCTCTGCACTTAATTTTTTATTTAAACTCTCAGTTCTTAAAACTTTACAGCTTTCCTCTGCCAGTAAATTTTTAATCTTAGCGATCTTCTCTCTCTCAGCCGTTAATTCTAACAATGTCTCTGTCTCATACTGCTCTTTATTTGCTCTTAACTGAGTCAACTCCAGCTGTAGTGACTGAATCTTAATATCATCACTGCTCTTATTAAGCTCATGAATCTTTTTCTCTTCATGTTCGCCACCAAGATTTGCAATATCATTTAATAAATCAAGGAGCGTTTCTGTATACGTCCTATTATGTTCATCAGTCTCAAGTTTCAATTTGTCATATATTTCTCTCCTTTCTTGAAGTTTCTGAGTTAGATTTCTAACTTCACTATCGTTATCTTTAACCTGAGTTTCTAACTCTTTGATCTTACACAATGCTACACTCAATGCTGTTTGAGTACTAGCAAGTTCTGAGTTTGATTTACATAAATCACTCGTTAGTTTAGATAATTTCTCCTGAAGTTTACTCTCTTCAGCAGTACATTCTATGACACTTTCCCTTTGCTCTAGGGTACTCTGTTTTATGTCCAGTTGCTTCTTCTCTTCTAGCATCCTTGTCTTATACCTCTCATCACTTTCATGAATTAGCTTTTCATATATCAATCTATTTATTTCAGACTCAGTCAGCTCACGGTCTCCAAATCCTAATAGTTCACGGTATTTTTTTTCCTCAGGATCTGTATCATAGTCCATAGTGACTTACTTACTTAGACAACTATATATGTATTAATTAACTTTCACCTCACCAAGCCAATTATCTTTTTAAGAAATTGCAATTATTTCTTAATTACTGTACACCACCTCCTGTTATAGTACCTATATATAGCATACATTACCTATGCATCAACATATTGTACAATCCATCGATATAATTATCGACAACACAACGACAATCATCAACAGAATAAGTGATGGACAGTATAGGCAGACTTGCTGAAATGCAGAAAAGTGGCACAATCTACACAGAACAAAATGACTTATCTTAATATACTTCTGTTCCTTCCGCAAACACACCAGATATCACAAAGTTCTGCAGATAAAACCGTTCCAGCGCAGAAAGGTACATGAACTAGACTTTCTTCTCTTCAGGTTCTTGCCAAAGTGTAGAATGCGCTCAATACAGCATCAGCACACAGGAAACACCGCACAGCATCCTCTGCAACTGTTGACTAGAGATAATCTGCAAACGACTCTTCAAAACACTTCACATTTAGTTAAACTTGACTGTCTACTAACAACCTGTAAAATTCCCATATGTAATGACTGGTCCTGAATCTGACCTAATTTACTCTCTTGTTACAGATACACATCAGCGTTGAGGTAACAGTTTCTGAATCATATACGCCACACAGGCACTTCTAAATGATCCTAAACTACACCACCCAGGCTATAAACGCGAATACGTAGGTGTTAGCTCCTTCTAGACTGAAAACCACCACTGATAATACTCTGTTTTTATATTAATATTCTCATCATTCTCACTGTTATATTCTATCGTGTTGGACACAGTTAACAAACTAGGTCGAGGACTATGAAGCAATGCTAGGATACATAAACCACCAAACTGTAACCGTGAGTTACAGATTCTTAATCTGTTGAATAATTAAATGTTCAAACTGTTCATACGCCCACACAGAGCAGAACAGTAATTTTTATATCACGCGAATGTCGAAATATCAAATTCTTTACTACTAACATACCACTGCTACACACGAGATACTTTTAGTGAATTCAATCTGTTTGTTGACATAGATCTCGCCACCCAGGCTATTTATGGTCATGCGTTACTACTGTCATGACTACTGTTTTCCTACCGTGTTAAATGTTGCAGTGAGTGTGCGTGGGTACATTCACACGCCACAGATACGCACGCACGAGTCGTGGAACTACAGGCGACGTTCAACATAGTTTATTGTCACGATACGCCAACATGAAACACACACAGTCATAATCAAAATACAAGTCATAGTAATATAATAATACAGTACTCCAGTCACATCTCCACTTCTCAGAATCGTTAGCGCTATAATAAATAATACTGGATCCTCACAGCAACGGTCGGCATCCCCGTGCTACTATAATGAATTCCTCAAATATGCCTCATCAAAGACGCTCTCAACATTGGCGCTGTAATGTAAATAACAAATGGCCTCATCAACGATGCTTCTAACATCAGCATTATAATCAACAGACAATGGATCCTTTTCCCAGCAAACGGTTGTCCAATAAATAATGGCCTCCTTAAATATGCTTCATCAAAGACGCTCTCAACCTTGGCGCTTTAATATAACTATGGATCCTCTCAGCAACGGTCATCCACGCCGTGCTGACAATAATAAATGGCCTCAAACGATGCTTCTAACATCAATATTATAATAAATAGACAATGGATTCTTTTCCCAGCAAACGGTTATCCTCGCCGTGCTGACAATAATAAATGGCCTCAAACGATGCTTCTAACATCAATAGTGAATACTCGCGGCAATTTCTCGCAAGACTGCACTCCCTGGCAGTCTGCAGTAATCTCGCCTTCACTCATCTTGACATTTATATAGTCAAACATAAGTCCTGGATCCTTACCTCTTCAAAAATACTCACAAACACAATTCTCCAATAAACTCAGAAATTATAGGCCTACACAAATAATGGCCTCAAACTTTTGCACTGCGCAGGCATACTCAAAACACACACTGTAGGACCGACCTCTCCCGTCGGTACCCAAAAACAGACTGCCCTTAGTTCACACACTAGACCCGCCAAAAAAGACACGAGACTCGGTTGTTTAAAAAACACAACTCAGTCTCGATAATTGCATGGGCTAGTCACACGAGCTTACTCACAGTTCAAGACAGTTCAGAGAAAAAAACATCTCCGCGATTTGAACTGACCAGTGTTCGCCACTTGGAAACTTCTCGATCACACGAGGGAATTCCCCTAATACTATTTTAACTTAACATCAGCTTAACCAAGCAGCGTAACCCGCAATCGAATCTATTCGCTTAACATTTTCAAGATCACCTCCCCTTGCTAATATTTACTCTGTATCAGTACTATAACTTGTTTGAGAATGAAAGAATAATCATCAAAACATCGTATCATAATATTATCCTGCAATTGAAACCAATGTCTTGAATTTTTAGAATGTTTAATAGTTCGAGCAATAGCTAATGGGAATAAATGTCCCAAAGAAGGATCCATTTGTTGTTTAGCTATAAATATATTTTTGTCAATGTAATGACAAGTTGTAATGTGTTGAGTGTGTATAGAAGAATTTAATTCAATTGTCTCTGCAGCTTGTTGTGCTCTGGTTGTGATCGCGTTAGCAAAGGAGGGATGATTTCTCTCTCGATCAATAGTATCCTGTTTAGAACACTCTTTAACCCCCTTTATGTTACCGATAAGTAAATCACAACAAGGTCGATCAAGAGCACACACTCTTACTTTTCCCGAAAAGAAAGGAGTATCTATTACCACATCTGCCAGCGGATAAGATTCAACAGTTCCACCGAAAGCTACGCACTTTATAGAGGTTCCCGTAAAGCAAGAAGAAGGAATTAGTGCCTTCCTTAGGCCAATGGTGGTGCATCCGCTGTCACGTAAAATAGAAACGGGTGTGTCAAAAACAAAACCTCTATGGATCACGAGATAGCCAACCCCATCATTTAAAGACAAAACTGGCAGAGCATGTCCACATCTCAGACGTGGAGTAGATCCAGGTTGAAATAGAGTATTACATTCTGTGCAATTACTACTATTTTCCAAATCAATACTACATGCATGGGCGTGAGTATTATTCTCATTATTGGAAATATTATCATTACCAACGTTAATCTGACAAGCGTGAGCTTGTGATATTCCTCTACTTTGACTCCTAGAAAAATGTGTTCCTCTCCGATCCACTGGACAGTCAGACCGATAGTACCCCTTTTTGTCCGTGCGAGAAGAATCATCACGAGATGGTGGTGAGACATGATGTTTGTTATAGTAATTACTGTTATTTTAATCATTACGTGAGGGTGCCGAAAAATGATGTTTGTGAGTGTAATTATTATTGGAGTATTGATTATTTCTTTGCCATGACTTTTTATTATTATGGTTAAAGTTGCGTCTCTCTATACCCCGTGAGGGCGAATGATTATGATGGAAATTATATCTACCTCTATAGGAATTTTGATAGTCTTCGCTATACCGTCGGTCCATGCTGCGAGTGCGTGATCTATCTTGAGTGACCGCACAAGCTGGCAAAGTTTCTAGGACCTTCGTCTTACATAAAGGCAAGTTTGGGTGTGCGACCGAAAATTGTTGAGCTAATTTTTCCATTTCTCCTATATCGGTAGGCTTCCTTTCGTGAAGAAATGAGAAAATTTCAGTATTCACAGAAGATAAAATTTTGTCTCTTAAGACGAGATCATAAAGACCTTCAAAAGATTTCGTAATATTAGACAGTTCAATCCATCTGTTTAGACACATCTTCACTGAAGACACAAAGTCTTCGACATCCTTACCTTCCACAGGACCCATCGATTTAAATTTTAAACGATATCCTTCCTCGTCTAAACAATATTTGCGAAGAAATACTGATTTTATGGATTCATAGTCGTTTCTTTTGTCATCTGCAATGTTAAAAAAAGTTTGTAAACTTTCATCAGTAAGTAACCCGACAAAGTGTTCAGGCCATGAGGCCTTAGGTAAATTTAAAGCCGTAACCCTTGACTCAGATCTCAAAAGAAAGAATCCTATATCGTCATGTAATGAAGAAAAATTTGGTAATTTTAAATTAATGATCTTGGAAGATCCTGTAGCAGGAGATTCTCTAGAAGAAGATTGTAAACGCAATTTTTCTAACTCAAAAGTTTTTTTCTCTTTCAAATTTCGCTTGTTCTGCAGCAATTTCTGCTAAACGAATTCTTTCCCTTCTCTCACGTTCCCTCTCTTCTTTCTCTCTTTCTTCTCTTTCTCTTTTTTCTTCTCTCTCTCTGTCTTCTCTTTCTCTTACTTTGTATTCTGCAATTTCTTTATCTACATAAGATATCAAATCATCACCCGAGAAACCACAGTCCTTCCCATTTTGTTTAAATCCTGCTTTAACTTTTACAAAGTCAGCCATAATGGAATCAAAGAGTAGTGGGATATAGATGCAAAATGAATATCTATCCCACTTGTAGTTAAATTACTATACTTAGTCGTAAGGTAATTTAAACCTTTTCCAAACCAACTGTATGTACAGTATTTATTCGTTTTGTGTGATATATTTTCCTATGAAGTACATGATACGTATCCACTACTCTCACAGAGTATATGTAATCATCATATATATTAATCAGCAAATAACAGTATACTATAATCACCGCAAGTAATAAATATTACCATTAATACCTAATTAAAAGCATGCCATACTATCACATTAGACAAAAGACTAAAAGACAACGCTGGAAACAAATAAGGAGAAAGACACCAGTGTAAAAAGTCATAAAATTATGCAATATAATAAAACAGTTGTTTCCACCGCCAATGAACAGTACAGGACGAGATACAATCACATAGAACTGCTGTACATTATAAAAAGAAAGTCAGAGAAGACCTACGGGTACAAACATAATCATACTGAACTAAATAAGAAATACACGCCAATATGTTACTTGACAGCACAGCTAAACAAATAAGAAAATATTAATCTCAGTCAGAGCGGAAATACGACAGCACTAAATGCTAAATCCCTGAAAGAGATCAATACAATCAAAATCTATAGAACGACGACAACTAAATTCATCCGAGGATATAACTGAGTGTCGTCCACAGGAAAACATTAAACATAAAAGATACACAAAAACAAGATGTGCCTGACATTGTTTTGGACTGGAGACCATGACCTTACAAACATATATTCACTTATCTGATTAAAAAAATCCACGACCGCCAATCCTCGCTGTAGACAAGAGCATTCCACATTGCACTGTAGCCTTGAATATATGCAATACACCAGGGTCAACGACAGAATGTAAAGTCTGAGTTCCAAAACAAGACGTTCCACGTTCCTGATTATGAAATAGAAGTGGTCAGCCAATCTGTTTGATGACGTACGTCATTCTTGACCATTGCAGACAAACGAAATGATTTCTCGGACATCAGGATTGAAAGACTTGAAAGAATGTTCTGGATACCGTCACGATCCTCACGATTCATATTACTATAGTTGTTATTCGTATCATAAATGCCCACTGGTAAGTTTACTTTAGGATGTAAAAGTCTGTTAAGTTGACCTTGATGTAACGGTTCATTATAACGATTCAACGTGGAATGGCCTCGAGGCGACAAGATTCATCATAACAACTTGTGACTGCAATATATTGTGTCGAAATTTCATATCTGTTTCATATAGGCAGTCAAATGTCTGTCCAGCGACTACAATAGAATATGTTGTTTGGTAATGACGTCTTCCAAACAGTCAAAGGTCTTTGCATGACCTCGCATGAAAAATTGCGATTTCCATTGATTCTATAAATTCGTGATATCTTGTGTATTTTCCATAGTACAGCATTGTACATATTCCAACAATTAATTCATCTTCAACGGTACGAGCCTCCCATATCTGTGGCGTTACTTGTTTATATTATTCAATTGATTAGTCCTGCTCGTTTTCACACTGTGTCTAGGTTCATCTATCATAGGTCCACAAGGTTCAGGACAGCCACAATAGTTCATTAACGATAACTTCTATAACTCGAAGATTCCACGCAACGATCAATATAACAGCTGGATATTTTAGTGACATTCCATTATTTATTCACATAGACGATACATCATTACACGGCATTAATAATTAGGTGGATTCAGCCACTTCTATAATCCATAGGTCCATATAAACATTGCTCTTCCTACCTGGAGTTGTATTTAATAAACATTAATATGTTTCAAGACACTTCTCTTTTGACATTTTCTATATTTCTACCATTTGGTAGAAAACACACACAAGCAGCCCATTCAGGGTAAACACACACTCTGTCCATTTTTCCTCCAAACTGCTCACGTCATGTGTGCAATACACATAGCGACAAATCACTATCGTGCAGCGCTCATCAGCACCAAAATCCTATTTTATCCTCTGGCAGGTGGCGTGCAAAGCCAGCGACACAATAGGTTTACGTGAGGTTTGCATTTAAGGAATTTCAGCTCTTTGACGCATTCATACTGATAGTCCTTTTTTGCATTGCGAACATGTCATTTTTGTTTAGATGTGGCGTTAGGTATCACGTTTTGTTATTGTTTCGTATATATGTCTCACATTATCAGTTGTTGTAATAGTGCTTTCTATACCTTCTTCTCTTTAGTTGTTAATGTGACGGTTGTTTCGTTTTAGTTGTGAATTATTTGTAGTGTCTAATAGTTATTAATTGTTTACATTTTAATATAGAATATTGTTTTGGTTGTCTTATTTGGTTAATTTTTATTTGTTTTTGTGTGTGTTGTATTTGAAATTATACCACCATCATCATCATTGTCATTAACATCATTGCCTTCATTTTTTCATTGTACATTTGTCTGGACCCATTGATATACATGGCATAATCTTTCTTTTATTATAACATGTATTGAGCACTGCAGTGTTCATTAACAATATCACCATAATTTAACACATTCTAATTATGTCCTTGGTGGGTTTGTACGACTTACATAGGTATTGAGTTTTGTATTGTTCATCATTATAAATATCACTATATTTTAAACAGAAAGTAGTTTCTGGTAGGAAACCATGTCTTCGTTTCAGGACTTTATAGAAATTGGGATTAAATTTAATAAATCAGGAGCGGAACTACAGGCGTTTGCTACTGCACAATTTGACAGCTATAATGCAAGAATTGAAAACAGAAGGAACGTGAATTAAAACTTCTTCAGTTAGAACATGATGAGAAGAAAAAGACACAAGATTTGGAGAAGGACAAGTTAGAACAAAAGGAGAAATTGGAGGGAATAAAAATGGAGGAGAAAGAAAAAGATTTTGCGCAAGCTCTTGCACTAGAAAAATTAAAGACAGACGCTGCACAAGAAAAATTTAAAATAGACATGGAGATAGAGAAATTGCGTATTCAGAAAGATGTAGATGTTGCTATTGCCCTAAGAAAAGTGGAGTTGGACGCTCCAAACACATCATCTAGTGCACCTGTGACCACAAACCGGATACGATTGCCTAATTTCAACTAACAAAGCGACTGCATCGATAGTTTCTTACAACGTTTTGAGCTCAAAGTCAGTGCATTGAAGATCCTCAAGGGTCAATGGAGTGCTACGTTATGCGATTTTTTAACAGCGGACGCTCTACAGGCTTATTTTGCTCTGGACAGCAGTAGTAGAGAAGACTACGATGCTGTCAAGGAGACATTGCTTCGTAAATTTCAGCTTACGGAAGCAGGATTCTGTGATAAATTTCATTCCTGTCTGCCTAGCAGGAAAGCTGACTTTGGAGAATTTATCTCATTAATAAAATTATATTCTAAAACATGGATAGAATTGTCCGGAATTGATAAGACCTTCACTGGCTTACTTGATTTAATGTTACGTGACAAGGTGTTGTCCGCATGTAGCACCGATTTTGCCTCACTTTTTCAAGAAAGAAAACCGAAAGACCTTGAGGCAAAGGAGATACTTGGGAGACAATGTATGACAGCTCACCCAGATAAAGAGGTTCACAAACCAACTATAAAGGACGCACTCCCAGTATGTGTGGCTCGTCATGACTTTAGAGACGGTGGTCATAGACCTCGATCACAGAGTGTGGACAGCAGAGTAAGGCAAAGCTACAGATCCAACTACAATGGAAATATAACTTCCCAATGCAGAGGTCACCATCTAACTTCTCACAGAGACGAGACTATGGTTATTCAAACCAAGGTCAGTGGCGGCACAATTCTATCCGTGGTGAGGAAATGCATCACAAACGGATGGATCATAGACCCGCACAAGACAATGCACCCTACAGGGGTAATAGGAATAGTGGCAGATGTTGGTCATGTGCTAGGAATAGACCTTATAAGAAAAACTACGGAAACAGTAATAACAAACACTGTGGGCATAATGACAATAGCAATCATGAGAAGGGAACTGCATGTGTAACTACAAAGAAAAATGATGAGAAGGGAGCCGACCATGCCAATGCATGTATTGTTAGCTCACTTAATGATGAAAATTGTTATGGATGCAAATCTTTATTCCAACCTGGTTCACAGCCCAGATTAATCTGCGGGCATGCTCTACCCGCTATGTCATCTTGTGAGAACGTAGGACGCCTCACATTATATACTGGTTTCCTGTATAACAGGCATGTAAGTGTCCTTCGTGATTCTGGATGTACCAATGTCGGAGTCCGTATATCATTAATTGATAAATCTGCCTTTACTCGTAAAACAGTGAAGTGCATAACATTCGGAGGGAGTATAGAGTGTTACCCAGTGGCAGAAATAGATATTGCCACACCCTTCTTTACAGGTAAGGTAAGGGCATGTGTCCTTGACGAACCAATATCAGACATTATTCTTGGTAATATACCAGGTATTAAGGATTGCTCTCCAGAGAAGATACATGAATGGGTTGAATCTCACCCAATGTTGGCTAACGCTGTGGTCACTAGGGCCCAGCATGCCGCTGAATCCAAGGCAGAGCCAGCTATACCATTTAGTGAGAGAGCATCTCTTCAGAATGATCATAATGTTTCCCCCAGTCGTTCGCGGCCAAACAGCGCGAAGATGTTGCTTTGCAACCATTGTTTGCTCTAGCAGAGAGCAAGTTTGTGAAGAAGACAAAAACGTCACGTTACTGGTTTGAATTTAAAAACTCAGTACTGACTAGATGCTTTGACAACTATGTTTTAGTCAGGAGACAGGTAGTTATTCCAAAGAGTTTTAGACCTATTGTATTGAATACTGCCCATGACTCGCTTTTAGCTGGTCATATGGGGATTAAGCGTACTCTGTTTCGTGTCACCTCAAATTTTTATTGGCCCTGTGATAACAAAGATGTAAAGCTATACTGCAGGTCATGTACAACTTGTCAAAAGGTAGCACGTAGGGGCAAGCACCACGCTTCACCTTACAAGTTACTGATGTGCCATTACGGCCTTTCACTAAGCATGCGGTTGACATAGTTGGTCCTATGTCAGTCATGTCAGATAGAGGATATCGATATATCCTAACGTGTATAGACTTATGTACACGTTGGCCGGAGGCCATACCATTGAAGACTATCACCTCAGCAGCTGTCGCTGATGCTTTATTTGTTATTTTTTGTCGCATAGGATTTCCTGATGAAGTCTTATCAGATCGTGGTACTCAAATGATGAAAGATATTGAGAACATGTTAGCAATTAAGCATTTGTTTACAGGCCCATACCATCCGGAAAGCAATGGCGTTTGCGAGCGTTTCAATGGCTCATTGAAGCAGTTGTTAGGCAAAGTCACTGAGACATGTCCTCGTGACTGGGACCGAATATTACCAGCGGTCTTATTTGCTTACAGAGAAGTGCCCCATGAGAGCACTGGCTTTTCGCCATTTGAGTTGGTATATGGTGCCAACCCTAGAGGTCCTATGCTCATACTCAAGGATTTGTTGTTGGGATCAGTGGAGGATAATACCGTCCGCACCAGCTATGAACTGGTCATTGATCTCAGGCAACGCCTTGTGGATGCATGTACTTATGCATCAAGTATGATACGTAATGCTTCACACAGGTCGAGATTGCGCTGCAACCAATCTCGAAAATTACATTCGTTCTTACCAGGAGAACAAGTATGGCTACTTCTTCCGATCAAGGAAAATAAACTGCTAATTTCCTGGCAGGGCCCTTTTAAGGTGGTTGAGAAAAAAACTGATGTAGATTATGCATTGACATAAGGGGCAAAATTAAAACATTTCACATTAATATGTTACAATTGTATGTGGAGCGCCCTGCAGAATTAGAACATATCTTGGACAGTATTTCTGATGAACCAGTTCGACAGACTTTGTCAGCTGTTGTGGAATCTGATGATTTTACAGCGAGCGATATTTCTTTTAATTTTCCTCTGCTGCCTTTAACATCTTCCGAATCTTGGAGAGATGTAACTGTATCAGGTGATTTAGATTCTAGTGATCGAGAACAGGCTCTTGCTGTTTTAGAATCTTTCTCTGATGTGCTGACTGAACGTCCAGGTCGCACTGATGTTATCTCTCATGATATTACATTGACTGATGATCACCCTATCAAACTCAGACCGTATACTATACCCTTACACTACAGATCTCAGGTGGATAGTGAACTTAAGGATATGCTACGCATGGGCATCATTTCTCCTTCTGAATCATCCTATTCTTTTCCTATGGTTCTAGTTAGAAAGAAGGACAAATCTCTTCGCATCTGCATTGATTTTAGACGTCTTAACAGTGTCACTCTCACAGATGCTGAGCCCATGCCTGTTTTGGAGGATCTGTTATCACAACTATCCCAGGCTACATACTTTAGCAAACTAGATCTATCCAAGGGATATTGGCAGATCCCTTTAACCGATAAAGCCAAACCGATAACCGCATTTATGACTCCATATGGTTTATTCCAATGGAATTATATGTGTTTTGGCCTTGTCAATGCTCCTGCGACTTTTGTGCACATGATGCGGAGACTCTTAGGAGATAGGTGTCATAAAATTAACAGTGATACAACGTTAAAATATCTCCAAAAGATAAAAAGTAGGGATAAAAATGAGGCGTAAGCTACTAGAATACATGATCGCCCACGCCGCGGGTCATCACCCGCCATGGAAATTAAATTGCTAGAACGTTTACCCTTGGAACGGAATGAGAACAGAGATCAAAAGGAAAAATATGACTGAACGCGTGCTTGAAACTAGCAAGGCTAAAAAAGACGCAATTGGTGGGGCAAGGAAAAAAAAGTCACGTCCCCAAGTTGACATAAGGTAAAGAAATCGACAAAAGGAACCATAGTTAGTATACGCAACAGTCATTTCTTGGACGCTTTTGCGATATTTTGTCCTTTATTTGAATTCAGCGGCAAACGCAGTACAGAAGATTCTAGAAAATATTTCGAAAAACCAACTAACCTTGAAAAGTAACTTTTTCTTAATAATGATGTTAGGAATATAAAACCTAGCTGGCCGGATGGCCCATCTTGAGCAGTGAAATAATATGCTTTTATTTATACAGTCGGATAGATAATAAGAAAGATATTGACAAAAGACTGTGTTGTTCATATCAACGAACGACTGCATTGAAACAATAATGTCACTACTTTTCAAAAAATTGTGGCCTTGAAGACTCAAGTGCTAAAATCTAGTTGGAATGAAAGAGACGGGATGGGGTGGATAATTGTGGCTAAAAATAACTTTACAGGCAAAATTGTGTAGGGGAAGGCAGAGTTGGTTCAAAAAACAAGTGTGTTTTTTTGTGAAACGCAAGTAGAGACAGACGGACCAACAGACAATAATGCATACTTGACTGAGGTATGACTGAACTGACTTTTGGAAGGGGGTTTGAATTTGAAAAAGAAAAGGCGGTGATTGGCCATAGATGAATATATCATCGGCGCTCAGACGCGCATTTTTGCCATTCTTCATAAGTTGTCCTAGTAGACACAGTAAATTAAGTGGTGATTTCCCAGAAGCAAATTGAAATAGTTAGAGGGACGCCATCCTAAAGCCAGCAGCTCAGCTGAGTTTTGCTAGCATATACTGTGTTCTATGTTCATAATTCTGGTAAGACTGAAATTATTTCTTTGTACATTTTAATATTTGTTTAAGGTTTCGAGTGATTTGATACTGCCATATCAAAATCTATCCCTTATAACAAGTAAGGATTCGCTCTAGACCCCCCGCCCTAGTTCAGGGTCTAGAGACAAATAAAATACATAAACTCCAGCAAGGATTATGAAGGACAGATCAAGTGTTGAGATCAGTGGAACATATCACCTATCCTATTCTATGGCAGGAAGCTAATGAACATATTTCAGAATATGTAGTCTGGGAGAACTTATCCTATGTGAAACCAACTTAGTAAGATGTGCTGTATGGTCAGAGAGATCTGACCCGTCTATATGGTGTTGTTGTTGTGTAGTGTTGTGTCCAGAAATGGTTTAGAGGATGGAATTCTGACACATGACTAATACTTTGATTGCAGAACTGTGAGTTTTTATTTGGCACCAATGTGGTGTCAAATGAGGTGTTGAATATTACAAGAGGGACCCGTGCAGTAACATTTTGTCAGAGCAGCCTGATATAGCCCCCAAGCACAGAGAGGTGGGGCCACCAGACTTCTGATATAGCCCCCAAGCACGGAGAGGTGGGGCCACCAGACTTCTGATATTGCCCCCAAGCACGGAGAGGTGGGGCCACCTGATTCCAGCACCAGACTTACTCCTTCAAGTTATGTGAGAGTCTGGCCTGCTGAATACTCACCAACTTGATTTCTAACACACCAATTATAATACCCTCAATAAATGGGCAATGTGTAGTCGCCATAGGCAGGGAGTGATGAGGCCACCCCAACAGCACATCCATAAATAGTTCTTCCCCATAAAGTACAACTATAAACAGTAGTAATATTAACTAGTCTTGTAACATACCTATGTACACACTTTTCATTTATTATGCCATATATTCATGCATATCATTAATACTTTCAAAACCTTTCATATGTTCTGACCAAAATAAAACCTTGGTTCAGAACAAATAAATTTAAAGAAAATTTACTATCAAAATTTTACACAGCTTGAGCTAGTTCAGTGTGTTTTAAATTTTATTAATATTGTTAGACTTATTAAATATCTGTGTGTGTGTGTTTGTATATATTAATACAACACCTTACATTCAGTACCCTAGATTTTTTAACGTAGCCACATTCATTAGAAAAAAAAGATAGGTGTGAGGTCGTAGTGGTAGCAAGAAGGGCCTTCTGAAAATTCACAGCTATTTTTATCTCAGGAGCCTTCACAGCTGACCTCATGCATCACACTAAGTAATATCACCATCATACAATACCATCAAACCCACTACAATAGGTCTGATGTCATCACATATATAAACGACATCTGTTTATTCCATAGTTCTTAGCAAGAACATATCACAGGATTAAAATCTTTATTAATGCTACTCAGAAAGCATGGGTTGACAGTTAGACCTTCAAAGGTTCAGATTGGTTGTCGAGAAATGTCATTTCTTGGTCACCATGTTGGTAACCACATGTTATACCCTGATGAGCAGACTGTCAAACGCATATTAGAATTAGATATCCCTCGGACAAAGAAACAGGTTAGGAGCATGTTAGGACTCATTAACTTCTATCACAAGTTCATTCCGAACTTTTCATCTATTTCTTCAGTCTTGTCATCTTTGACTAAAAAGGGAGCTCCTAATAAAATTGTTTGGTCCGATACTTGCAGTGGAGCTTTGAACAAAATTAAAACTGTATTTTCCAAGGCACCTATTTTGATGTTACCTAATATCACTATGCCCTTTCTTCTGATGACTGATGCTTCTCAGACTGGCATTGGTGGTTGCCTGTTGCAATGGTTCAATGATACTCCACATCCATGCTTGTATGTAAGCAGGAAAATGCTACCAGCAGAAACTCGGTATTCGACCAGTGAAAGAGAACTCTTGTCCATCATTTGGTGTATGGGCAAGTTATCACGCTATTTACTTGGCGCACACTTCTATCTCCAGACGGATCACCGTCCACTAACATCCCTAAATAAAAAAACTACGACAAACAGTAGATTACACAGATGGTTTTTGCTGATCCAAGTATATAGATATACAATTATCCCCATCAAGGGATCAGAAAACTTTCTGGCAGACTTATTGTCTAGGAATGTAACTGGAAAGTGAAATTGTTTGTGCCAGATGTTGACATTGTCTGATCTTGTTTTGTTTTCAGGTGATATACTATTGAAACATTCATGTTACGACTTTAATTGCATTTTTTGAAAGATTGGATTACATGTTGTCTAAACTGTTTAGATATATCTGTTTTCATGCCATTTGGTACTACAATTACTATTTCATATATATTATTCTAAGCAGTATGATTTTTCTTTCCTAATAGATTAATAGTTCTTGGGCTAACTATCCACTGTTCTCAAGCGAACATCCTTGGTTTCCGCTCGGGAACAGGGGGGCAATGTTGGGAGTAGAAAATGGATTAGTTTATTGCCGAGTTTGGCACTTTGCTTCTTCACCCAATAACCACTCTATGTCACGTGATGTGACCGGCTGGGAAGGTACTGCTGGCGAGGCGGGTGAAAACGAGAGAGAGTGAGCAGCGAAGGGCATTCAGTGTCCAGCCGTTTTACGGTTGAGATGTGTATAATGGGTATGTGTATAACCCTAATAAATATATATATATATATATATATATATATATATATATATATATATATATATATATATATATATATATATATATTCATGGGTATATTATACTGTAGATGGAAGTATATAACTGCATATCATATTTCAGGATTGTTCATGCAAAGGAGTGACTACGATCATTATTATTAATTTTGATTGTGTTATATTGCCTGCACACATCAATGGGTCTATTGTGAAGTTTCGTCATGTGTATTAAAGTTGCAAACCGTCACTCAGTTGTTATTACTTTCGTTGGAGAAAGAGATGTGTGCACGGAAGTAAATTAATGTTTATTCACCAGGCACGTAAAGAGAGAACCCTGGACATTACATTCCTATCCATATTGAATACTAATAAACAGTCGTGCAAAAGCAAAAGGCAGGAATAAGCACGAAATATTAACCTCCCTCAACAGTAGTAGTAGTAGTAGTAGTAGTAGTAGTAGTAGTAGTAGTAGTAGTAGTAGTAGTAGTAGTAGTAGTAGTAGTAGTAGTAGTAGTAGTAGTAGTAGTAGTAGTAGTAGTAGTAGTAGTAGTAGTAGTAGTAGTAGAAACAAAAAGAAAAAAGAAGATTAACATTTAACATTTGTTATCCCCGTTTAAATCCCCTTCCTTCCTACTAGCTTTATCACACATCTTCCTTCCTCATTCAGCCATTTTCTTCTAAACGCGAACACGTGACTACACTCACCCGTCGTCGTATGCCAGTCACAGCAACATCGGTGTGTATAGCCTTAATTAAGGCAGTATTTTTGAAAGAACAACTTTGAGAGCGTTTTAAAAACAGACGGGGAAAAATGGTTGAATTTTCTTCTAACTTGACAAAAAATCTGCCTTCAAATTGTTGCTGGGGAACAGAAGAGGTTGAAAGTGTTTAAGTAACCTAAAGAAATTGGCTAACCTGCCGAAAAGGTCGATGGAAGGTTCTTCTTCGTTCACCCTCAGATGTTAACTTGAATAAGTTCAAAGAAAGCAGTGGTCAGCCTGAGGCTGTTGATATCTCCGTAGATTTTCTCCAGGAATGGTACTGGTGATGGCCATATGCGTCTTCTCCGTTCCTCATATGTTGGGCACCCTTGAAGCAGGTGTTCGGCAGTCATTTTACCAGTGCCACAGTCACACTCATCCGTAGTTCCTATCTTTAATTTGTTGAACAGATGGTATCTCAATCTGTTATGACCAGTGCGAAGTCTAAAGATTACCACTTGTTCACTTCTGCTGAGCTGGTAATACGGATCATTTTTTGTGTGGCCTGGATGCTCTTCTTCCCACTTGTGCCTGTATCTGCGCTTGATAAAACTCTTGGACTCCTCATAGGTTATATTTGTGTCCAGCTGAGGAAGTTTTCCCCCTTCCTTTGCCAATCTGTCAGCCTCTTCATTTCCAGGGATGGTTGCAGTGAGAAGGGATCCACTGTATCACAACTCTTTTGTATTGCTGACATAGTCTGTGAAGTGTTACTCTTAGGTCATCCAGTTCAGCATTTATTTGACTTTTCAGTGTTGTAATCACTGACAGCGCATCTGAGAAGATAACTTAATATTAGACAAACATAAAGGTATGTTTTCAGGCACTCGTAAGAAATAAAGAAGTAGAACACTTGGACAACAGAAAAACAACAGGCGTGAGTGGCTTACCCAGGGTTCGAACCCCGTACCTTCCGTACGACAACTCCGCCTAGCTATCAAGTGAATCACACTGACCCCACGGCCAGCTAGGCATCCCCTTTATGTTTGTCTAATATTAATTTACTGTTTACAGGCCTCGGGTTTCCCTTCCTTATCTGAGAAGATAACTACTGGTCTGTCCGAACTTTTTTCTGTCATTAGAATTTCTGATGCAGTTTTTATGGCCTCTGCCTCTGCTCTGAAGTTAGTTGAAAATTTCCCTGTTGCGACTGCTATCTTTTTTTGTGTGCCATTGCTTAAGCTCAGGAAGACTCCTCCACTTCCATCTTCTGTTGCATTAGTTGCTGATCCATCTGTGTACGCATGGATCCAGGTGTTGCTTGGGTAATGTTTCTCTATATATTTTGTGGTTAGGACTCTCCTTTCTGTTTCAGTTTGACTGTTCTTTCTCTCAATACCAGGAACATTTTCTATCATTTCAGGGAAGCACTGTGGTTTCCAAATTGGTAGCTTGTGTGCAGTACATATTGGCGTAGCTGTTGATATTGCATTTATGTGGTCTGCTCTCATCTTTGTTTTGACTGTCTCTACAAAATTTCTTCGCTTCAGTCTTCCCCTTCCAAGTCCATTTATCCTCTGGTGCATTGGGTGATCTATCAGCCTCCTGATTTTCTCGGCTTGTTGCTGGGCTCTGCTATCTCTTCTATCCTCCATAGGCTGGAGGTGAGTAATCTTTTCCAATTCTTTTATTGGTGTTGATTTCATGCCCCCAGTTATGATTCTCATTGGTTGGTTTTGGGTTCTGTTTATTTTGTCAAAGTTCGACTTAGCGGCTGTTGACCATGCTGCAATGCCACATTCTAAGACTGGTCTCACTCGCCCAGTATATAGATTCTTTAGTACTCTCTTGTCTGCTCCGCAAACCGTGCCAGCAAGTTTTTTCATGATTGCCATTCTCTGCCTTGCTCTTGTCCTGTTTTTCTCAATCTGGGTTTTCCAAGTCAAGCGGCGATCAAAGGTAATGCCTAGGTAGTTTGGGTTTTCATCCAGATGTAGATTTTTCCCATTTAGCACCAATTTGGAGATCTGTGGTTTGTTAGAGAGAGAAAACACTGTGAATGATGTTTTCTCCTCATTTATCTTTACTAGCCATGCCTTTGCCCACTCCTCCAGTGATGTTAGGGCTTGCTGCATCCGAATGCTTGCCGTAGAGATATATTCCTCTGAGATACACAGGGCTAAGTCGTCTGCAAAGGAGGCATTGTGGGTTCTTCTTGGAATATTCTCTGATATGTCATTTATATATGTGAGGAACAATGTGGGTGACAGGACTCCCCCTTGGGGAACACCCTGCTCCAATACCATCGTCCTACTGGTCTGTCCTTGTAGTTGGACTCTGGCCGTTCTATTTTCAAGATAGTGGCTGATCCATTTGAACATTCTCCCACACACTTCACTTCTTTGCAGCTTGACTTTCAGTGCATCTTTCCACACTTTGTCAAATGCTTTTTCTAGGTCCACCCAAACAACCAGTGTGTGCTTTTTCTCTTGGATGGAAGGTTCGAAACCAGTGCTTCTAAACATTTTATAGATTCCTCGCCCCTTTGCAGTATCTTCAGAAGACTCGCGCCCTTTTATCTTCTAGCTCACAAACACATCCCAGAAATGCGCCAAAAAGACGACATGATATTTCTTTTTTTAATATGAAACTAGCAGATATACGCGCCGTTGTCCGAGTAAAAATAATAACTTTTAATAGAGCCCCTGGTTGAGATACTTCTGAGCCACCATTGTTATCTGAGCAACCAGGACCAACCCTCCAGGGTTAATTCTCAGATTAACCCAATGGCAACTATACATCTCACCTCCAGCATACTTACTCCAATCATGTCCTGCACCATACCTTTCACCTCCAGCACACCAACTCTAGTAATGTCCTCTATTGTACCTCTCACCTCCAGCACATACACTCAACCCCCTCCCCCCCCCTTTTTCCAATCATGTCCTCCACGATACATCACACTCCACGCACATCCTCTCCAATCATGCCCTGCATTGTCCCTCTTACCTCCAGAACATCTACTCCAGTTATTGTCCTCTATTGTACCTCCCACCTCCTGCATAGCTACTCTAATCTGCACTTTATCTCTCACTCACAGGACATCTGCCCCAATCATGTCCCCCCTTATACCTCTTACTCCGAGAACACCTATTCCAACAATTTCCTTCACTGTACCTCCCTTCAGCTTGGTTAGTTTGAGGGAGACCAAGAGTATGCAGTTACTTCCCTTCCATTGAAATAACCTTATCTTCTATGGCAATTAAAGCTGTATTGTAAATTTCATCACCGTAACTAATTTCCATTTCAGGGTATATTACCTGAGCCTGATGTTTAAAATCTTCTGTTAAGATCATATCTGTATGTCATCCTTAGTGCTAGTGGGTCACCAACTCCGCAGGTTCTAAGTAGAATGTCATCTAATGTTTCTTGCTGTGTGTGATAAGAAAGACTATAGAAGTAGACGAACCAAAAAAAGTGCTACCCCTGAACTTGTTGAATCCTTCTTTTTTAAAATGAGAAATCCATTGATATATTGACTCAAAATTAATGTTAAGGGAAACAACACAATTAATGTCTAACTTGCATTACCTAAAAAATAAACTTACATCCCCTGTTTCTGTAGGAGACAAACCGACAGACGTTACAAAATATAGATTAGATGACAAGAACAATAACATCCTATATATGTATATCATCAGTATCGTTCAGATCTACAAGGAAAATAGGTCATATAAAAATGTACGCCTAGTCGCCCCCCCCCCCCATCCCGTCTTCTTATTTTTTGATCCTTAGCCGCCGACCGTCAAAGCAGTCAGTGGCCATCACGCCTAGTGGCGTCTTGTAGGGCAACAACAAATTGATTCCACTTTGCTCGGTCGGTGGCCATCCTTCGTACAGTGCCCCAACTCTGGTTCATTCTTTGCATCTCAGCCTCCACAGTCCTCCGCCAGGTTGTTTTTGGTCGGCCTCTCTTTCGTTTTCCTTCAGGGGTCCAAAGCATAGGTGTTCTTGTGATGGCATCGGGGTCTCTTCTGAGGACATGGCCAACCCAGCTCCAGCGTCTGCCAGCTATGATGGTGTACATGTCCTCTTGCTTGCTCCGAGTAAGCAGATCTTGGTTAGTGATGGTATTCGGCCAAAAGATTCGGTGAATTGTTCTTAGGCATATTGTGTGAAAAGAGGACAATTTCGACATTTCCTTCTCTGTAACTCTCCAGCATTCCGCACCATAGAGAAGCACAGAAAGCACACAGCTCTGATTTAATCTTAATTTTGTGCTTGTGCTGTATTGGGAGGACTTCCAGATGTTGTTTAGGCTAAAGAAAGCTGTTCTTGCCTTATTAATTCTGATGTTGATGTCTTTGCCTGCCCCACCGTCTGGTGTTACTATGCTTCCTAGGTATGTGAAGGTATCTGTCTGTACCAGTTGCTGATTCCTTACTGATATGGGCTCAGGGTTGCTCACATTGAACGTCATGACCTCAGGCTTCTTTAAATTGATGTTCAAGCCCACTTGCTGGCTAAACTTATTAAGTCTATCCGTTTTTTCCTGGATGTGTTGATGTAAATGTGCTAGTAGTGCAATGTCATCTGCATATTCCAGATCTTCCAATGTAGAAAATGTAGTCCATCTTATTCCTCTTGGACTGCCCTCTGTTTTCTGGCCATCCCGTACTATCATCTTAAGGTTTTCTATGTCTGCTTCATTCTCTTCATGTCTGTCTCCAGTTATCTTCTCCATATGTTCCTTGGTCTTCCCATATCTCTCTTACCCTGGGGGTTCCAGAACAAGGACTGCCTTGTAAGGCTATCAACAGGTTTCCTCAGTGTGTGCCCTATCCATCACCAGCGTCTTCTTCTCATCATTAGCTCCACTGGCACTTGTCTGGTTCTTGTCATCTGTTCAACATTAGTGATCTTGTCACACCATTTCAATCCTTCTATTACAGAATTACAAACCATGTTGAACTGCAAAAGCTTGATGATGAACTACAAAAAATAGAGAGAAGAAACAACCGAAGACATATGTTTACGGGGTAGAAGAGGTTTCGATTAAGAAAGAAAGAGAAAGATGTCCATGTTTATTATTTCTGTTATGTCTTTTACGTATATTTTGTCTTGTCTAACACAAATAAAATTGTGTCACTGTGGTATCAACACTAATGCTGACTTACAGGTTCTGTATAAGTATTAAGACACGTACACACTTATGCACACATCAGTTTGAAAAAAAAATATGGTTAAAAGCCTAAACAAAACGGTACTGCAAACAGCCATTGAGTCTATTAGCAGAGAAACAAGACAGAATTACAAACCATGTTGAACTGAAGAACTACAAAAGTTTGATGATGAACTATACAAGATAGAGACAGAACAGAATTACAAACCATGTTGAACTACAAAAGCTTGATGATGAACTATACAAAATAGAGAGAAGAAACAACCGAAGACATTCATAAACACTGGTCACGTGAGAAATCAGATTTCTTTTACGCCTAACCACAAATTTGTAAGGGGAAGTAGCATTTATGTTTTTGCAAGGGCAACAACACAGTTAAGAAAACAAATACTAAATTAAATACAGCTTTTACTTTTATACATTAAATATATCCAGTTAATTTAACAAATAATGTAATACAAACAAAGTGCACAATGAAAATTATACGGTAATTACATTTTATAATATCTAAATGTTTTTTATTGTATTTTATCAATAATTTTTTTTTAAACTTTTTTTCGGATGCAAGTTTTAAAGAACTGACTACTAATATGGTCTGTCACTCAACAATGGTAATTAAAAACTGGGGAACTATATAATTTCGTTGTTTTGAGCACCAAAATGTGTCGTTAGCGCTAAAGAGCGCTCTTCGTCAAATCATGAACACTTACTTACTTACTTAGTCGTTCCTCTTCTACCGTGAGGTGTAGAGTTTTGGAAGAGAGAGCGCCAGACTATCCTATCGGCTGTCTTCCTCCTGGCCTGGTTCCATTCTAGCCCTCTGTCCTTCAAAGATTGTCTAATGTTGTCCTCCCAGTGGACTCTAGGTCGTCCTGGGGGTCTGGATCCCTGGCTCTTTGTTTCCCATGCTTGTCGTGGTAGCCGATCTTCTCCCATTTTGCAGACCTGTCCAAACCATCTTAGTTGAGACTGCTCTACTTTAGTCTGCAAGGGGTGGAATTTTAGGCCTTGATGTATCGTCTGGTTGCGGACCATGTCTGTTCTTGTTACTTCAACCACCTTCCTCAGATGCCTCATTTCTGAGGTTTGGATCTGGCTTTTATGGGTTGTAAAATCATGAACACGCTGTATATAAAAAAAAAAAAAACAACAAAAGACATCCCAGTCAAATATGTTTACGACATGCGCTCTTATTTATACGCACGGACATAAATATTACAAAGGTGAAGGAACAGTCGTTATAGATAAACATGGCTAAGGTCATTGTCTAAGTTTATTTTTGGATGTTTTTGTTGTTGTTGCACAGTATCGACACCACTGGACTCCGGGAAAACCCATAGGTACTCAGTCTCCCGCAGGCAACGTGATGATTCCATGAACCACTAAGTCATTGATGATCAATACTCACACACAAGGTCAAGTATTTACAAACATCTCCAAACGTTTACAATGATGATCAATACTCACACACAAGGTCAAGTATTTACAACCATCTCCAAACGTTTACTATGATGGTCAAAACTCACACACAAGGTCAAGTATTTACAAACATCTCCAAACGTTTACTATGATGGTCAATACTCACACACAAGGTCAAGTATTTACAAACATCTCCAAACGTTTACTATGATGGTCAATACTCACACACAAGGTCAAGTATTTACAAACATTTCCATACGTTTACTATGATGGTCAATACTCACAGACAAGGTCAAGTATTTACAAACATCTCCAAAATTTACAATGATGATCAATACTCACACATAAGGTCAAGTATTTACAAACATCTCCAAACGTTTACCGCTATTGTTTTTATTTAAATATAATACTTGGATTAACATTGTGCTTTGTAAATCAATTAAAAAGAGTCTTCCCATGATGCATACCTTAGAGCTGTCAAATCTTATCTCCTCTGCGATCTCTCTATGCTAATGTGTACACATTTTGAATCAATACATCATCATCACACAAAGTTATTGTCGCTAGCGCTGACAAGTGTTGTAACTCAATTTATGAAACAGACCGTTTCACATAATATCGCAGACAAACGTGTCAACGACCAGTGCACCTATAGATATAAGACATTTAAGTCGTTACTGTTACAACACTATCTTATGCCGGCATTTGTTTGGCTGCAAAATATTTTTTATTTCTTCGTTCTTCATGATTTTATAGAAAGGTCCTAATATTACCACGAAATTTATAACCCGCAGCAACCACAGTCAATGTTTCAAATATGTTGTGGTGTACTGGCAATGGTAAACTGATTCTCAGCCATACGCATTCTAGAATATGCTCAACAGTATAGTACTGGGGACACCCTTCATTATGGTGACTAGGCCTTATACAAGCAGATTATCTTATTCATTTAGGTGCAGCCATATATATATATATAAGGCAAAGTCTGTTTGTGTGTCTGTTATCTTAAAACTCTAGAACGGCTGAACCGATTTTGACGCGGTTTTCTCCAGCGTACTCGGCATGTATCCAATGAAGGTTTAAAGATATATATATATATATATATATATATATATATATATATATATATATATATATATATATATATATATATATATATATATATATATATATATATATATATATATATATATATATAATTTTTTTTTTGGTGAAAAAAAATCGTGCGTGCGGCACTTTAAATTCGATAAAGCGGCTAGACTTTAAGAGCTATATCGAAACAATGTAAAATGGACTTTTAGGGTTTAATAGTTCTACTAAAACGTCCGTGATGGCATATATTTCAGACAAATAGATAACTCACAATAAGCATTTTTATTTTTTCATTTTCGGCGAAATTTATAACGTTCAGTTTGCTGTTGAATGTCGTCGTAAACCCTAAAGATGTTCGAAAACAAATGACATCTTTGGCAGAAGCTTTTATCTAACGAAAGAAGTCCTTTACACTATTTACCTATGATTTATAAATCAGGAGTAATCACGGAGTGAACATAAATAAATTGATCGAGGCTGTGACGGACGACGACGCAAAGCTCGCTAGCGTGTCCGACATCCTACATTTCATACAGCATGTAAAGCAATGGGTTTAATTAATAGAAGACGTTGTTCACTGGAACAATACACTATAGGAGGCTGCTTTGTCCAGTTCACCTTCGTTGCTTAGGTACTTCTTCTTCTTCTTTGATCCTTAGCCGCCGACTGCCAAAGAAGTCAGTGGCCATCACGCCTTGTAGCGTCTTGTAGGGCAACAACAAATTGATACCACTGTGCTCGGTTTAATGGCCATCCTTCGTTTAGTGATCCAACTCTGGTTTCATTCTTTGCATCTCAGCCTCCACAGTCCTCTGCCAAGTTGTTTTTGGTCGGCCTCTCTTTCGTTTTCCTTCAGGGGTCGATAGCATAGATGTTCTTGTGATGGCATCGTGGTCCCTTCTGAGGACATGG
The DNA here is from genome assembly GCA_024509875.1 of Oreohelix idahoensis. Lineage (NCBI taxonomy): Eukaryota > Metazoa > Mollusca > Gastropoda > Stylommatophora > Oreohelicidae > Oreohelix > Oreohelix idahoensis. The sequence goes on from JAMPIV010001180.1 coordinate 69,690, forward strand.
CCAACCCAGCTCCAGCGTCTGCCAGCTATGATGGTGTGCATGTCCTCTTGGTTGCTCCGAGTAAGAAGATCTTGGTTGATGATGGTATTCGGGCCAAAAGATTCGGTGAATTTTTCTAAGGCATGTTGTGTGAAAAGAGGACAATTTCGACATTTCCTTCTCAGTAACTGTGATGAATTTACCATGATACAACGTTAAAATATCTCCAAAATTAACGATAAAATGTATGGATAAAAATAATGCGTAAGATACTAGGAGACATGCTCGCCCATGCCCGCCTTTTCTGCCACCATTCAAATTATCTAGTTAGACGTGCAGACGGAACGTTTACCCTTTGTAGACGGGGAAGGGGGGGGGGGGGATGAAACGGAGATCAAAAAAGGAAAGATATGACTGAACACGTGTTTGAAGTTCGAACGGCAAAAAGACGCAATTGGGGGTAAAAGGAAAAAAATTCACGTCCCTAGTTGACACAAAGTAAGGAAATGGACAAGAAAAGGACCTTAGCTCTTATTCGAGACAGTCATTTCTTGGACGTTTTTCGATACTTGGTCTTTTATTTGAATGCCGCGGCAAAACACATGAGAGAAGGTTCTCGAACAAATTTCAAAAACTAAACTTGAGAAAAAAATATGTTTTTTCTTAATAATAGAATTATGAAAATAAAACCTAGCTAGTTTGATAGCCCATCTTGAGCAGAGAAATAATATGCTTTCAATTATACAGACGGATAGACAATAAGGAAGATATTGACAAAAGACTGTATTGTTCATATCAGACGAGCGACTGCACTGTTAACCAATGTCACTAAAGTTTTGAAAATTTTGGCCTTGAGCATGCAGACGTAAAAATTCGAGCTGCAATTAAAGAGAGGGGAAATGGTGGAGAATTGTAGCTAAAAATAACTTAGGAGGCAGATTCGTGTAGGAAATGCATGTAGAACCAAGCGTGTTTTTTATGAAAAAACAAGTAGAGACAGACGGACTAACAGACCGTAATACATACTTGACTGAGATTTGACTGAAGTGACTTTTGGTTGTAGATTTGAAAGTTAGGGGGTAAGTCGGTGATTGGTCAACGCATTTTATGGTAGCGGGACAGAGATGTGAAATTTTGCCATTTGACATAAGTCTGTTCAGAGACGCAGTTTAAATTAATAGTGGTGTTGATTCCAGAAGAATACAAATATAGTGGGACGCCATCATACAGCCAGCAGCTCAGCTGAGTTTTGCTAGCAAATTTAACTGTGTTCTCAATTCTGAATTCTGGTAAGAATGAACAGTATTTATTTTGTATATTTTAATAATTCGAGTGATTGATACTGCCATATCATTAAAATGATTACGACAAGTAAGTGTTCGCTCTAGGTCCCCAGCCCAAGTTCAGGGTCTAGAGACATACATACAAAGAAAATATATAGGAACGCCTAAATAAAACTATGAAAAAAGATCTAGTGTTGAGATCAGTGGAACATATCACCTATCTTATTCAACAGCAGGAAGCTATTGAACATATCTCAGATGCAATGTAGTCTTGGGGAACTAGTACTATGTGAAACCAACTGGGTAAGATGTGCTGTGTGGTCAGAGAGATCTGACCCAGTCTGTGTGGTGTTGTTGTGTAGTGTTGTGTGCAGAAGTGGCTCAGGAGGTAGAGTTCTGACACATGACCCAATACTTTTGTTTCAGAATTGTGAGTTTCTGTTTGGCACCAACGCGGTGCCAAATGCTGTAGTGATATACACAAGCGTGGACCAGTGCAGTCTAACATTGTGTCAGAGCATCAGAATATTGTACTCCAGCACAGAGAGGAAGGGCCACCAGACTCCTGTACAAGATCGACGCAGTCGAGATAAGTGAGATCTGGCCTGCTGGATATTCACCAACAAATTCACCAACGAATTATCAACTAACTTATCAACTAATCCACCAACTAATTCACCATCTAATAAAGACATACCATTGTGGGAAAATAAACCATGTATTCATCCCCTAAGTCAATGGACAATGTTTGGTAGTCATAGACTGGGAGTGATGACACCACCCCAACAGCATATCTAGTAATAAGTTCTCCTGGAACTATCTTAATATAATTATTATTAACCAGTCAGTTGAAATAATTAGGTACACACATTCCATTTTATTATGTCATATGATTATGCATTCCATTTATAACTCCATAATATTTCTTGTGTTCTGAACAACTAAACATTTGGTTCAGAACAAACAAATTTATCAAAAGATTTAAATTTTAAAACTAAAACAGCCTGAGTTAGTTCAGTAAATTAATATGAAATTAATATGAAACAAATATAAAGGTATGTTATCAGGCACTCGCAGGAAACAGTGTGTTGTAAATTTTATTAATATTATTAGACTTATTAAATACCTGTGTGTGGGTGTGTGTAATCTACCAAAACACATTACATATCAGTACCCTAGACTTTTAACGTAGCTACATTCATTAGTAAAAAAAGATATGTGTGAGGTCGTAAGTGGTAGTAAGAAGGGCCTTCTGTAATTCACATCTACATTTATCTCAGGAGCCTTCACAGCTGACCTCATACATCACACTAGGTAACATCAACCATACAATACCATCAAAATCCACTACAGTAACTCTCAAGCATTCCGCACCGAAGAGACGCACAGAAAGCACACAGCTCTGATATAATCTTAATTTTGTGCTTGTGCTATACTGAGAGGACTTCCGGATGTTGTTTAGACTAAAATAGGCTGTTCTTGCTTTGTTCATTCTGTTGTTGATGTCTTTGCTCGCTCCGCCGTCCGGTGTTACTATGCATCCTAGGTATGTGAAGGTGTCTGTCTGTTCCAGTTGCTGATTCCTTACTGATATGGGCTCAGGGTTGCTCACATTGAGCGTCATGATCTCTGACTTCTTTAGATTGATGTTCAAGCCCACCTGCTGGCTATATTTATTAAGTCTATCCGTTTTTTCCTGGATGTGTTGATTCGAATGTGCTAGCAGTGCAATGTCATCTGCATATTCCAGATCTTCCAATGTAGAAAATGTAGTCCATCTTTTTCCTCTTGGACTGCCCTCTGTTGTCTAGCGCATCACCCACTCTATGACAGTTAAAAATAGAGTGGTTGATAAGGGGCATCCCTGTCGTACTCCTGTCTTCAACTCAAAGGCGCATGACTGGAAATACACAGGGAGCCGTTCTAGTGTAGTGGTTACCACACTGCGCTGGCGATCGGGAGATCCCAGGTTCAAGCTTAGGCGAGGACATTTGAAAGAATGTCGTCGACCAGGACCTGGACTGGAATAATTGGAGCCCTGGCGAAGACAATTAAAAGAGTGTCATCGACCAGGGACTGGAATAAACTGAACAGCCCCTGAGCCGACCCAGCTCTAATGGGTACCTCCGAAGAAGGCGAGTATATGCCTGAATGGCGAGAGGACATCTGTCAGCGTACAAGGAAAAGGGATACTCACGTAAAATCAGTCTCAGGTTATACATACTGACTGGAGATTTCGCCTCGAAGAATAGCGGGCGTACGAAAAAATTTAAAAATAATGGAAATACCCCGAGAAAACACTGACGTATGATAGGAAATACCCCGAGAAAACACTGATGTATGATAAGAAATACACCGAGAAAACACTGACGTATGATAGGAGATACACCGAGATAACACAAACATAAGAATCTACAGCTTGAATGTAAAGGTTAAATTATTGTATGGCTGTGAATGTATGATAGGAGATATACCGAGAATACACTGATGTGTGAAAGGAGATACACCGAGAAGACACTGATAGGAAATACCCGTTCTACTTGTTTTGTACACTTAGGTAGGGAATTCAGCATGATATCTCTATACATGTCAATATTGCGTGGAATGTCAAACACTATTTGCTTTTTCAAAATTTATATTGTACTACAGTGGAAAAACAATTGATCTTCTGTCTCCTGTGTGTTGGTGTTACATAATTTGCATTTTGGGATTTTTTTATTATTATGCAACAAGTTTTTGCCTAATGGGTGTCATGCTATATAGTAATCTAAAGGTGACTTCCTTTGCCGATGGAGCAGCTAGTAACTCGAGCAGGCTTCTAAAAATAGGTTGATAATCAGTTATGAAATAATTGTACCCACGTTTTATCCTTGTCAATAATGATGGTTCATGACGTCAGACTTGTCTCTCTCTTGTTTTACTACTAGCATTATAACTAGGCCATAAGGTATTTTATATTTGGGCATGCCTGCAAAATAAAAGTAATATAGATATGAGTGTAGAGTCATATAAAACCAAAATCCAACAACAACAACAGTTATTAACAATATCTTACAAAAACACAAAGAAGTGCTATAAGACCACGTGACGACAGCCTGACAACAGTAAAGAGACGTAAAATTGCCACATATCAAAATCACATAGGCTACCAAATATGTTTCTTCGCTGCGTAGCACTAAGTAATAGAAGATTGGTAAAATAGAAAGATAAATAAATCTGTCTATCTGTCTGTTACCTTAAAACTCGAGAACGGCTGATCCGATTTTGAGGCGGTTTTTATCCATCGTACTCGGCATGTCTCTGTATAAAGGTTTAAAGATTATGTGTGTGTGTATATATATATATATATATATATATATATATATATATATATATATATATATATATATATATATATATATATATATATATATATATATGTATATATATATATATATATATATATATATATATATATATACTTACTTACTTACTTACTTAGTCGGTCCCCTTCTACCGTGAGGTGTAGAGGTTTGGAAGAGAGAGCGCCAGACCATTCTATCAGCTGTCTTCTTCCTGGCCTGGTTCCATTCTAGTCCTCGGTCCTTCAAAGATTGTCTAATGTTGTCCTCCCAGCGGACTCTGGGTCGTCCTGGAGGTCTGGATCCCTGGCTCTTTGTTTCCCATGCTTGTCCTGGTAGCCGATCTTCTCCCATTCTGCAGACATGGCCAAACCATCTTAGTTGGGACTGTTCTATTTGGGTCTGCAGCGGATGGGATTTTAGGCCTTGACGGATCGTCTGGTTGCGGACCATGTCTCTTCTTGTTACTTCAACCACTTTCCTCAGATACCTCATTTCTGAGGTTTGGATCTGGCTTTTGTGGGTTGTAGTCATTGCCCACGACTCGCATCCATATGTCAAGACTGGGACATAGGTGGAGCGGTATACAGCCATTTTCGTTTTCTTACCAACCTCTTTCTTGCTGAGGAATCCACGATTTATGGCCTGAAAAAGTCTCCCAGCCGCTGCTTTTCGAGTGGCCAACTCTTCTTTGATGCCTCCCTTTCGGTCTATAATAGCTCCGAGATATTTAAAGTGGTCGACCTGCTCCAGGACCTGTTCTCCCAACTTAATCTGATGTTTTCTTTCTTCTCGCGATATCACCATGGATTTTGTTTTAGAGCTGCTTATGACCATCCCTCTCTTCTCCAGCTCTTCCTTCCAGACTTGCAGGTTGGATTGGAGATGTGCCTCTGATTAAGCAATCAGGGCAACATCATCAGCAAATGCCAGCTCCGAAATATAGACCTGTCTCATCTTCCAGTACCCCACTGAATACTTTCTTGTTCTCTCCTTACATGCCTTGATGACATCGTCCATAAGGAGTATGAAGAGGTAAGGTGATAGGATATCACCTTGTCTTACACCAGTGGTGGTCCTGAACTCTTCTGATTTATGGTTTGCTGTCCTCACATAATTTCTGCAAGACTTGTAGAAGCTATGTATAGCATGAATCAATGGTGCTGGAATATTCTTCCTTGCCAAACAGTCCCAAAGTTTGCTCCAAGGGACCCTGTCAAATGCCTTTTCCAGATCTATGAAACAAAGATGGATCTCACTCTTATACTCAAGGGCCTTTTCACTCAGCTGTCTGAGTGTGAAGATTAGGTCTTGAGTACTTCGGTTTGCTCGGAATCCGCACTGGACCTCATCCAATTGTGGCTCAACTAGACGTCGGAGTCTCTGCTCTAGGATTCTAGAGTAGATTTTACCAGGGACACTGAGAAGGGATATGCCTCTATGGTTTCCACATTGTCGATTGTCACCCTTTTTGAAAATTGGTGTTATGATGGCAATCTCCCAATCCTTTGGTATGGTCTTGTTGCACCATGCTGCCTGTAGGACCTTTAGGAGTAATAGGTCGCCTGATGCTCCCATGTACTTAACCATTTCTGGTGTTATACCATCATGCCCTGCTGCTTTGCCCATCTTGATTTTCTCTAGTGCTGCCCCCAGTTCTTCCATCTTTATGTCATCTTCACCATCATTGGTTTTCTCTTCTGTGCTAGTGGTTATCATTTCTGATGCTTCACCATGCTCACCATCCAGGAGTTCTGAAAAAATATTCTTTCCATCTTTCCATTACTTCCTTTTATATATATACTAGTCACAAAAAGTAGGGGATATTTTAAGATGGTATGTATTATTTTACAAAAGAGTGGATTTCGTATTTTAATGGTTGTATGGACATATCGAGCACGCTCTTCTCCACTCTCACGTGCAATATCATGTTGACCTGGTGACTCGTGATGAGTAAGCCAATCCCAAGAACAGACCTGGGGCCCATCCGTAAAGTTCACACATTATTCTTGTTCACAAAAATGCGTGTATCTCGGGTTTGATTAACACTACTCACCATGGACAGGTATAAAAAGACTCTGCAACAGATAACATTTCTTTTCTTCGTCATGGAACGTTTGACAGAACAGCAGAGATGGATAGGCATAGGCATGTTGCAAACCGGAAGTCGGCAAGTGGATGTTGCTAGGAACCTCAATGTTTCACAGTCAGTTGTCAGCAGACTGTGGAACAGGTATCAAAATTTCCACACAGTGGCTGATCTGCCTCGGACTGACCGCCCAAGAGTCACTACACGCCGCCAAGATCAACTTCTTGTTACTCAGGCCCTCAGAACTCGGACTCTAAATGCTACTCAACTTCAGCAACACCTTAAACAGACCACTGGGATTCGAGTCTCAACTCAGACAGTACGAAACCGTTTGCACCAAGTGCAACTGGCCTCACGCAGACCGTTTGTAGCTTTGCCCATGTCACCACAACACAGGCGAGCAAGAATGGATTGGTGCCAACGTCATCATCGGTGGACCAATCAACAGTGGGCATCAGTGATGTTTTCTGATGGGTCCCGTTTCGTTTTGGATTTTCATGATCGTCGAATACGTGTCTGGCGACGGCGAGGTAAGCGTTATTAGCCTCCTGCAACTGTTGCACACAACCGTTATAGAGGTGGCAGTGTAATGGTGTGGAAGGCATCTGTATGAATGACAGGACCGACCTTCACATATGCCAGGTCAATATCAAAGGGCTCTACTACCTTGACAACATCATCGAGCCTATCGTTGTGCCATTTGCTCAGCGGCACGGACCAGATTTCCTCTTCCAGGATGAAAATGCACGTCTTCACCGTGCTCGCGTCGTCCAAGATCACCTTCAGATGCAGCATATTCGAACGTTACCGTGGCCGCCGATGTCCCCCGACCTGCCTCCTATTGAGCATTTGTGGGACCTCCTGAATAGACGCGTCCAACAACGTCCAGCGGCTCCATAGACTCTTCGGCAGTTAGCCCAGGCCCTTCAGCAGGAGTGGCAGAGAATTCCTCAAGACAACATCAGAAGGCTTATTTGCAGTATGAGACGTTGTTGCAATGCATGTTTAGCGGCAAACGGGGGCCCTACACGTTTTTAGAAATATTGGAATATTTTTGTGAAAATGAAGTACCTACCCCGCCTTGGTTGCCAGTGCGACTAAATTCATGTGAGTAAAGCCATAACACTTCTTATACCGCAAATGTCTTGTTATGATGCTCAAGTTTACTTGTACGAAGGAATAAATGAACTAATTTGAAATATATTGCCTTTGGATAACTTTTAAATTCAATATCCCCTACTTTTTGTGACAGGTATATATATATATATAGATATTTTCCTATAACTGACCTCGAAACCCTCGAATCGGTCGGTTGGATAGGAGGGTTGATTAGAGAGTTAACAAGTCATTATCGTAAAACAAGCGATTGTTACCGAAACAGAACCAGGCTCGACAGTAAACATGACTCATTCTAATATCTTGGGGGCTAAGGAGATTTTTAAAATTGGATACTGGAATGTAAGAACTATGTATCAAGACGGAAAAGTGGAAGAAGTAATTAAAGAAATGGATAATTATAAGTTGGACATATTGGGTGTCAGCGAGTGTAGATGGACGGGGAAGGGCATAAAATATATTTCAGAAGAAAAAAAGCAAATTATATACTCTGGCAGTAATGATAATCGTCACACAGAGGGAGTAGCCATCTTAATGACACAGAAAGCAGCAGCATCGCTTATCAGCTGGGTACCTATTAATGAGAGGCTAATATTAGCTAGATTTCAGACAAGATTTTTTCAAGCTCTCAATTGTACAATGTTATGCACCAACTAACGACGCTCTTGATACCACAAAAGATGACTTCTATGAAGCACTTCTAAGTACCATCAACACAATACCCAAGCATGACATAATAGCAGTCATGGGCAATTTTAACGCCAAAGTAGGTGACAACAACGATGGAGTACAAAGATATCTCGGTACTCAAGGCATAGGCTGTATGAATCAAAATGGCGAAAGACTTCTAGAACTTTGTGAAATATCAAACCTCGTTGTGGCAGACACCATCTTTCCACATAAGAATATCCACAAGATAACATGGAATTCACCTGATGGCAGAACTAAGAACCAGATAGATCACTTCTGCATAAGCGCAAAATTTCGCTCATCAGTTCAAGACGTCAGAGCATATAGAGGTGCAGAGATCGGAAGCGATCATAACCTCTGCATAGCTAAACTGAGAATTAAACTGAAGAAGTTATACCAACCGAATAAAAATAGAAGAATAGATGTACACAGACTGCAATCAAATGATATAAAGGAGGAATATAATGTCAAAATGAACAACTATTTCGATGCTTTAGGCAAAATTGACAACGATATCACCACCAAGACAATCGATACTAAATGGGAACAACTGAGAACAGCAATGACAGAAGCAGCTGTAGCGACCACCGGATACCTAGTACATAAAAAGAAAAAATGGATGAGAGAAGATACTTGGGATAAAATACAAGAAAGGAAAACAGCAAAACTTTAACTACCAGCGGCAAGTACACATAATGCAGTTGAATCTTGCAAACTAACTTATAACTTGTTAAATAAAGAAGTGAAGACAAAAACTAGAAGAGATAAAAGACATTTCATCAATGAACTGGCCGTAGAAGCTGAAAATGCTGCAAGAACTGGTAATAGTAGGTGCCTTTATCAAATTACAAAACAACTATGTCACCAGCCTACTGCTATGGAAACACCTGTTAAAGGTATATTAGGGAATTCAATACCAACAGAAAAAGAACAAATGAAGAGTAGGGCTGAGCACTTCATGGAGGTACTAAACAGACCACCACCAACAGTAACACCTGATTTTAATAATGAAACACCCACAACCACCTTGCCAATAACTTGCGATGAATTCACGCTGGACGAGATCAAACAAGCCGTTAAAAGATTAAAACATTTTTAAGCTGCTGGAGTTGACGAAATTTCAGGGGAAATGATTAAAGCAGTTAATGACAACAACCTCTTGAGAATTTTAGATATTATAAATGAAGTATGGAGAGAAGAACAACCACCACAACAATGGAAAGACAGTATTATTGTAAAGTTACCGAAGAAAGGTGATCTATCAGACTGTAATAACTGGCGCGGTATATCTCTACTATCAGTACCTGGAAAATTATTATGTTGCATGATGTTAGAAAGACTTAAATTGCATGCTGACGAAAAGATCAGAGAAGAACATGCGGGTTACAGGCCGAAACGATCATGTATTGATCAAATATTCACACTAAGAACAATTATAGAAGAATCAGTGGAAATGCAATCGCCACTTATTATCACCTTCGTCGATTTTCGAAAAGCCTTTGATAGTCTACACCGCCCATCATTGTGGAAGATACTTACAATCTATGGTTTTCCAACAAAATATGTGAATATAATCAAAGCGCTATATGACAATGCAAGATTTTGTGTTAGAACAAATAAAGGGAATACAGAATGGTTTACAGTAGAAACAGGGGTGAAACAAGGCTGTATTATGTCACCACTACTTTTTGGAATAGCTATTGATTGGGTTATGAGAAACTATACCCACAATGAACAATTAGGTATAAAATGGACAAATGGAAAATTCCTGGGGGACCTGGATTTCGCAGATGATTTAGCATTCTTAAGTTCAACACCCAGACAATCCCAAGAAGCAGTAAATAATTTGTGTCATCTCTCGGTTAAAATAGGTCTCCAAATAAATGCCTCTAAAACTAAAGCTATGAACTTTTCTAACGAGACCTTTGATATCATCTTGAACGGGGAAAAACTACAGAAAGTTGAACATTTCATTTATTTAGGCAGTAAAATGACTCAGGATGGTGACACAACAAGAGAAATCAATACTAGAATTGCTTTGGCAGCTAGCGCCTTCAATAGATTATCTAACATTTGGAAATTACGATCATTGAATATACATACCAAGCTTCGTCTGTTTAATTCAAATGTTATCTCAGTGTTAACATACGGCTGTGAGAGTTGGAAAATAACAAAATCATTGGAGAACAAGCTGAATACATTCGAGAACAAATGTCTTAGAAAACTCATGAACATCAGTTGGAAAGAATTCAAGACTAATCGACAAATAAGCGAAGACTTTAGGCAGAAATATGTCTCCGACTATATAAGGAAAAGACGATGGTCATATATCGGTCATGTCCTACGAATGCAAAACAACAGAATACCACTACAGGCACTCACTTGGGTTCCTGAGGGTAAGAGGAAAAAAGGAAGACCAAAAGAAACACTCAGAAGAACAATAATAAGAGAAGGAAGAACGTTGGGTCTAAATAATGTGCAAGAGCTAAGAGGAGTGGCGTCACAACAAACAACCTGGAGAGCACTGGTTTCTGCCTTATGCGCCGTGTTTGGTGCTTAAAGAATTTATTATTATTATTATTATTATTATTATTTTATATATATATATATATATATATATATATATATATATATATATATATATATATATATATATATATATATATATATATATATATATATATATATATATATATATATATATATATATATATATAATTTTTGAAAAAAAATCGTGCGTGCGGCACATTAAATTCGATAAGGCGGCTAGACTTTAAGAGCTATATCGAAACAATGTAAGATGGACTTTTAGGGTTTAATAGTTCTACTAAAAAGTCAGTGATGGCATATATCCCAGATAAATAGATAACTCACGACAAGCATTTTTTTTTTTCATTTTCGGCAAAATTTATAACGTTCGGTTTGCTGTTGAATGTCGTCGTAAACCCTAAAGATGTTCGAAAATAAATTACATCTTTGGCAAGAGCTTTTACTAACGAAAGATGTCCTTTACACTATTTACCTATGATTTATAAATCAGGAGTAATCACAGAGTGAACATAAATAAATTGATCGAGGCTGTGACGGACGACGACGCAAAGCTCGCGAGCGTGTCCGACAACCTACATTTCATACAGCATGTAAAGCAATGGGTTTAATTAATAGAAGACGTTGTTCACTGGAACGATATACTATAGGTGACCTGCACACAGCTTTCATCGACTTGACAAAGGCGTTCGACACGGTCAGTTGAGAGGGTCTATGGAAGATCATGGCAAAATACGGCTGCCCAAAGAAATTTATCACAATAGTGCAGCAAATGCATGATGGAATGCAGGCTAGAGTTCAGGAAAACGGTGAGCTATCAGAGCCTTTCCCTGTCTCAAATGGAGTTAAACAAGGGTGCGTACTTGCACTGACTCTGTTCAGTATCATGTTTTCTGCTATGCTGACTGATGCTTTTAGAGACGGGGACACAGGAATCGACATTAGTTATCGTATTGATTGAAAATTGTTTAACCTTAGGAGGAGGCTTCAAGCAAAAACCAAGGTTAAATCACACACCATCAGAGATCTTCTGTTTGCTGATGATTGTGCCCTCAATGCTGGCTCAGAGGCTGATCTGCAGCATAGTGTGGATAGATTCTCCGAAGATTGCGCCAACTTTGGGCTTACCATCAACACGAAGAATACAGAAATCATGTACCAACCAGCTCCTGGCACAGTTTATACTGAGCCAGTCATCAAGGTTAATGGTGAGAAACTGAATGTTGTGAACAGATTCACATACCTTGGTAGCACATTATCCCAGAACATTGTCATTGATGATGAGGTGAACACCAGGATCTCCAAAGCCAGCAGCACATTTGGCAGACTATACACCAACATCTTGCATCGAAGTGGCATTAGTCTACAGACAAAGCTGAAGGTGTACAGAACTGCGGTGCTTCCAGTGCTGCTATATGCATGTGAAACATGGACTGTATACAGGCGCCCCGTAAAGAAGCTAAACCACTTCCATACAGTCTGTCTCAGGAAGATAATGAACATCAAATGGCAAGACAAAATCCCGGATACCGCCATTCTTGACAGAGCTGGTATCCCTAGTATTGATACTATTCTGATGCAGTCACAGATTCGCTGGGCAGGTCATGTAGTCCGCATGCCAGACCATCGACTGCCAAAGATACTCTTTTATGGTGAGATGCAGAAGGGTAAACGCTCCCATGGTGGCCAAAAGAAGCGCTTCAAAGACACGTTAAAAACGTCATTGAAAACCTTTGACATAAACCCAGACACATGGGAAACTGCTGCGCAAGACCGAACTGCTTGGCGCACATCTCTTCGTAAAGGTGCAGCGGCATGCGAATCATCCAGAAGAGCAGCAACGGAACAGCGGAGACAAGCTAGAAAGGACCGTGAAATAAAACCTTCAAATGAAGCAAACATTCCCTGCCCACATTGTCCGAGATCTTTCCAGGCCCGCATCGGGCTCATCAGTCACCTTCGTACCCATAGACTAACCTAACATATTCCTAAATAATTGGATGAACAGAGTGGTCTTCATCACCCGTGATGGACGAACAACAACACTATAGGTGGCTGCTTTGTCCAGTTCACCTTCGTTGCTTTGGTACTTCTTCTTCTTTGATCCTTAGCCGCCGACCACCAAAGCAGTCAGTGACCATCACGCCTAGTGGCGTCTTGTAGGGCAGCAACAAATTAATTCCCCTTTGCTCGGTCGGTGGCCATCCTTTGTTTAGTTCCCCAACTCTGGTTCATTCTTTGCATCTCAGCCTCCACAGCCCTCTGCCAAGTTGTAATTGGTCGGCCTCTCTTTTGTTTTCCTTCAGGGGTTCATAGCATAGCTGTTCTTGTGATGGCATCTGGGTCCCTTCTGAGGACATGGCAAACCCATCTCCAGCGTCTGCCAGCTATGATGGTGTGCATGTCCTCTTGGTTGCTCCGAGTAAGCAGATCTTGGTTGGTGATGGTATTCGGCCAAAATATTCGGTGAATTTTTCTTAAGCATGTTGTGGGAAAAGAGGACAATTTCGACATTTCCTTCTCTGTAACTCTCAAGCATTCCGCACCATAGAGAAGCACAGAAAGCACACAGCTCTGATATAATCTTAATTTTGTGCTTGTGCTGTACTGAGATGACTTCCAGATGTTGTTGAGATTAAAAAAGACTGTTCTTGCTTTGTTCATTCTGTTGTTGATGTCTTTGCTTGCTCCACCGTCTGGTGTTACTATGCATCCTAGGTATGTGAAGGTGTCTGCCTGTTCCAGTTGCTGATTCCTTACTGATATGGGCTCAGGGTTGCTCACATTGAGCGCCATGACCTCTTACTTCTTTAGATTGATGTTCAAGCCCACCTGCTGGCTATATTTATTAAGTCTAACCGTTTTTTCCTGGATGTGTTGATGTGAATGTGCTAGCAGTGCAATGTCATTTGCATATTCCAGATCTTCCAATGTAGAAAATGTAGTCCATCTTATTCCACTTGGACTGCCCTCTGTTGTCTGCCGCATCACCCAGTCTATGTCTGTTAACAATAGAGTGGTTGATAAGGGGCATCCCTGTCGTACTCCTGTCTTCACCTCAAAGGCGCATGACTGGAAATACACAGGGAGCCGTTCTAGTGTAGTGGTTACCACACTGCGCTGGCGATCGGGAGATCCCAGGTTCAAGCTTAGGCGAGGACATTTGAAAGAGTGTCGTCGACCGGGACTTGGACTGGAATAATTGGAGCCCTGGCGAAGACAATTGAAAGAGTGTCATCGACCAGGGACTGGAATAAACTGAACAGCCCCTGAGCCGACCCAGCTCTAATGGGTATCTCCGAAGAAGGCGAGTATATGCCTGAATGGCGAGAGGACATCTGTCAGCGTACAGTGAAAAGGGATACTCACGTAAAATCAGTCTCAGCTTAGACATACTAACTGTAGATTTCGCCTCGAGTAATAGCGGGCGTACGAAAAAATTTAAAAATAATGGAAATACCATGAGAAAACACTGACATATGATAGGAAATACCCCGAGAAAACATTGATGTATGATAAGAGATACACCGAGAAAACACTGACGTATGATAGGAGATACACCGAGATAACACAAAAATAAGAATCTACAGCTTGAATGTAAAGGTTAAATTATTGTATGGCTGTGAATGTATGATAGGAGATATACCGAGACAACACTGATGTGTGAAAGGAGATACTCCGAAAAGACACTGATTGGAAATACCCGTTCTACTTGTTTTGTACACTTAGGTAGGGAATTCAGCATGATATCTCTATACATGTCAATATTGCATGGAATGTCAAACACTATTTCCTTTTTCAAAATTTATATTGTACTACAGTGGAAAAACAAATGATCTTCTGTTTCCTGTGTGTTGGTGTTACATAATTTGCATTTTGGGATGTTTTTCCATTATGCAACAAAATTGTGAAATCTTCTTCTTCCTCGTTCGTCCTGAAAAGGACGTTGGCTGCGTTGTGTCTGTTTACAGCGAAGCTGCGATATCTGCGCCTTTCGGCCGACACATCCGACTTCAGCACGGCATTTTTTGGGACTGAGTTTGCCTTCCCTCTTTGATCCTTACTCTCTCAGCCAGACTGCAGTGATGCAGCCTGTTTCCAGGACCACCACTTGGAGGTGGAGTAGGGTCTTGGTCAGCTCTGGTTCACTGACCCTGACGCAAGCATTCAAGCTATGGGTCGCTGACTGCATTCTCTGTTGCTGCGTCTTTGGGTCCCAAATTGTAAAATAAGTTTCCTTTGTACATTGGCCTCTTTCAGAACATCTTCAACACTTTTTTTTAGCTGTCCATAATATTTTTAACATTCTTCTGTAAAACCACATCTCTGTGGCCTCAAGTGCTTTCCCCGCTTGATTATTAACTGTCCATGACGCACTCCCATACGTCAGGATTGGCTCTATATAACACTGAAGCACTCTATTTCTTACTTCCACTGACAAAGAACTGTTGCATAAAATACTCTTCATTTTATAGAACGCTGTTTTGCCTGAGCTGTTCTGTTCTTGACTTCTGAGATGCACGTCATGTAAATAAGCATAAATAACCTTCTCCGTTTACTGAAGATCCCGTGGATACTGGAGGTTTCTGAAGAGACAAAGAAAGAACATGCCTCCTACACCCTCAGGGATGTCATACAAGGTAACTAATATGAGATTGTGCAACCTCACCATGTAACAAAATAGGAACATAAACCAACACTGTTAAAGCATGTGACTGCTTGATGCAGGCATGGGGCTAGCTACTGTGGTGGCTGCATACTCTGTAAGGAGCAAAAAGAGAAATGACAAATAACTCAAGAAATCTGAGCACAGATGGGTTTCCCTTAGTGTTTCTTAACCTTTTAGACGTGTCACACCCCATTACAGCATCTTAAGAAGCCTTGCAACTCTATACAGCATCTTAAGAAGCCTCGCATTTATTTACAACACCTTAAGTAGCCTCGCAACACTTTACTGCATCGTAAGAAGGCCCACACCCCTCTACAACATCTTAAGAAGCTTCGCACCCCTTTGCAGCATCTTAAGAAGACTGACAATCTCTTACAGCCTCTTAAAAAGCCTCGCACCCCTTAACAGCATATTAAGAAGCCTCGCACCCCCTTACATCATCTTAAGAAGCCTCGTACCCCTTTGCAGCATCTTAAGAATCCTTGCACTCTTTACAACATCTTCAGAAGCCTCGCACCCTTTTACTGCATCTTAAGATGCCTCTTACCCCTTTACAGCATCTTAAGAAGCCTCGCATCCATTTATAGCATCTTAAGAACTCTCACACCCTTTACAACATCGTAAGAAGAAGCTCATACACCTTTAAAACATCGTAAGAAGCATTGCATCCTTTTACAGCATCTTAAGAAGCCTGGCACCCCTTTACAGCATGTTAAGAAACCTCACACCCCGTTCTCTTCTAGCTCGCAAAATATGCCAGAAATGCTTAAAAGTTAATTTGAGAAAATGTTACTTATAAAATTTGACAAAGGTTCGGTATCTAATTCACGTTGTCAATTTTCTATTTTGTACAAATATATTTGAGTTCTGTGTATTACATATTGTTTATGATGATTTGAGTTCTAAAATATCAGGCATTTCTCGCACCCCCGGAAAGTGAGTCTCGAACCCTCAGGGGGTGCATGTACCCCTGGTTTAGAAACACAGGTTTACCCAGAACCCGATGCATGGAGGCATATCTGGAGTCATTCTGATATGACCACCAGCTAGGCACAATGCTACAATATACGTACATGGAAGTCTATGTCTGTGAGACTAATTACATTCTCACTCACTCTTGAAATCATCCACACACTTCCAGTGAATCCCCCTGTGGTGAAACTTGTTGAGAACCCAGCATTGCACACTGAGCTTGAAGAAGTCACTTGAGCCCCAGGCGTAATTTTTTGGCTTTGACTTGGTTGACTGCATGCAGAAGGATCTTACTATGGACACAGTGATAGGCAGGGGAAGCTGAGAAGTGGCTCTGTGCAGGAAGTGACAATTCCTTAAGAGAGCCAAGAACCAGAGCACAGTATTTTAGCTCTGCGTATTTGGAGAGCCCCCTTGAATGACGGCGAATGCAGAGTATGCCACGCACTTGTTCCTCCTAACTTGGGACCAGATGTGGCAATCCTTTAAATGCAAGCCAAGATAGAGAAACTGGAAATCATGACTTCAACTCAACACGTTTCGGATAGGCAGAGACGCCACAGGAAAAGCCTAGATCTACAGTGTAGATAATACCAATGAATCTTCAACATGGTATTGGCTTCAAAAGAGCGAGAAGCTCAGCAGCCCTGGTTAAACAACAACAACAACCCAGAACCTGAAGACCAACATTCTGAACAACAACAACAATGACAAACACATACACGGATGCTAAACAAAACACAAGTATCGCAAGTTAGTGTAAAAGATGGACAGATAGAATGAGTGAAAGTATGAATGTCGTACCTAAGCTGCACAGTGATCTCAGTGAAGGCTGGCTCAAAGAAAATATCCGTAGCACCGACGAGAATCCCAATGTGTGTATACTGTAATCACACATTCTATAAATATGTTTATGTTGGGTAGGTTTCTATTTTTTTTTTTCTAAACTTTTGCCACGGCAGCAAACTTATGGCCTACTCTGTACGATTTCCAACTGGCGTGGGATTTTTAACGTGCGCAACTTGCACACGGAACCTACTATTTTTTCGCCTGTATCTGAGAAGGCTAGGCATCCGATCTCACTACCCAGGAGACCAGGGGGGAGTATAACATCATTAGAACCACTGGTTCTGAAAAAAATTTCCATAAATTATACTCCATCTACTGCGAATCGAACCCGATACCTTTAGAATTCGAAGCGGGCGCCATACCCTTTAACCACACCGACCCCCTATATAGGGAAAGTGGAATATAACCATCTCTTAGTAGCATGAGAATATCTGAGTTGTCTAAGAACAAGTAGATATCCAGGCCTCGGTTCCCTAAGGTACTAATTAATGGAAAGATTCCCTATTAATTAAATACATGAACGACCGATTGTAATCCACAACATCGTAACATCAAAGAAAAGTCATTAAAACTAATCTTGATTTTAGTGAAATACAATGCCGCTTTACGGAGGAAAACCAAAATGCGATAAGCATAGATATATGCATCAAAGCGGGTAGTCGCTGGAAATTGGTTGGTCACATCCTCAAAAGAGACCCCGCAGCGCCGGATTATTCATTAAGTCTGCTAGACATGGGCCTGGGGCCCGACGCTTACCGGGGCCCGCGCGAAAGAAAAGCAGCGAAGTCATAACGCACAAAGCTCTACAGCAACGGCACGTGCACGATAGTACGCTCGTGCATGCAGGCTAATAGTATATGTACAACAGTTCGTTTATTAGTAACTTCCACCCCCACTTTTTTCCTTTTCTTTCATTATAATTTTTTTTTTTTTTTTTGGTTGAAGTGAACCTCCACTACATGTAACGTGATCTAGGGGTTGTAACGAAAACTTTTTTAAACATATTATTATATATTAATAAAAATATTTTTCTGAAATTCATTAGTTTTTTTCTTCTATTTTTACCTTTTAGAAGATTGGAGAGGTGCCCCAGAATATTAATAGCCTAGGGCCTCCAGAGTTCTTAATCGGCACTGAGACCCTGACACCATCACAAAAACGGCCATGCTATGGACTTCTGAAGCAAAACAAGATCGAAGCTGGCCAAAAGCTACCTGGCAGAGAACTGTGGAGGCAGAGATGCAAAGCATAAACCAGATCTTGGGCACTTCATGAAGGATGGCTGTCAACCGAGCAAAATGCAGACAGTTTGTTGCAGCTCTACAAGACGTCACTAGGTCATTGATTTCTTTATCAATCAGCGGTCAATGACCAAAGAAGAAGAAGAATATATAGATATATATATATACCGTGTTTCCCCGAAAATAAGACGGGGTCTCATATTAATTTTTGCTTCAAAAGATGCACTAGGGCTTTTTTTCGGGGTAGGGTTTATATTGAAAGATACAAAAATCTACATTTATTCATGTACAAAATTCTTACTTACTTACTTAGTCGTTCCCCTTCTACCGTGAGGTGTAGAGGTTTGGAAAAGAGAGCGCCAGACCATTCTATCAGCTGTCTTCTTCCTGGCCTGGTTCCATTCTAGTCCTCGGTCCTTCAAAGATTGTCTAATGTTGTCCTACCAGCGGACTCTGGGTCGTCCTGGAGGTCTGGATCCCTGGCTCTTTGTTTCCCATGCTTGTCCTGGTAGCCGATCTTCTCCCATTCTGCAGACATGGCCAAACCATCTTAGTTGGGACTGTTCTATTTGGGTCTGCAGCGTATTGGATTTTAGGCCTTGACGGATCGTCTGGTTGCGGACCATGTCTCTTCTTGTTACTTCAACCACTTTCCTCAGATACCTCATTTCTGAGGTTTGGATCTGGCTTTTGTGGGTGGTAGTCATTGCCCACGACTCGCATCCATATGTCAAGACTGGGACATAGGTGGAGCGGTATACAGCCATCTTCGTTTTCTTACCAACCTCTTTCTTGCTGAGGAATCCACGATTTATGGCCTGAAAAAGTCTCCCAGCCGCTGCTTTTCGAGTCGCCAACTCTTCTTTGATGCCTCCCTTTCGGTCTATAATAGCTCCGAGATATTTAAAGTGGTCGACCTGCTCCAGGACCTGTTCTCCCAACTTAATCTGATGTTTTCTTTCTTCTCGTGATATCACCATGGATTTTGTTTTAGAGCTGCTTATGACCATCCCTCTCTTCTCCAGCCCTTCCTTCCAGACTTGCAGGTTGGATTGGAGATGTGCCTCTGATTTAGCAATCAGGGCAACATTATCAGCAAATGCCAGCTCCGAAATATAGACCTGTCTCATCTTCCAGTACCCCACTGAATACTTTCTTGTTCTCTCCTTACATGCCTTGATGACATCGTCCATAAGGAGTATGAAGAGGTAAGGTGATAGGATATCACCTTGTCTTACACCAGTGGTGGTCCTGAACTCTTCTGACTTATGGTTTGCTGTCCTCACATAATTTCTGCAAGACTTGTAGAAGCTCTGTATAGCATGAGTCAGAGGTGCTGGAATATTCTTCCTTGCCAAACAGTCCCAAAGTTTGCTCCAGGGGACCCTGTCAAACGCCTTTTCCAGATCTATGAAACAAAGATGGATCTCACTCTTATACTCAAGGGCCTTTTCACTCAGCTGTCTGAGTGTGAAGATTAAGTCTTGAGTACTTCGGTTTGCTCGGAATCCGCACTGGACCTCATCGAATTGTGGCTCAGCTAGGCGTCGGAGTCTCTGCTCTAGGATTCTAGAGTAGATTTTACCAGGGACACTGAGAAGGGATATGCCTCTATGGTTTCCACATTGTCGATTGTCACCCTTTTTGAAAATTGGTGTTATGATGGCAATCTCCCAATCCTTTGGTATGGTCTTGTTGCACCATGCTGCCTGTAGGACCTTTAAGAGTAATAGGTCGCCTGATGCTCCCATGTACTTAACCATTTCTGGTGTTATACCATCATGCCCTGCTGCTTTGCCCATCTTGATTTTCTCTAGTGCTGCCCTCAGTTATTCCATCTTTATGTCATCTTCACCATCATTGGTTTTCTCTTCTGTGCTAGTGGTTATCATTTCTGATGCTTCACCATGCTCACCATCCAGGAGTTCTGAGAAATATTCTTTCCATCTTTCCATTACTTCCTTCGGGGCAGTAAGCAATTTGCCTTGCTTGTCCTTTATAAATTTGAGAGGGCATTGTTTTTCCTTCCTCATGTTCTTTAGGGTCTTATAGAACAATTTCTGGTTTTCTTGTGCAACTTTTTCTAGCTTTTCTCCAAATTCTTCCCAGGACTTCTGTTTTGCTGCTAGCACTTTGTTCTTTGCTTCTGTTCTGAGTGTCACATATTCTCTATATTTTTCCATTTGTCCTGTTGTGTTTTTAGCTCCTAAGTATAGTTCCCATGCCATTTTCTTCTCTCTTATTTTCTCTTTGACTTCCTCTGTCCACCAAGGTGTCTTCTTTCTCTGGTTCCCAAGTCGGACTTCACCGCATGCTTCTGCAGCAGCTGTCTTTATGATATTCTTGAATTTATTCCAGAGGGTTTCCAAGTCATCAGGTCGTTCTTCTGTGTTGCTCACTGCTGTAGCAATAAGCCCCTGATATCTGGTCTTAATTTCTGGCTCTCTCAGCTTGTAGGTCCTAATGCTCATTTCTCCTGCTCGTTTACTTGGTTTCTTGCGTGATGTTGGGCAGTTCCTAGGCTGAGCAACTCTTTCAGTTGTTCGTTTGATTGTTAGCAGGTAGTGATCACTTCCAATCTCTGGCCCCCTCCAGACTCTTGCATCTCGGACATATCTGAATGAGCTTCTCCGAACAATGGCATAGTCGATCACTGACTTCTCATTCTTTGTTTTTTCACATCTAGTGTATGCATGTATGCGCTTATGGGGGAACTTTGTGTTTGTAATGATCCGATTCTGCTCACTGCAGAATCTAAGGAGTCGCTTTCCATTGTCTTTGAGAGTATCTTCTCCATATCTTCCGATAACTCCACCCCATCTAGCATGGTCATTTCCAACTCTGGCATTAAAATCTCCGAGCATGATAACTTCATCTAGGCAGTCATTCACTGTCCTTTGAAGCAGCTCAAAGAATTCCTCCTTGACCTCTGCTCTCTCATCCTCATTTGGCCCATACACTATGGCCAGGTTGACTATGGTTTCTCCTTCTTTTAGTTTTACAACCATAATGCGCTCCGAGACAAAGTTCCATCCCTTGATACTATCTTTTGATTTTGGGCCACAATGCAACCCACGCCCCCTTTAGCTCTTTCAGATATGGGTACACCACTGTAGAGCAACGTGTTGCCATCGAGATCCATGACTCCTTGTCCTTTTTTCTTCGTTTCCGTTATAGCCAGGATTTATAGTTTTGCTTTCCTCATCTCTTCCACCAGCTCCTCTTCCTTCCCATTTATACTTCTTGTGTTCCAAGTTCCATAAGTCGTAGTCCGTAGTCCGTTCCAGTTCGTCGCCTTTAGAATCAGTCCGGTTTTCTCTCTTGTATTGCTCGTAATCATAGTTTAAGACAAACAGGTGATTGGCCTGTTGTGCCTTTGCATGGTGGAGGGGCTGCCTCCTTACGGCCTCCATGCAGGCCGCCCTCCTCCTTTTTCATCCGGGCTTGGGACCGGCATAGGCGGAGTTGTACAAAATTCTACATTTATTAAAATACAGTCATGTCATCTTCTTCTGGAACATCGTCATAACTCTCCAAATCCAGAATTCCGGCCTGAATTTCTTGCGACTCCATTTCCTGTAGAACCATTGGCCCCATTCTCTCATGTCCAGCAATAAAGCTTTCCTTAAATGAAAATAACACATAAGGAAGGGAAACCCGAGGCCTGTAAACAGTAAATTAATATTAGACAAACATAAAGGTATGTTTTCAGGCACTCGTAAGAAATAAAGAAGTAGAACACTTGGACAACAGAAAAACCACAGACGTGAGTGGCTTACCCAGGGTTCGAACCCCGTACCTTCCGTACGACAACTCCGCCTAGCTATCAAGCGAATCACACTGACCCCACGGCCAGCTAGGCATCCCCAAAAAAGGATGCTTTGCTGACTATTTATCAGTACGAAACACACAAGATAACACCGGAAGTATACAGTGGGCAACTCAGCCCTTTAATGACGCAATCACTTCTGTTGTTCCCCTATTAACAGTATGTGTCAGTCCAAACAAGGCAAAGACCTTGATACTGGGTCCAGTAAATAGTAGAAGACTTAAGGACAATAGTATAGAACAGAGGGTAGGTTTCTGGTATTGTATAAACATAAATAACACATAAGGAAGGGAAACCCGAGGCCTGTAAACAGTAAATTAATATTAGACAAACATAAAGGAATGTTTTCAGGCACTCGTAAGAAATAAAGAAGTAGAACACTTGGACAACAGAAAAACAACAGACGTGAGTGGCTTACCCAGGGTTCGATAGCTAGGCGGAGTTGTCGTACGGAAGGTACGGGGTTCGAACCCTGGGTAAGCCACTCACGTCTGTGGTTTTTCTGTTGTCCAAGTGTTCTACTTCTTTATTTCTTACGAGTGCCTGAAAACATACCTTTATGTTTGTCTAATATTAATTTACTGTTTACAGGCCTCGGGTTTCCCTTCCTTATGTGTTATTTATGTTTATACAATACCAGAAACCTACCCTCTGTTCTATACTATTGTCCTTAAGTCTTCTACTATTTACTGGACCCAATATCAAGGTCTTTGTCTTGTTTGGACTGACACATACTGTTAATAGGGGAACAACAGAAGTGATTGCGTCATTAAAGGGCTGAGTTGCCCACTGTATACTTCCGGTGTTATCTTGTGTGTTTCGTACTGATAAATAGTCAGCAAAGCATCCTTTTTTGGGGATGCCTAGCTGGCCGTGGGGTCAGTGTGATTCGCTTGATAGCTAGGCGGAGTTGTCGTACGGAAGGTACCGGGTTCGAACCTGGGTAAGCCACTCACGTCTGTTGTTTTTCTGTTGTCCAAGTGTTCTACTTCTTTATTTCTTACGAGTGCCTGAAAAAATACCTTTATGCTTGTCTAATATTAATTTCCTTAAATGAGCATTTCTTGTCCATGTAGCCTGCTCGTAGTGCATTGGTAACACAGCTGTCAGTGATTTTATCCCATGAATTCTTCACCCAAGTCACGACCTCCTGCAAACTAGGCTTCACAAAGTTTCCACGCTGATTTCTCTCCATTCTATTTTCAATGTAGTCGTTGATTTCTATGCGCAAATGGTCCTTGAATGGCTTGTTTATTGCAATATCAAGAGTCTGTAGATAAGAAGTCATTCCTGCGGGAATCATTATTTGATCTATTCTTCTCTCTGCAAGGAAGTTCTTCATGTCTTTAGCGCGGTGAGTGCTGGCTGAATCCCAGACTAGCAGACCTCGTTGAACACCTCGCAAAACAAGAGGCAGCATTAAATCGACCCACTTCCTTATAACTGCTTGTGTGCACCAGGCTTTTTCGGTTTCAAGAACATAAATGCCTGAAACACATTCAATGTTATCTTTCTTGCCCTTAGTGATGATTAGAGGTGGGGCTTTCCTTCCATCCAGATAAATTGCCAAAATACAGGTAAAACGCGCACTTTCGTAACCAGTGGACGAAATGTAGGTTGACGAGGCACCCGTCTGATCAATAGTCGTTTGAGATCCTAGGCCCATAAACACTGCAGTTTCATCCATGGCAATCATGTTGGAGAGTTGGTATTTAGAAAAGTCGATGCCATCAACAAAGTACTTGAAAGCAAGTGCACGTTTAATAACTTCAGTATCTTCCAGCTTGAACAGTGTTGTCGATTTTCTTAGAGACAGTTTATATCGCCGAAGGAAGCCATCCAGCCAGTGTTGTGATGCTTTGAATTCTTCTGGGGATATTTCTAAATGTGGTGCCATTGCAAGGGCAAATGCTTGAATATCAGCCCTGCGCAAACCAAAGTCTTTGCTCTCCTGTCAGCAATCCATTCACAGATGATGTCTTCCAGTTCAGAAAATAATGGTTGCCGACCTGATCCACACTTGCGCTTCTTAGCAATTCCTTTTTCCGCCTGTTGACTGAGGTTATCGTACTCTGCTCGCCATTTTCGGACCATTCGGAGCTCAAGCTTCTTCTCTTTGCAGAAAGCCGTAAGATTCTTGCCCCGGGAGTCTTCAACGATTCCTTTCTTGTAATCGACGGAATAGCTCTTTCGTTTTGCACTCATCTTGTCTGGGTGTCAAAATATTATTCCCTTAAGTCTACCATTAAATCAAGGGTTAACTGAAGACTTACGAGACAGGTGTGGCAACAAAAATTATGAGACTTAAGAACGATGGCAAACACAAAAGCGACGAAAAATTGCTGGCGCCAAAATTATGTTTCTTTATTTCACACGAGTGACGTATTGAATTATGAAGGTCCAGGGTTCAAATCCTGGGTAAGTGTAGTGGTTTTTGATGTTATTGTATGGTTGTTATGTTACCTAGTGTACTGTATGAGGTCAGCTGTGAAGGCTCCTGAGATAAAAGTTTATGTGAATTACAGAAGGCCTTTCTTACTACCACTACGACCTCAAACAGACCTATTCTACTATCATGAATGTTAGCTACGTTAAAAAGTCTAGGGTACTGAAATGTAATGTGTAGTAATATAATATACAGACACACACATGTAATTAATAAGTCTAATAATCTTAATAAACTCTATAACACACTGAACTAACTCTGGTTGTTATATTTTAAATTTTAACAATTTTTTAAATTTATTAGTTCTGAACCAAGTTTTAGTTTGGTCAGAACATATGAAATGATATGGATTTATCAATGAAATGCATAAATATGTGGCATAATAAAATGTAATTTGTGTACATAGGTATATTATAAGAATGGTTAATATTAATATTATCTATACTGTCTTTTGGAGAACTAGCACTAGATGTGTCGTTCGAGTGGCGTCATCACGCCCAATCTGTGACTACCAAAACCATTGTCCATTGACTTATGGAATGAAGTAAATGTTATAATTTCACAATAGTTAATTCTTTATTTGATGGTGGGATAGTTGTGAATCTTCAGCAGGCCAGGTTTTCACTTATCTCTCCTGTGACGATCTGATACAGGATTCTTGTGGCCCACTCCTCTCCGTAGCTGGAGTACAATGTTAGGCTGCACAGGCACAAATGTTAGGCGGCACACCCACATCTGCTTGTGTACTCTTATATAAGCATTTGGCACCACCTTAGTGCCAAAACAGAAACTCACAATTCAGAATTCAGAATTGAGAACACAGTTAATACTAGCAAAACTCAGCTGAGCTGCTGGCTACAGTATGGCGTCCCACTGAATATTATGTAGTATTTGTGGGAAAACACCACTAGCAGTTAATGACTGTGTTACTGGACAGACTTCTATCGAATGGCAAAATGTGTGTCTCTATCCCGCTAATATAAAAATGCGTTGGCCAATCAGATCAGAAGACTAAGCTTTTCAATTCAAAATTTGAAAATCAAGTCAAAATTACATCTCAATTTTTAAAATGTACGTCGGTCACATTTTATCTTTTCCCAAAATTTCACTTGTTTTTTTTTTTGGACTACTACATGTAAAACTTGCACGAACCTGCTTCCTAAGTTATTTTTAGCCACTATCTCCCGACTTTGCCCCGCTAGTTTATTACAGTCTGAATTTTGCATTTTCTTGTCTCAAGGACGCAAAATTGAGACTTTAGTGAAAGTATGCCCAACAATACTGTTCGCCAGTCTGATAGGAACAATACGGTCTTTTGTCGATATCTTCCTTGTTATCTGTCCGTCTGTATAAATAAAAGCATATTATGTGTCAGCTTAAGATGGGCTATCAAACTAGCTAGGTTTTATTTTCATAACTTTATTATTAAGAAAAAACCTACTTTTATCAAGGTTAGTTTTTGAAATCAGTTTTTGAACGTTCGTTCACGCGGTTGCCGCTATATTCAAACTATAACGTCAAAGTACCGTAAATCGTCAAAGAAACGTCTGTCTCTGACAAGAGCTAAAGTCGTTATTCTATCAATTCATTACATTGTGTTAACTAGTGGCGTGATTTTTTTCTTTAAACTACAAATTGCGTCTTTTGGCCTTTCTAGAGTCAAACACGTGTTCAGACCGTCATAATGATTTTTATCTCCGTTTCCCTCCCGTCTACAAGGGTACCGTTTCGTCTGCATGTCTACTAGTTAGTTTCAATGGCGGTAGGAAATGCGGGCATAGGCGAGCATGTCTCCTAATATCTTACGCATTATTTTATCCCTACATGTTATCTTTATAATTGGAGATATTTTAACGTTGTATCACGGTAAATTCATCACAGTAAGCCACCCATGTCTGTTGTTTTTCTGTTGTCTAGTGTTCTACTTCTTTATTCCCTACGAGTGCCTTATAACATACCTTTATATTTTTTTCATATTAATTTACTGTTTACAGGCCTCGTGGTTTCCCTTCCTTGTGTGTTATAGATGTTTATACAATACCAAACTCACCCTCTGTCCTGTTCTTACTGTTCTAAGTCTACTATCATACTGGACACAGTATTTAGGTCTTTGTCTTGTTGGACTGACCAATACTGATATATAGGTTAACAACAGAGTGATTGCGTCATTAATAGGCTGAACTGCCCATGGTAAACTTCCGGTGTTATGTATAGAGGTTCGCACTAATGACCTGTCGTTGAAACATCCTTTTTTGGGGATGCGTAGATGGCAGGGAGGACAGTGTGATTCGCTTGCATAGCTAGGCGGTGTTGTCGCACGGAAGGTAAAGGGTTCAAATCCTGGGTAAGCCACTCATGTCTGTTGTTTTTCTGTTGTCTAGTGTTCTACTTCTTTATTTCCTACGAGTGAGTTATAACATACCTTTATATTTGTTTCATATTAATTTACTGAAGTATGAACCACATCCGTTCATTATCAAGTGCGCACTAGTGGCGTCTGTACTCCGACTGGCCATTCGGCAACAAGTCTCTCATTCTAGCTGACGAAATGAACTAGGGCTTATTTTCGGGGAAATGCACTAGGTTTTATTTTCGGGGTAGGGCCCTAGGGCTTATTTTCAGGGTAGGGCTTATATTAAAAGCATCCTGAAAAATCGTGCTAGGGCTTTTTTCGGGGTAGGTCTTATTTTCGGGGAAACACGGTACACAAAATAGAGAGAAGAAACAACCGAAGACATTCATAAACACTGATCACGTGAGAAATCAGATTTCTTTACGCCTAACCACAAATTTGTTAGGGGAAGTAACATTTATTTTTTTGCAAGGGTAACAACACAATAAAGAAAAAAAATACTAAATTAAATAAAGTTTTTACTTCCATCCATTAAATATATCCAGTTAATTTAACAAATAATGTAATACAAACAAAGTGCATTATCAAAAATATACGGTAATTACATTTTATAATATTTAAATGTTTTTTATTGTATTTTATCAACAATTTTTTTTTAAACTTTTTATCGGATACAAGTTATAAAGAACTGACTACTAATATGGTCTGTTACTCTGAATGCTGATTACAAAATTCCATAACTAGATGATTTCGTTGTTTTGAGCACCAAAATGTGTCGTCAGCGCTAAAGAGCGCTCATCATCAAATCATGAACACTTACTTACTTAGTCGTTCCCCTTCTACCGTGAGGTGTAGAGGTTTGGAAGATAGAGCGCCAGACTTATCCTATCGGCTGTCTTCCTCCTGGCCTGGTTCCATTCTAGCCCTCTGTCCTTCAAAGACTGTCTAATGTTGTCCTCCCAGCGGACTCTGGGTCGTCCTGGGGGTCGGGATCCCTGGCTCTTTGTTTCCCATGCTTGTCGTGGTAGCCGATCTTCTCCCATTCTGCAGACATGGCCAAACCATCTTAGTTGGGACTGTTCTACTTGGGTCTGCAGGGGGTGAGATTTTAGGCTTAGATGTATCGTCTGGTTGCGGACTATGTCTCTTCTTGTTACTTCAACCACCTTCCTCACATACCTCATTTCTGAGATCTGGCTTTTAGGGGTTGTAAAATCCTGAACATACTGTATATAAAAATAAAAACAACAAAAGACATTCCAGACAAATATGTTTACGACATGCGCTCTTATTTATACGCACGGACATAAATATTACAAAGGGGGAGAAACAGTCGTTATGGATAAACATGACTAAGGTCATTGTCTAAGTTTATTTTTGGATGTTTTTGTTGTTGTTGCACAGTATCGACACCACTGCACTCCGGGAAAACCCATAGATACTCAGTCTCCCTCGGGCAACGTGATGGTTCCATGAACCACTAAGTCAATGATGATCAATACTCACGCACATGGTCAATTATTTACAAACATCTCCGAACGTTTACAATGATGATCAATACTCACACAAAGGTCAAGTATTTACAAACATCTCCAAACGTTTACAATGATGGTCAATACTCACAGACAAGGTCAAGTATTTACAAACATCTCCAAACGTTTACCGCTACTGTTTTTATTTAAATATAATACTTCGATTAGCATTGTGCTTTTATAAAACAATTAAAAAGAGTCTTCCCATGATGCATACCTTGGAGCTGTCAAATCTTATCTCCTCTGCGATCTCTCTATGCTAATGTTTAAACATTTTGAATCAATACATCATCGTCACACAAAGTTAGTGTCGCTAGCGCTGACAAGTGTTGTAACTCAATTTATGAAACAGACCGTTTCACATAATATCGCAGACAAACGTGTCAACGACCAGTGCAACTATAGATATAAGACATTTAAGTCGTTACTGTCACAACACCAACTTATGCCGGCTTATGTTTGGCTGTAAAAATATTTTTTATTTTGTTGTTCTACATGATTTTATAGAAACGTCCTAATATTACCACGAAATTTATAACCCGCAGCAACCACATTCAATGTTTCAAATATGTTGTGGTGTACTGGCAATGGTAAACTGATTCTCAGCCATACGCATTCTAGAATATGCTCAACAGTATAGTACTGGGGACACCATTCATTATGGTGACTAGGCCTTATACAAGCAGATTATCTTATTTGTTTAGGTGCAGCCATATATATATATATATATATATATATATATATATATATATATATATATATATATATATATATATATATATATATATATATATATATATATATTCTTCTTCTTCTTCTTCCGTCCTTAGCCACAGACTGTCAAAGCAGTCAGTGGCCATTACGCCTAGTGGCGTCTTAGGGCAACAGCAGATAGGTTTTCTTCGCCATTGTTTCCCATCACGCCTATTGGCGTCTTTAGGGCAACGGCAAATCAATCCATCTGCTGTTGTTTCCGTAATCGAAGTGACTGGCAAACGGGTGATCAGCCCGTTGGTATATATATATATATATATATATATATATATATATATATATATACATATATATATATATATATATATATATATATATATATATATTGATAGCTTGGCCTCTGGCAAAGCACCAGGCAGTGATGGGATTCCTCCTGATTTAATCAAATGCTGTAAGAGCACGCTATTACATCCCCTGCATAGGATGCTGTGCCAGTGCTGGGAAGAGACAACTATTCCTCAAGACATGCGAGATGCCAAGATTGTAACACTGTATAAAAATAAAGGAGACAGAAGTGATAGCAATAACTACAGAGGCATCTCTCTTCTTAGTATTGTTGGTAAGGTTTTTGCCAAAGTCATCTTAATGCGACTACACAAGTTAGCTGAGCGCATATATCCAGAGTCACAGTGTGGATTCCGAGCTGGCAGATCAACAACAGACATGATCTTCTCTCTCTGCCAGCTTCAGGAAAAATCAAGAGAGCAGAAAAGACCATTATATATCGCTTTTATAGACCTCACAAAAGCATTCGACCTGGTTAGTAGGGATGGACTCTTTAAAATCCTCCTGAAAATAGGCTGCCCTTCTAAAATGCTGGAAATGATAAAGTCATTCCATGACGACATGAAGGGAACAGTCCAATATGCTAGAAGCACGTCACAGCCCTTTGATATACGAAGTGGCGTTAAACAAGGCTGTGTTCTGGCTCCGACCCTCTTCGGAATCTTCTTTGCCTTACTCTTGAAACATGCATTCAGAGATGCAACTGAAGGAATATGCCTTCACACTAGGTCAGATGGCCGTCTGTTTAATCTTTCAAGGCTGAAGGCAAAAACAAAAATCAGAAGGGTCACTATAAGAGACTTGTTGTTCGCTGATGATGCTGCAGTCGTCACTCAAAGCCAACAGGAGCTTCAGAGCTTGATGAATCGCTTCACTAAAGCATGCAAGGACTTTGGCCTCACAATAAGTCTAAAGAAAACAAATGTGCTGAGTCAGGATGTGGGTGCTGCACCAGTTATCACTATCGATAACTATGAATTGGCAGTGGTGCACCACTTCACATACCTAGGGTCTACCATCAATGACAAACTCTCACTGGATACAGAAATCGACAGCCGCATTGGCAAAGCTGCAGCTACCTTTGCCCGCCTCACATCGCGTGTTTGGGGAAACTCTAAACTCACAATGAAGACCAAAGCTGCGGTATATAATGCCTGCGTCACCAGCACACTCCTATATGGCAGCGAGACCTGGACGACCTATGCTAAGCAAGAAAGAAGGCTCAATACCTTCCATTTGCGGTGTCTACGCCGCATCCTCGGCATCTCGTGGAAAGATAAAGTGACAAATGTCGAGGTGTTGTCACGTGCTGGCCTTCAAAGTATGTATACGCTGCTTAGACAGCACAGACTTCGCTGGCTTGGCCATGTTCGCCGCATGGAAGATGGTCGCATCCCAAAAGATATCTTCTACGGACAATTAGCAGATGGCAAGAGAACAGTTGGGCGACCACAGCTGAGGTTCAAAGATGTGTGCAAAAGAGATATGAGGGCACTGGACATGGATCCAGCAACATGGGAGAATGAAGCTGCCGATCGCACTAAGTGGCGATGCTATTTACGGCACCACCTCAGATTGGGCGAAGAGAGGCTCACACAAGAAGCAGAGGTGAGGAGAAAACGTAGAAAGGAGCACCAGGAAAATAAGCAGCTGAGGGCTGCCACCTCAGGGGCGCATTCCCATAGTCAGTTATGACTGAAGGGGCTATTATTATATATATATATATATATATATATATATATATATATATATATATATATATATATATATATATATATATATATATATATATATATATATATATATATATATACATATATATATATATATATATATATATATATATATATATGTATATACGAGGGGCGGTCAAAAAGTAATGCCTCGTAATTTTTAATTTCATTCAATAGGCAAGAAAACAGATAAAATTCACATTGAAATGTAGCCTCAAGTCTGAACTTCAAAAATTTATTTCTCAATGTAGTCTCCGTTATTTGTTACAGTTTTTGTCCATCTTCTCACAAGGGTATGTATCCCCGCACGGTAAAAAATTTGTGTCATTTTTCCTAAACCACTGGCGTACGGCGCGTTTAAGGGTCTCGGTGTCTTCAAAGTGATGTCCGCGAAGATTTTCTTTCAGTTGTCCAAACAGATGGAAGTCAGAAGGTGCAAGATCGGGACTGTAAGGGGGATGTATTAATAATGTCCCGCCAAATTCTGCAGTCACATCAATGGTGCGTTTAGCGGTGTGTGTTGTGGCATTATCGTGCAACAGTAGTGCAGTTCTCTGATCTTTTAATGGGTAAAGTCGCCGAAGACGACCTCTAAACTTCTTCAACGTTTCAATGTAACGGTCTGCATTCATCGTGTTTCCCTGTTGCAAGAAGTAGAGAAGAATCACACCCTTCTCATCCCAAAACACGGAGGCCATAACTTTCCCTACAGATGGTGAACTTTTAAACTTCTTTCTTGTCGGCGATGTTGTGTGATGCCATTCCATTGACTGCATCTTGGATTCTGGTTAAAAAAAATGAAACAAAGTCTTATCTCCTGTCACAATATTCGATAAAAACTCTTCTCCTTCAGTTTCGTAACGGTGCAGGAGGTTGATGGCTATGGTCTCGCCTTCAGCATTAAGGAATTCTATGACATAACGTTGTTTTAACTGAACGTCTTTGGGAGCCATTTTTAAACTGTTACAGTGGTGCCACCTGTTACTGAAACAGGTTGGTAATGCTATACAGTGCAGAAGAGTGTTTGAGGAATCCTGCTAAATTTACAAATTGCACACCGATGCAGTATTTACATACATAAAAAATAGGAGGCATTACTTTTTGACCTTCCCTCGTATATAGGGAGCCGCGATAGCATAGTGGTTAGTGTACTGGCTTCCTAGCTCAGTGGTCTATGATTTGATCCCAAGATGAGATGGGATTTTTTTAGGCCGCACACGGCTTCTGGGTCGACCCAGCCCCAAATGGATACCAGAGCAACTTCTGGGAAGGTTAAGGCGGCCGGTTTGATGCTGACCACATCACCCCTAGTGTGCCGACGGTCAAGAAAATATGGGCTTAACACCATATTCCCAATATGCCTCAATGGGGCGTGTAACCGGATCCTTATATATATATATATATATATATATATATATATATATATATATATATATATATATATATATATATATATATATATATATATATATATATATATATATATATATATATTGTCACAGTATAAATATTATAAAATATTAAGTTGGTCACGCTGTAGAGTTACAACATTGATACTAATTTAAAACCCGGTTGCTCATGTGACCTGTACGGAAGTCCGCCCGAATTCTGGAATGGAAAGGCAGTTGAGTTTCTGGCTACCGACCGGAGTGGTCGATGTGTTGTTCCCATTCAGTATTTTGATGGGATATCGGATACCATAGTTTTCATTCAGGGTGCTTGTCATTTATTCATGTGGTTAATTTTTTGGTTACATTTGCCTAGGACAGTGGTGTAATTTCTCCAGCATTATTTTCGTAATTCATTGATGAGAAGTCATTTGTAGGTAAATATGGCGCTATCATAGAGCAGGATTTAGCCGGTGAGCGAAAGTCAGTGTATTGGTTACTCAGTATGACGTACCCGCGAGTTTTTATAAGGATAGATTGAGTTGTTGATTATTGCAAGTGATTGTGGCATTCCTGTTGCATTGTATTTTCATTTGTATTTCGAGCCGTGTGTGGCTTCTTTGTGTGCATAGTATTAAAGGGAACTTAACCTGTTGCAGGTAATATTGTTTACTAAAGTCAGCTACTGTATGCTATGGTCGTCCCCTAGTAGTTCGAGTCAAGTGTATAAAAGTATTGATGTAATGAAATCCATAGTGTAAGAATTTTATCATTGACATCTGGAGGACTCGTCTATTTTGAATGCCGTGGGGCCTGTGGTGTTGTTCATTTTGTATAGGCCGCAGTGTCTATATTTTCTATATAAAGGCCAGAAAGAGTTATGCACACATAACGTTAGAAGGCTGTAGGCCACAATGTGTTGGCGTCTTCATATTTACTGCTTAGCCACGGTAGTAAGTTATTTTGGGTCGTCCAGTAGCAAGTCAGGGTGTTTGGCAGTCTGTGAAGTGAACTGTTTACGGTCAGTTGACCTCGATTACGGTAACTGACCTAGTTTCAGCGTCGCAGTGTAAGCTGCTATTTTCAATAGTTAAATATTTGGCAGTTTTGTTGTCGATACTGTAGTGCTCAAGTAATTTAGTAATTGTTTACTCTAGAGCTTCCAAGTATGATTGGAAATGTTTCAAAGTGGTAGCGTAGGATTACAGCTTGCTTCGAGCGGTGCAGTTTGAGTTGTTTCAAGGTTTGGTTGGTCGTTTGTTGACGGTGCTCCAGGTGGAGCAGCGGAGTTTGGGGTGTTGGTACCATCTAGTTAGATTGGCCCAGACGGCAAGTGGAGTGTTATATGGGAGATAGCTTGGTCAACCTCGGTATAGGGTGGAAGGAGATTGGTGTTAGGAAGTTATAGATGTTAGGAGGTTGATACGGTGTATGGTACCTCAGGTCATCGGGTTGGACATCTTGTCTTGACCTTACTGCGCTGATGTGCCCAACCAGGGGTGAAAGCCAACGCCTCATATGTGACCTGCCTACGCTGATGTTCCCAACCAGAGGTGAATGCTTATGTGCAGAGAAGCCTGTTGACCAGCGAAGAGACATAATACGTTACCTTAAAGACTGCTACGATTTCTAGAGTATACTGGGCTGAAGACTGTTACGATTTCTGGAGGATACTGTTCTGTGCTGTGACTTCTGGACTGTTGCTGTAAAGTGAGCTTTACGCGGTCAGTTATAGACTATTGTGCCAAGGAACATTATTGTTGTCAACTGGCAGACAGACGGTCAGAAGAAGACTGATTTCCTGGACATATGTGTTTTTTCATTTGGATGTACGTGTGGAGTCTTGTTCGTGTGGTATTCATCATTCATCACCAGTGCTGAGATGTCTTCTTGATCAAGCGTCGTTGGACCATCAGTTAAGTTTTGTTTTGTTTGTAATTTTTGTATGCTATGTGGTGTGATTGTTTCTTATTTGTCTTTTCTCATTTCTCTAAAATCTGAATTTTTTTTCTGTCTTGCAGTCTTATTTTATGTATCGTGTAGTCTGATCTTGTGAAGTAGGATAGTTCTGTCTATTTATTTGATTCTTGGAGCTTGCTTCTTGGTTTGTTGTTGTTTTTTCTTTCCTTTTGTTCCATTACTTTTCTCTACTTTCTGGATAGGACTTAGTCTAGATGTATATATATATATATATATATATATATATATATATATATATATATATATATATATATATATGTATATATATATATATATATATATATATATATATATATATATATATATATCTTGATACATTATAGAATAATTTTACTTATAGTTTATTTAGTTTATTTCACTGAAGTGATCTGTTGGTGCTTGGTGCGAGAGATAGCTTTCAACACCTCATTGTTGATTATGGTTGCTGTTATTAGTTCATTATAGCATAATATATTTGTTTGTTCAAGGGAGGAAGGGTGTTGAGCCTAATCCATTCGTGGCCTCTCGTGGGAAAAGATTGGATTAGACCGATTCTTTTAGGGTGTGGCTGCGTTTGTTTTGTGGTGGAGTCAGGCAGACGGATTTCCTGCGACTGCCCTTCTTAACATTCCAAGCCCTGTGGGTGTTAGGCGTATTCGTGTAGTGTGTATTTATATTGTCGTGTACATTCAGTAATTCTTTTGTTGTGTTTAAGTGGTGTTTTCTCTTGTTCCATCTTGCTATCTTGTAAATACGTTTACAGGTATCCCTTGTGTTCGTTCGTGTGCAGTCACGCATTGTATATATATTAATCTACCTCTTCTCTTCTTGGTCTATCATCTTGTTCCTCGTGACTGGAATTTTGTTTTCGAAATGTGATGTATGTGTTTATTTCATCTGTGTAGTGCTCATTTTGCCATAGGTAGCACTTCCATAATATAGGTTATTGAGATTAGTAGTAAGTGAAGTATTATCTGAATATAGCACCAGTGTGGGTGCCAGTAACAGACTTTGAAGTAAAACCTGATTTTTGAACTAAGTCGAGTTAGTGGTGTCAAGGTATCAGAAAGTCTCATCAGTTGTTATTATACAACTGTCGACTTTTGTAAGATTGTTTGAGGGTATCATAGAGACTAAGTGGTCAGAAAGATCAAATTTTCAGTGATGAGACAATAGCCAAGGGGCTAAGTGAGACGTTATTTATACTATAAAAGATAAAATTTAATGATGTGTATACAGTGAAAGGTGAGGTGATATTTACTTACATGCAAATATATATATGTGTATATTGGAGAAGTGATATCAATATTTACTGTTAGTACTGCATATTTTGGTAAGCAAAGATTTATTTGGTGATATAAGTGAAATATATACGATTGAGCAGTTGCGTTGTAAAGATTTATAGCAAGAGCTAAGAGTGAGTATTCTGAGTGTACATCATGGACATTGATAGTTTCATGCGGATAGGCAAGGAAACTGGGTACACAGGAAAAGAATTATTGGATTATGCCATGGCAGAATTCCAATCAAAGGAGAACCAGGATGCCTTAAGAGATGCTCGTGCTGAAGAGCTAGAGCTAAAAAGAAGAGTATTCGAATTCAAAGAAAAGAAGATGAGAGAAGATAGAGAATTTGAGGAAAAGAAGATAGAGAGAGAACTACAAGAAAAGATGAGAGAAGATAGAGAATTCGAGTTACAAGAAAAGAAGATAAAGAATTACAAGAAAGGAAGATGAAAGAAGATAAAGAGTTACAAGAAAAGAAGATAGAGCGAGAATTGGAAGAAAAGAAGATAGAGAGTGAATTGCGAGAAAAGAAGATGAAAGAAGAAAACGAGTGGAAACAGAGAAAGTTCGAGTTGAAATAAAAGAAGATGAGAGAAGATAGAGAATTAGAGTTAGAGAAGGAGAGAATGAGAATAGCTCTGGAAGAGAAGATGATGGATAAGGAAATACAACTGAAGAAATTGGAAGTGGGTGCGAGTGGTCAAAACTCGACTCCTTGAGGGGCTCATCGTTCCTTTAGGCTGCGTCTGCTGAATTTTAATGATAAAATTGACAGCTTAGATTTCTTCCTTGAAAGATTTGAGCCCGGTGCGTGGCCTATAAGACTGACAGAGATCAATGGCCATCTCTGTTATCAACGCTGCTAGTGGGGCCTGCGATGGAGACTTTCTATAGCTTCCCATTAGAGGAAAGGGCCGATTACGACAAAGTAAAGGAAAGGTTGCTCCGGAAGTTCTGTCTGACTGCTCACGACTACCGGACGCGTTTTAAAAACGCGATGCCAAGCGCAGACCAGGACTTTGAGGATTTTATCTCGAAGAACAAACTTCTGCTGAATAAGTGGATCGAAATGGAGAGGATAACTAAGGACTATTGTGGCTTGCTAGACTTGGTGCTGCAAGACAAGGTGTTGTCCTCGTGTTCTAGTGAGTTGGTTGCGTTCTTTCAGGAACGTCAACCGAAGGACATTGAGTCCATTGCCTAATTGGGGCACCATTATGTCCTTGCTCATCCGGGCAAACCTATTCAGAAGTCAGGTCTGTCAGAAGACTTAGTTGCCAGTGTCGGCAATGTTCAGCGCCAATCTTGACGAAATCAATCGGACAAGGCAGTCAGGGGGCAAGAAGAGAGGTATGAGAAGCCCCCAGTCCCTATCAACCACGTAGAGGTAGCAATGAGAATTTTCGATCTCATAGGAATAGTCGGCCGAGGTGGCAGAATCGACAATATGAGAGTTATAGCGATAGAGGGGAGCGCAAACAGCGAAAGCAGGTACGCTTCGAGGACTCTCGAGACGAAGACCGGTTTTGGTATAAAACCAAACATCACAAACAGAGGAGTAGTTTCTAAGAGAGTCGATCGTCTGACTCTGATGTGGGGTCTTCGTCATCGAAAAGCTCCAACAAATTTACACGCGATGAGAAGAAAGAGCGCATGTGTTCCAATTGTAGTGGCAAGGGTCATTGCGCTGACAGGTGCCCCACCCGATAGAACACGCGAATTCCGCGTTTGTGTTGGACACAATTAATAGTGAGGACTGTGCGGGGTGTCGCCCTCTGTTCAACGCAAACGAGAGGGTAGTGCTTCAATGCGGAACGCGGCACCATGTCTGTCAGCAGTCCATGAGACTGGCAGGGTGATTCTACACGAAGGCAAGGTGGAGAATAGGCCAGTCCGGGTGTTGAGGGACACTGGGTGCACCACAATTGAAGTGCGTCGATCGTGTATTGACGACTCCTGCCTTACAGGCAAAACGGTAAAGTGCACCACGTTCGGGGGCAAAGTGGAGTCGTACCCCCAAGCATGTATCAATGTGGACACTCTGTTCATAACGGGGAGAGTGAACGCGTTCGTAATTGAGGATCCTATTGCCGATTTAATCGTCGGCAATGTACGCGGAGTGCATAGTGCCGTGGGTCTGGCTGGAGCAGAGGCTCAGCATCACCAAACTCCCAAGTGAGATGATCAGAAGTTACATCGTAGACGCGGGTCGTGGCAAATGCCAAATGACATGATTAGGAGCAGTAGGAAACTATTCGAGGGTCCGATAGCTAGCGATCACACAGTTTGGGTGCGTAACGTCCCCCTGAGTGCGAATTGGCGCACACTCAGAAGAGTGTTTGATGAGGTCGCGCCGGTTAAATTTGTCGAGGTATTGTCGTTGCGCGACAAGACCAAAACGGCACGGGTGACTTTTGCGAATAGTTGGGGTGCACGTGATGCAGTTAGGCAGAATCACTTGTCGTTGCTTCAAAATCATCTGCTAATAGTCCAGAAATAGCTAGGGTTAAATTTTGGGATCGTGTTCAGTAAGGTGTTTCGGTTGATGCGAACCGAACCTTAGAGTCTGACACACGCCCCCAGTACCATGTTGATATCAAAATGAGGATTTTGTAAACTTGTAAATATTATGTAATGCTTTGCAATGCTTGATAATGCTGTATTATGATATGCTTTGTAGTGTACGTAATTATGTACCATGGTGCCTAAGCTGGCAGGAGACCTGTTGGGAGCGTATTTTTTCCTCCAAACATATCATAAACCACTGCTATTTTTGCAGTCGGCTAAATCCACAGTGCTAAGTTGACACGCTGGGCATTATTGCTGCAGCATATCAACTTTACTATTTTACCTATTCAGGGAGTACATAATATTGTAGCGGATGTCTTGTCCAGGCTATGAAGTTGGTGTGGGACAGGAGCATTCGTAGAGAGTATTTACTTTGATTATGGAAGAAATGTATTATAATCATTAGAGTTTATGTTTATGAAGATGTATTATGGTATATGATTTATGTATCACTATGCCATAAAGGCAATATGGATAAAGTTATATTCAATATATGTATAAATCATGGTATTATATATGTATATTTACAGTATGTAGACAGGTTGTTTATACTATGAGATTATGCCTGATTATTGATACCTTGATATGAAAAATTAATTTGTAACATATATTGTATTTTATAGACCAGGTCTGGACAGTCATTGTTATTTTTCACGACTACCAGTTCCTGAGACGATTAGTCCGTTCTCAAATTGTTTTTGGTGCATGGTGTTAGATGGCATGGACGACAATGGTATTGGACAACTTTGGCATTCTCCAGGTTGACGAGGAGGTGCCGTCTCGGCATTGTATTCATCCATACTCCGAAGGGTGTTGGGCGTGACTCCTCCGGTGGAAGAAAACTTCGTCTTCTTTCTTAAGGGGGAGGTGGATGTCACAGTATAAATATTATAAAATATTAAGTTTGTCATGCTGTAGAGTGACAACATTGATACTAATTTAAAACCCGTTTTGTCAATTGACCTGTACAGAAGTCCGGGCGAATTCAGTCGGGGAAAGGCAGTTGAGTTTCTGGCTACCGACCGTAGTGGTCGATGTGTTGTTCCCTTTCAGTATTTTGCTGGGATATCGGGTGCCATAGTTTTCATTCAGGGTGTCTGTCATTTATTCATGTGGTTAATTTTTTGGTTACATCTGCCTAGGACAGTGGTGTAATTTCCCCAGCATTATTTTCGTAATTCATTGATGAGAAGTCATTTGTAAGTAAATATGGCGCTATCATAGAGCAGGATTTAGCCGGTGAGCGAAAGTCAGTGTATTGGTTACTCAGTATGACGTACCCGCGAGTTTTTGATAAGGATAGATTGAGTTGTTGATTATCGCAAGTGATTTTGGCATTCCTGTTGCATTGTATTTTCATTTGTATTCCGAGCCGTGTGTGGTTTCTTTGTGTGCATAGTATTAAAGGGAACTTAACCTGTTGCAGGTGTTATTGTTTATTAATATCAGCTACTGTATGCTATGGTCGTCCCCTAGTGGTTCGAGTCAAGTGTATGAAAGTATTGATGTAATGAAATCCATAGTGTAAGTAGTTTATCATTGATATATATATATATATATATATATATATATATATATATATATATATATATATATATATATATATATATATATATATATATATATATATATATATATATATATATATATATATATATATATATATATATATATATAAGGCAAAGTCTGTCTGTCTGTCTGTTACCTTAAAACCCGAGAACGGCTGAACCGATTTTGACGCGGTTTTCTCCAGCGTACTCGTCATGTCTCCGTATAAAGGTTTAAAGATATGTCTATATATAGTTTTTTTTTTTTTTTTGAAAAAAAAATTGTGAGTGCGGCACATTAAATTCGATAAGGCGGCTAGACTTTAAGAGCTATATCGAAACAATGTACGATGAACTTTTAGGGTTTAATAGTTCTATTAAAAAGTCCGTGACGGCATATATCCCAGATAAATAGATAACTCACAATAAGCATTTTTATTTTCTCATTTTCGGCGAAATTTATAACGTTCAGTTTGCTGTTGAATGTCGTCGTAAACCCTAAAGATGTACGAAAATAAATTACATCTTTGACAAGAAATTTTACTAACGAAAGAAGTCCTTTACACTATTTACTTACTTACTTACTTAGTCGTTCCCCTTCTACCATGAGGTGTAGAGGTTTGGAAGAGAGAGCGCCAGACTATCCTATCGGCTGTCTTCCTCCTGGCCTGGTTCCATTCTAGTCCTCGGTCCTTCAAAGATTGTCTATTGTTGTCCTCCCAGCGGACTCTGGGGGTCTGGATCCTTGGCTCTTTGTTTCCCATGCTTGTCGTCGTATCCGATCTTCTCCCATTCTGCAGACATGGCCGAACCATCTTAATTGGGACTGTTCTACTTGGGTCTGCAGGGGGTAGGATTTAAGGCCTTGACGTATCATCTGGTTGCGTACCATGTCTCTTCTTGTTACTTCAACCACCTTCCTCAGATACCTCATTTCTGAGGTTTGGATCTGGCTTTTATGGGTTGTAGTCATTGCCCATGACTCGCATCCATATGTCAAGACTGGGACATAGGTGGAGCGGTATACAGCCATCTTCGTTTTCTTACCAACCTCTCTCTTGCTGAGGAATCCTCGATTTATGGCCTGAAAAAGTCTCCCAGCTGCTGCTTTTCGAGTGGCCAACTCTTCTTTGATGCCTCCCTTTTGGTCTATAATAGCTCCGAGGTATTTAAAGTGATCGACCTGCTCCAGGACCTGTTCTCCTAGCTTAATCTGATGTCTTCTTTCGTCTCGTGATATCACCATGGATTTTGTTTTAGAGCTGCTTATGACCATCCCTCTCTTCTCCAGATCTTCCTTCCAGACTTGCAGGTTGGATTCGAGATGTGCCTCTGATTTAGTAATCAGGGCAACATCATCAGCAAATGCCAGCTCCGAAATATAGACCTGTCTCATCTTCCAGTATAATCTTAAGTCTCTGTGATTTGCACCCAAAAATTAAAAATTACTAATGGAGCTAACAAGAATACCATTTGCCAAGAAAATTTTAATGAATTACATTCAGGGGAGGTTTCACCCATATTTTGGCATTATCATTTTTACAATATTGATGCTACACTTTAGTGTCACCATTTTTCTACCTATATGATTTTTGTTGCAGTTTTCAGCTTAAAAATGTTCAGCCACAAATCAGCTAAATAATTTTTTGTTATTACTTTTTTATTTATTAACATATTTTAATAATTTTTTCTGTATTTAGTCCAGCAAGGCATTAGATTAAAATTTTTAACAATTATGAACCTTAACATAAAATAACATTTCATTGGCTGAAACTTTTCATGAGGGTCAGAAAATCGCCAGCTTCAACCAATCAGGATCAAGCTTACATTGGGCTTGGCTGGCTTTGTTTACTTCGTAAACGCTTCCTGTATCATTGCGAAGTCGAATTTGCTATTTCTGTGAGATTTATAGTGATTTCTTATTTAATAAAATAGATTGTGTTAATAAATCAACAGCATCAGGTAAAAGAAGGAAGGATAGGCCCATTAAGAGGAAATTTAGAGGTAACAGGTATTCTGGTTCTCTTAAACAACCGAAAGTCACAGCCACGTGTCAGACAAATGAAATAGGCCTAGGCCTATCGTCAAACTGTCATTCTGAGCCAGCTGAAAGTAAAACTCTAAACACATCTGCATCATTATGCAAATTAAATAGTGTTACATCTACAGCTGTGAAACACACTGATCCTGAAACTATTGAAGGATACAGAATTATCAGCATTGAAAGCGTCTTGGATTTTGTTAAACAGTTCCCATGTCCAAAGTGTTTGACATCACCTGTCACTACGAGCAGTGAGCAGAACCAGTTTACAGAGTCTTTATACACAGTGAATGAGACTCACTATGGCCTGTCAAGTTCATTTACTTTCACTTGTATATTTTGTTGTGAAAGTTTTCAACTATCTTCATCTGCTGAAACTATAAATTTAAGGTTCCAGATGGCAATGTTTAGCATAGGATTAAACAAAGAAAAAAGTAAACGTTTTCTGACAAATATGAATATGCCTCCAACAGTAGCATCAGCAACACACAGTGAGTTGAAAAGGAAAATTTTGCATGCTACAAAAAGATGTGCAGAAGAAAGTATGCATTCTGCTGTCGGAGAATTAAAATCAGATGTTAAGACAAATGAAGTTACTGTGTCATGTGATGGCACCTGGCAACGGCGAGGCTTCTCAAGTAAAAATGGCATAGCAACAGTTCTGTCTGTGAACCCAGTGAGAACAGCAAATTTGTTGATGTAGAAATTTTGTCCAATTACTGTGATGCTTGCAGTAAGGCTAGAAAAAAATACAAAACAGATGAAGAATTTGCAATATGGATGACAGGTCATAAATCATGCCCAAAAAATCATGAGGGTGCCTCTGGTCTGATGGAATCAAATTTAATGATTAATATCTTTAGAAGATCTGAGGAAAAACATGGTTTGAAGTATGTAAAATATCTTGGAGATGGGGATTCAAAAAGTTTTAAATCTGTTGCCGAGGCAAAGCCACAAATGTATCCTGGACTTCAAATCGAAAAATTAGGATGCTGCGGCCATGTTCAGAAACGAATGGGACGAAGTCTCCTTGATAAAGTTGCAGAATGTAAAGGTAAGCAGTATGAAGAAGATGGGGAAAAGTATAAGGGTATTGGAAATTTTGGAAGATTAACAAAGAGTGCTATTATGAGAATACAAGGTCATTACGGTGCCGCAATAAGAGGAAATATTGGTTCAATTTCCAATATGAAAAAAGCATAATGGCCATTCTCAAGCACCGTGCTGGAGATCATGAAGATTGTGGAGATTGGTGCCCAAAGGATATAAACAAGGCTAACAAAAACATGCTGCCTAAATTTGTCATTAAAGAAATTCAGCCTGTCTTTGATGAATTGTCTTCAGGCTTCTTGTTGTCA
Organism: Oreohelix idahoensis; assembly: GCA_024509875.1. Lineage (NCBI taxonomy): Eukaryota > Metazoa > Mollusca > Gastropoda > Stylommatophora > Oreohelicidae > Oreohelix > Oreohelix idahoensis. The sequence goes on from JAMPIV010001180.1 coordinate 113,565, forward strand.
AAATGTCTTCATGGAGGAACACAGAACTCTAATGAGTCTTTCCACAATCTGATCTGGAACAGATGTCCCAAAGCAGCATTTGTAGGAAGAGACAGATTAGAACTTTCAGTTTATGATGCTTTGATACTTTTCAATGATAGAGAACTTGGGAGAAGAGGAATTTTTGAAAATCTTGGTCTATCTTTTGGGAAATACTGCTTCAAAGGATTTTCTGGTTTTTACGCGGCACGAGTCTCTGCTTCCCTAAGATCATATGATATGAAAAAAGCAGAATACAGGCACAGAAAATCTTTCCTGGATTATACGAATACCAACAAAGAGAATGGATATGCAGGTGGTCGATTCTAATGTGAGTATGACAATTTTAAAGCATGTTTTCCCTGTATTTTGCTTATTTCTACGATATTGTTTTTCAGCAATTTTGATGACATTATGTCAGGATTACTCAAAATATTTTAAAGCTAAAGGCTTTAAACTTTGCATACTGTGATCTTATACGGTACTGCTTGTCCCCTTCTAATTTTAAAAGTATAAACATGAAACTTTTTGATCAGTGAATTTTTAAAGTATCTCTACCCTGTATTTTTATCAAGACAACAAAATGGGTCTAATTTTTGAAAATTCATAAAAAATCACTCGGACAGTTTATGAAAAGGAAACTAGAAGGGAGTCTTGAAAATGCACTGATCTATGGGCAAGCCAAATTCCAATGTCCTATCTTTGCAAATAAAAAGTGCATCTTGACACAACAAAGTTTCTATTTTTAGTAACAATGTTGAAATTAGGACCCAATATAATTATTTTCCAATGATTCAGCATTTTTTATTAGATGCTTTGATGTCCTAAACATGCCCCAAAAAATTGGAGCTTGTAAAGTCAGAAATAAAAAAATATAATTTTAGGTGAAACCTCCCATTCAGGGGTCTATAGCATAGCTGTTCTTGTGATGGCATCTGGGTTCCTTCTGAGGACATGGCCTATCCAGCTCCAGCGTCTGCCAGCTATGATGGTGTGCATGTCCTCTTGCTTGCTCCGAGTTAGCAGATCTTGGTTGGTGATGGTATTCGTCCAAAAGATTCGGTGAATTTTTCTTAGGCATGTTGTGTGAAAAGAGGACAATTTCGACATTTCCTTCTCTATAACTCTCAAGCATTCCGCACCATAGAGACGCACAGAAAGCACACAGCTCTGATATAATCTTAATTTTGTGCTTGTGCTATACTGAGAGGACTTCCAGATGTTGTTGAGACTAAAAAAGGCTGTTCTTGCTTTGTTCATTCTGTTGTTGATGTCTTTGCTTGCTCCGCCGTCCGGTGTTACTATGCATTCTAGGTATGTGAAGGTGTCTGTCTGTTCCAGTTGCTGATTCTTTACTGATATGGGCTCAGGGTTGCTCACATTGAGCATGATCTCTGACTTCTTTAGACTGATGTTCAAGCCCACCTGCTGGCTATATTTATTAAATCTATCCGTTTTTTCCTGGATGTGTTGATTCAAATGTGCTAGCAGTGCAATGTCATCTGCATATTCCAGATCTTCCAATGTAGAAAATGTAGTCCATCTTGTTCCTCTTGGACTGCCCTCTGTTGTCTGGCGCATCACCCAGTATATGACTGTTAAAAATAGAGTGGTTGATAAGGGGCATCCCTGTGACCGGGTGAAGGAATGAGTGGACGGAAAACGGCACCAAAAGTCAATATTGTGACCGGGTGAAGGAATGAGTGGACGGAACTAAAAGTCATGGCTCGTGTGGCAGTGTAGATCGTGATAGTGGATTTTGTGGGAAGGGATGTAAATCTGTATTTCACTTGAGATAAGGGAAATAATCCCAAGACTTTCTTTGTAGGGGTTCTTCTGGGGAAGACTGGTTATTCACCAGAGGTGTTGCTTCCAGAAGAAAGGAACAACCCAGGTAATTAAGAGAACTCGTAAGTGCCTTTACGGTTTTAATATTGATCTTGAAGGGTTATATATAATCAGTAACTCGAACAATCAAAGGAAACTTCAATAGTGCAGGTTACTTGAAAAGTCCAGTAGATATTAAAAAGATATTCTTTATTTCGTTTCGTTTCAACATGAGGAAAATGTGGCAGTTCGATAAGAATTTCTGGTGGGGGAAAGTAAAACTGCCAGCTTTAGCCTCCAAGGCGAAAAGCTTACGGCTCCTCAATACTCTAGTCGTTTTGTGACATCTGTGGAAATCCTAGCGAAATAAAATATGATTCGAGACTTCAATTAAAACTAGATCGAACTTACTTCATGTGGAATGAACCACTAACATAATCGTGGCAGGGGTTAGTGCTGATTCACTAACTTTCCTGGTCGGTAGTAGATCTCTAGACGGATATTATTATCCAAAACGTAGGAGTCAAGGGCTTTTTCGTTCAATAGTAGATGTAGCGCCAGGTTGCTCCAAACCTAAACTAAAGAGCGCCCTATGTTGGTTTGACTCTAGCATTGAGTTACTGTCTCAAGCTCTCTCTGACTGGTTACTAAGATGCATCAGTCTTTATACTTGTCTGGTGCTATGGCTTTCCAGAGGAAGTATTTCTCATTGGAGTTAAGACCGGAAACCTTCTAATGATTGGTCTTGGGGGCTAGTGGACTGTTGAAATAATCTTTAACCTAACCATCTACGAATCCTCTAGTCTAAAATTATTGTTTCTATGTGATGATGACCAACCATTGTTTAAAGTTCTCTCTAATCTAAATGTTTTCCGGTCTGACTTGTATGGAGGCCACACAGGGTTTGATGACATCATGGGTTCATGTGTGTCATGACTGATGATGTCATTGATTCTTGACTAGTGGTTTGTTTATCTAACTAGTCATTCATAAAATACTTTACTATAAGGCTAACAGTTGTAGCTACTTAATAGTCTACCCTGTTACATACGCCCGGGGGCCGCCAAAGTGTATCCCGTAGGGAGACACTTTAGTCCCTAAAAAAATGGACTAATCCCTAAAAATATCGGGGTTCATGTATCCCACCAGAAATCGTGTCGGATGGAATACAACAATCAATATATGGGAATGATGGATGAATCAATTCTATTAACATAAGTAATTGTAAGTGGTGGGGACTAATGGACATAGTCAAGGTACTTAAGTAGGGACTGATGGACATAGTTAAGGTACTTAAGTAAGGACTGATGGACATAATCAAGGGACATAAGTAGGGGCTGATGGACATAGTCAAGGGACATAAGTAGGGGCTGATGGACATAGTCAAGGTACACATGTAATGACAGGGGATGACATGGTAGGAACCATTAGCAATAATAATGGGCAATCATCAACCAACTAGCAAACCTCTTTTATGGGTTGATAGTTATCAAATATCTCTCAAATCCATTATAAAACATAATACAACATGAACGCAAGTTAACGTCGCAAAGGAAAACTGGGAACAGCAATGGCGGGTGCCCATAAAATATGGCCGACGCCCAAAATGGCAGATGTACCAACTGTCTGTCACCCTACACTTCAACTGAAGTGGGTGATAAAATTAATGGAACAAAATGGAAATGGAACCACAAAACTTGGTGGTAAGGTATGGGAAACATGGGTAAGTCTCAATAATAAAAATGACTGTACCGGTATAACAATAACCGGAAACAATGCAAGGATTGAAAACATGGTAATCAACGGACTCAATGGTAAATAGTTAAATCACATATGTTAGTGGAACAATAACTGGAAATTCAAACAAGCATAGCGCAAAATTGAAGTCATTATCATAATAAGTCATGGATGATCCAACATTAGTGGCGGGTGAAAATGTATTTCAGTTAAACACTTTTATTAGGTACAACAGGACGAACAGAACACTCACATCGGAGCAAAATCTTATAGCAAAAAAAAAAAAACAGAGGGACATAAAAGATGGTCAAAAGTACAGGGAAAAAAACCAAAGGGAGATTAAAGGATGGTCAAAAGTAATGGGGTGAAAAAAAACAAAGGGAGATAAAAGATGGTCAAATATTAAATCAGTCAAAACTAACGTGATTTAATGACACTAACGTGTGTGAAGTGAAATACTTTAGCAATATATGAGGACTACACAGTTCTTTTGAGTCGGAACATCTCCATCATCAATGTGTAAAAGGAGGTTGCAAGGGTAACTGTTCATATACTGGTAGATTCGTCAATGTTTTTCTTGCGGACGGAATTGTGTTAGTTCTCCATAAATGGCAATTCTTGGACTTCATAGCATAACTTGCAAAATTGATAAAAGTCCGCAACCGAGATGTCCAGGGATGCATAACAGCTGGTCTTCACTGCAACATCAGGATCAAACAATTCAGCAGCGGAAGCATTGGGTAAGAGACTTGCTTCGTAATACACGAGAAACAGGGTTTGACACCATGCTTGAAAATGGTATCAGGGCGGAAAATGTCAACATGACAGGAGACGGCATCTGGAAGTATGAGCAGTTCAGTTTGTAATCATCTTCGCGAAAATATTCATCGCTTCCAATCTTACGATGTCCTGCGATGACAGGCGAGGATCGTGCTGTATAGGTTGGGGTGTAGGAACAATGGCATGGACAACAGGAGTGGACGGGACAGAGCTTCGTGGGGGAGGCTGTGGAATGGTAGGTGGACAACGGCGGGGAATGCGTAATCTACGGGATGGAGGTGTGACAGGTGGAGGTGGAGGCGGAGGGGAGGGACTACGGTGAGGAGAATGAACAGAACCACGGGAGTGCGAAAACGGGGACGCACATGGGCGGCCTGCTGGAGAAGGTATTTAGGAAGGGGAGCAGAATCGTCAGATGATGTCGAATGACGACGTTTAGAAGGAAAACGAGCTGGGGGAGGAGGAAAATCAGGTTCAGTATCAGAAGAAGCAGAATCGGGGTAACTGTCAAGGTCTGACGGAGGGGGAGGAAAATAATCAGAGGTTGGAAGAGCAGGTTCAATATCCAAATAGTCGGAATCAGTGGCGGTATCAAGGTCGGAGGGAGGTGGATGAAAATAATCAGAGGGAGGAAGAGCGGGGTTAGATGAGATATGAACAGAGGGAGGAGGAGCGGGGTTAGATGAGATATGAACAGAGGGAGGAGGGGATGAAACGACAGGAGTTGTTGTAACTGGAGGTATAATAACATCATGCTGAGGCGAAGCATGAGAGGGGCCCGGAGTAATGGAGGGTAACTCAGCTAAACGCGCGTCACGGGCGTGGATACGGGAGTACAGTTCAGGAGGAGGGATAGGACCTTCAGAGGTGGAACAAGAACGATAACGTCTCGTACGATCAACCATATGGGAGGGTGAAGAAGGAGAAGGTACCGTGGAGGTGGAGGGAACAGCAGCTCGACGGACTACTTGTTGCGTGATAAATTCTCGCAACATCGTTTTATTTCAATATCTGTTTTATAACGCAAGGGCAACAACTGCTTGAAATTTATAGTCACTTTTCTCGGTAAGCATTTGTCTTCTCGCGTTGGTATCGAATGCAGTTAACTTTTGAGCTGTGGTCATTTTTGCGCTGGACTGCGCATGACTTGTCTTGTTGTTTGGTCGATCGGTTTCCGCCCACCACTAGTGGGAGTGAGCGATTTGGAATGGCGAAAGAGATGCCTCGTTGAAGAGGGGATCTCCGCTTTTTTTTGTTCTGTCAGGGATGTGTAGTCCTCTTATGGATATTTCGTTTAGTCGAGATAATACCTCTAGTGTTTTCCCACATGTCGGGAGGCGTGATATTTCTGTGTATTTCATGAAAGCAAGGTAAATTGACTTTTTCATTAACTCTATCGATTTTGGGTCGTGAGCGATTTCGATTCATAGCCTGTCTCCGAAAGTCGTCGTCACGAGATGTTCTTTTCCAGCTCACATGTCGCTGCATTGTACTGCATCGGTTGATGCATGTACCAAGGACCATTACTTGCTACTTTGTTAAATGAACTAGGTTTAGAAAACCTTTATTATCTAGAGGATATTTTTGAGGACATTATCTATACTTCGGCAGACGTGTCTGTCTTGCTGAAGTCAAACTTAGGAGAGTGAACTGATCTCATACATCTGGTTATCTCCTGGCTGTTATAGAAAAGGATGGAGTTTTTCACCTGACTACATTTACAGCACTATGAAATATAACATGCATCTGACTCATCATTGTAATGCTGTCTACCGTTTATTGCTGTATTGAATGTTGCTGTGATAATGACTGTTTGATGTGCCTACACATTTGCGTAACCATTTTGTCACTGTGGCGTCCACAATAAATAATGAAGAAAAACGTCAACGGCTGTTTCAAGACTCATTGACTTTATACGTCGTGAGTTTACTGACGTCCTATGTGGATTGCCCTGTTATTGTTGCATGAACATTGTTTTGACTGAACACATCTACACACTACACAAAACCAGACATGCGGATGCCATCCATCATCATATGGCATCACGCATCATTTGGTGGCCATAAGCTGGTTTGATTCTGGTACTAGCAAACACGGGGTCCCTTACCCACTTCATTTTCAACAAGAATTCATCAGCATCCTTCAAGAAATTAACATTCTTCAATACAGTCAACATCTTCAAAATTTTCAAAGTACTCGGCGTTGCCCGGTAAAAGTCAAAATTTCAATTTTTTGACGGAAACAAGAATTTGACAGTACCCGGCGTTGTTACATGTTGCCGGATAACTCGGACTGCTGTTATCTTTTACGCAAGTCAAGCAAGTTGCTGCTGTCAAGGTTCCAGTGCTGTCGTTTTTTAGAAGGTCAAGTGCCGGTTGAAACGGGTTGTTTTCTGAAGAAGGCCAAGTACCGATTTCCATCAACTTACTTTTGGATTAGAAGGTCAAGTGCCGAAACAACTCAACACACAGTATTTCAGAAGCTCTTGTACCATCGTGTTAGCAGTGGAAGCAGTTCAGATGTGCCATCATCGTTGGAGCTTCGCTCTTTAGGACGTTGATTGACATCCGTTTTTCTGCTGTTCTACGATTGGAAGCCTATAAGTTAAGTGGCCTGTTTGTATGTAAACTGTGCCCTTATACTTCTGCTGAGTCTTCTGTGTATCATCTCATTCTATATGTTATATGTCTATATGTTATTTGTATATTTATATGTTTATATTTCAGCGGGTTCTCGGTTGGGTGGTGTCTCCGTTAGATTATGCCACGTCATAGAGGTCGTCTATTGTGAGCGTTTTCTGTAGGGTTTGCAAATTTCCGATACTGGAATTTGCTAAGCGACTTCTGTTGCTATTTATGTTAGCTGTGATGACATGTTTTAATATTGTTTTCGTTATTATTTCACATTCTTTAGTTTTGTTGTGATTTGTTTGTATTTGTTAGCCTACTCTTGTCTATAATTTAGTTTCATACAACATTTTTGTTTATACACTGTGGTGTCATGTATTTTGTTTAATTCTATCGCAGATATCGTCACATTTTTTGTGATATTTCATTAATTTCTGCTTTATTTTTAGTTGATTTCTGCGAAAGTTTTTGTATTGTTGCTGATCTTTGTTATTGTTTACATTGTTATTGTTTACATTGTTTGTATTGTTTACATTTTCAATGTTTACATTCTGCATGTGTTTACATAGTCATTGTTTACAGTTATAGTAATTAGTTAATGGGCTATGCTAATGCACTGTTACTACTACACTGATGATAAATGAATGATGAATAGTGTCGTGCACTATTGAATGAGAAGTGCACTTATGATCAAGAATTGAGTGCTGATATTTCATATACAAGTTCTTTGATTGGAGACTTGTTTCCCACAGAGACTGGGATAATATAATGTGATGTGAATATACAAGTGCTTAATTAAGACTTGTTACACTTAGGTTTGAAATAAATTAGTTAATTATTTCAGGTTTTGGACTCATATGTTAGACAACATGTCTACATTTGAGCACTTTATTGAGCAGGGTAAATTGCTTGGCAAGACTGGTGATAAGTTAGAAGAATTTGCAACTGCTCGATATGATAAAGCAATGGAAGCTGAACAAAAGAAACTGCATATGGAAGCTGAACAAAAGAAACTGCAGATGCAGGTGGATGAAAAAAGATTCCAAATGGAAATGGAAAAACAAAAAAGGGAATCAGAAGCTGAGGAGAGAAAACTCCAGCTACAGCTAGAGGCTGAGAATAAAAGACTTGAAAAAGAAGCTGAGAATAAAAGACTTGAAAAAGAAGCTGAAAATAAAAGACTTGAAAAAGAAGCTGAGAATAAAAGACTTGAAAAAGAAGCTGAAAATAAAAGACTTGAAAAAGAAGCTGAAAATAAAAGACTTGAAAAAGAAGCTGAAAATGAAAGACTTCAAATGCAGGCTCAAGCTGAAGAAAGGAAGTTACAAAGAGAGTCTGATGAGAGGAAAGCAAAAATGGAACATGAAGAAAAACTCTTAGCTTTAGAGTTGGAGAAATTGAAATTGACGAGCATGAGTAATGGTAATGATTCAAACAAGGGTTCATCTTCTGGGAAGGCTAATAATGATACTTTTAAGATTAAGTTACCAACATTTAGTCCTTCCAGTGATGACATAATGTTCTATCTGGACAGATTTGAACAAGCATGTACAGCTCATAACATAGACAAAGCAAAATATGTTTATCAGTTATCAGGGATACTGACAGGTAAAGCTCTAAGTATATTAAATATGGTGGATGAACCTGACAAGAACAATTATGAGGTTGTCAGGGCCGCTTTGTTAAAGAAATATCAGCTTAACGAAGACGGCTATCGTCTACAATTTAAAAACATGTTACCTGAAAATGGAGTTGAATTCTCCGAGTTTATTGCAAGAATACGCATTACTTTCTCACGATGGGTTGAACTATCTAAGACGGAAAAAACTTATGAAGGACTTATGGACTTAATACTTAGAGACAAAGTCATGTCGTCTGTCAATGAGTCTTTCCTTGCTTTCCTTCATGAACGTAAACCTAAAACAATAAAAGAAATGGAAGATTTCTGTTGCCAATACGTAACTGCGCACCCACACATAACCATGGGTAACTCTAAGGTGAAAGAAGGTTTACCAGTTGCTTCGGCAGCTCCGTATGGCCAAAACTTTGCTCGTAGATCCCAACAAAATTTTGATAGAAAGAGTAGCGGTAATTTCTGTCAAAATCATGGAAACCAATTTCATAGTGATTCTTCTTCGAAGAATTGGAGACAACCTGATAGTACTCGTTACTATCACCCTAATAATTATAAGCATTTCAAAAGAGGATATGGTAATAGAGGTTATTCCTGCCGAAGACCTCAGAACCAAACAAATAGATGTTCGCATCAATGTGAACATGATAGTAATCGTGGAAACTGGAATTCGAACCAGTATAACAATTACAATAGAGACAATAATAACTGCAGAGATAATAATAACTCTGATAACTTCAGAGGTAATAATAGTCGGGGTAGATCTCAACACAAAAAAAAAGAGATATCAGCAGGCTAATGCTGTACAACAGGAAACTGAGGCAGCCTGTAATCATGTTGTTGATAGTAAAAACTTTGACGCTGTCACTAGTTCTGCTTTTGACTTTGAGAGAGCAAACAAATGCCCCCAATGCAGTACTTTATTCGAACCGGGTACCATAACTACTTTGAGTTGTGGTCACCCACTTCCCGCTCTTCCTGCTGCTGTTGCGCATGACGGGAGGGGTTCTTTAATTCTACATAAGGGTCTTGTTAATGATACTCCGGTCTCACTACTTTTCGATTCCGGATGCACCACTATTGGTGTTAGACAATCGCTTGTAGATCCATCTTGTGCTACAGGAAGGGTTATTAAATGTGTCACATTTGGCGGCACTCTAGAAAAATATCCTACTGCTGTAATTCGCATTGCCACTCCTTTCTTTACTGGAGATGTGCATGCTTGTCTCTTACCTAATCCTATTGCGGACCTTATTATTGGTCGTATTCACGGAGTTAGGGAGTGTACCCCACAGCAGATTGCTGCTTGGGAAGATAATAACATGCAAGCTACAAATGCAGTAGTTACAAGAGCACAAGCTCTACAAACACCCGAAACTTCACTGAATAGTGATAATGAAGTTGATAGCCAAGATAGTCACTTAGTAATCACTCGTGACTCTTTCATAAAATTGCAAGAAGAAGATTCTTCTTTAAAAAAATTCTTCGTTCTTGCGAAGAAAGGTGATCCGAATCAGGATACAAATAGAAAATCTTGGATTGCAATGAGAAACGGCGTACTTGTACGTATGGTACAAGATTCGACTACGTCGGCACATTCACAAATTCTTGTTCCCAAGAGCATGAGAGTGCAAATATTGCAACATGCTCATGACTCGCAATGTGCTGGACATATGGGTTTTGCCCGTACGAAGTCGAGAGTCCTTGCGGCTTTCTTTTGGCCTTTTGTCAATAAGGACATTCGTATTTACTGCCGATCATGCAAGGTATGTCAGGAGGTCAAATCTAGAGGACCACGACATGCTGCGCCTATCCAGGCTGCTGACATTCCTATTAGGCCGTTTCAGAAAATGGCCATAGATATTATTGGCCCTTTTAAGGTCAAGTCGGCCAGAGGACATCAGTTTATCCTTACATGTGTCGATATGTGCACACGTTGGCCAGAGGCTATTCCTCTTAAGAGCATATCTACTACAGATATCGCAGATGCTCTTTGGTTGATATTTTCTCGCTTGGGGTTCCCCAGAGAAATATTGTCAGACCATGGCACTCAACTCATATCTGACACTATGTCACAGGTAATGTCTACCTTACATATTGAACGATCTCTCAGTAGTATCTACCATCCTATGTCTAATGGGTTAGTTGAGCGTCTGAATAGAACGCTCAAGACTTTGCTTGGTAAGATAACTGAAGATCATCCTCAAGATTGGGACAGGGTTTTACCCGCAGCTCTCTTTGCCTATAGAGAAGTCCCTAATGAACACACAGGATTTTCTCCCTTCGAACTTGTCTTTGGCGCGCGTCCACGCGGCCCTATGTCTTTATTACACGATCTCATCACTGCCGATGATATTAGCGATGAAACTCAATCCTCATATGAGTATGTCATTGCTCTTAGACAAAAGATCATTGAGGCATGTAAGCTAGCAACTGCTTCATCAGAAATTGCTAAAGAGAAGGCAAGGCAGTTTGCTAACAAGAATAGATGTCTACGACAACTTTGTCCAGGTGACAAAGCATTCGTCCTACTCCCCAGTAGGGAAAATAGACTTCTTATTGCATGGAAAGGTCCGTATGCAATAGTCTCTCGGATTTCCGATGTTGACTATGTGGTCGATATTGATGGAAAGCATAAAACTTTCCACATAAACATGCTTTCGGAATTTCACGAACGTCCGGACTATTTGCTGCCTATTTTCCAGGCAACGGATGATGCTCCTGCACCTCACGGTCATTATTCATCCCTGTCTGTCATTCAGGATGAGGAAGCTACCTTCTCTGATGTCAACCTTCCCCTTCCAGTGGTTCCATTACATTCCACGGAATCTTGGAAAAACGTTTCTGTTTCTCCTAATCTTTCTGGTGACGAACATCGACAAGTCTCGTCGATGTTACAAACATTTCAGGATGTTCTCACTGACATTCCTGGACACACAGATGTCATAGAACATGACATAATTCTTACCGACAATAATCCAATTAGGGTTAGGCCGTATCCTATTCCTATACACTTTCAGTCGCAAGTGGAAAAGGAATTGGATGAAATGATTCAATTAAATATAATTGAACCATCGACTTCACCATATTCTTCTTCCATGGTTATTGTCCGGAAGAAGGATAAGAACATACGAATTTGCGTTGATTATCGCAAATTGAATCAGGTCACAAAGTTCGACGCTGAACCGATGCCTTTGTTAGAAGATCTACTGATTAGACTTTCTAATTCTAGATTCTTCACTAAACTTGACTTGTCTAAAGGTTATTGGCAAGTGCCTTTAGCAGAGCATGCCAAACCTCTTACTGCTTTTTCTACACCTAGGGGTCTATTTCAATGGAATGTTATGCCTTTTGGTCTCATGAACGCCCCTGCCACTTTCGTTCGCATGATGCGTCGAATTCTGTCACATCGTTCGGATGTCATCGCATACTTAGATGACATCTGTCTCTTCAGTGATACCTGGGAAGATCACTATTTAGGGTTATATGACTTACTGTCCACTCTACGTGAGAATAATTTGACAGCAAAACCTTCTAAAGCTTTTGTTGGTTTTGGTGAAATCTCTTTCCTGGGTCATCGTGTTGGTCATGGTCTCTTGAAGACAGAAGACCACAATACTTCCAAAATACTGAACATCTCTGTTCCTAAAACGAAGAAACAAGTTAGGAGTCTCTTAGGTTTAATTCAATTTGATGGGAGATTTATTCCAAATTTATCTTCGATCATGGCACCTCTATCAACATTGTTGAAGAAAGGTTCGCCTAATCTGGTCCGTTGGTCTGAAGAATGCCAATCTTCACTAGACCAAATCAAGAATATATTTTCTTCTCCTCCCATCTTAAGATTACCTACTCTTGATAGGACTTTTGTTCTTCGGAGTGATGCTTCATCCACTGGGATTGGAGCAGCACTGATGCAAGAATATGCAAATACTCTGCATCCTGTTATGTACATTTCTAGAAAACTAAATGCGGCAGAGAGGAACTACTCGGTTTTAGACCGTGAGTTGTTAGCGATGGTTTGGTCAATTCTAAAGCTACAAAGATTCCTCCTGGGCGCACATTTCATTCTAGAGACTGATCAGAAAGCTCTTACAGCTATTCAGACTAAGAATTTGAAGAGTTCGAGATCCACTCGATATGCTATAGCTCTTCAACCTTTTCACTTCACGGTACGAGCTATCCGTGGTGCGGATAATGTGATGGCTGACATTTTGTCTAGATGCCCACATGACTCCAACTAATACTTCTGTCCTATATTTCCATATATTACAGAGTCATAACACACCTATATTTCTACAATAGATTAGCACATCTGTACTTACTCTATGTGTACACTATCGTGCTTTGTTGTCATCTTCTTCTGGTCGTTTTTTAAGATGATAGAGGAGGACTGAGTAGTTAATATAAGGGCCGTTAGTTTACTAAACAGCCACAATTATTAATAATGTATTGTACCTTATGAAGCATATTAGTTATTAATTAGCATTATATTGCTTGTACTTTCTCAGAATGTCATTGTTGAGCTGAGGACTTACCTTACGAGTTCTAGATTGTGTACTTACCCTCGGAATACCAGAGCATATGTCCTGGATCGTCATGTAGTTTAACTTTACTATGTACTTATGTCATTACATGTCAAAGAATGTACTATTTAAATTTTCCTATCAGATTTGTACATCCATTTTTAAAGACAATATTAGAGTATGCTGTTTAATGATGATTATAGTAACTTGCATACGTATATTGTGTTTACATGCTAACGTGATGTGTGTTGGTGACACCTCCCCGATGTGAATATTTTTTTGAGACATATTTATTTTTCTGTTGAGGTATATCCTCACCAGACACTCTATAATTAGCCTATTGTTTGGCAATTTATTTTAATTATCAGCGCATAATTCGTGCGTTTTGAGCCGCTTATCGCATGCTCTTTGATATTGGAAAAAAAAAATATGTTCCACATTTTTTTTTTTATCGGGAGGAGGTGGTGATATGTTGCGTGATAAATTCTCGCAACATCGTTTTATTTCAATATCTGTTTTATAACGCAAGGGCAACAACTGCTTGAAATTTATAGTCACTTTTCTCGGTAAGCATTTGTCTTCTCGCGTTGGTATCGAATGCAGTTAACTTTTGAGCTGTGGTCATTTTTGCGCTGGACTGCGCATGACTTGTCTTGTTGTTTGGTCGATCGGTTTCCGCCCACCACTAGTGGGAGTGAGCGATTTGGAATGGCGAAAGAGATGCCTCGTTGAAGAGGGGATCTCCGCTTTTTTTTGTTCTGTCAGGGATGTGTAGTCCTCTTATGGATATTTCGTTTAGTCGAGATAATACCTCTAGTGTTTTCCCACATGTCGGGAGGCGTGATATTTCTGTGTATTTCATGAAAGCAAGGTAAATTGACTTTTTCATTAACTCTATCGATTTTGGGTCGTGAGCGATTTCGATTCATAGCCTGTCTCCGAAAGTCGTCGTCACGAGATGTTCTTTTCCAGCTCACATGTCGCTGCATTGTACTGCATCGGTTGATGCATGTACCAAGGACCATTACTTGCTACTTTGTTAAATGAACTAGGTTTAGAAAACCTTTATTATCTAGAGGATATTTTTGAGGACATTATCTATACTTCGGCAGACGTGTCTGTCTTGCTGAAGTCAAACTTAGGAGAGTGAACTGATCTCATACATCTGGTTATCTCCTGGCTGTTATAGAAAAGGATGGAGTTTTTCACCTGACTACATTTACAGCACTATGAAATATAACATGCATCTGACTCATCATTGTAATGCTGTCTACCGTTTATTGCTGTATTGAATGTTGCTGTGATAATGACTGTTTGATGTGCCTACACATTTGCGTAACCATTTTGTCACTGTGGCGTCCACAATAAATAATGAAGAAAAACGTCAACGGCTGTTTCAAGACTCATTGACTTTATACGTCGTGAGTTTACTGACGTCCTATGTGGATTGCCCTGTTATTGTTGCATGAACATTGTTTTGACTGAACACATCTACACACTACACAAAACCAGACATGCGGATGCCATCCATCATCATATGGCATCACGCATCACTACTCTAGACCGGAGTCTGTGTAAAGCATTATCTCTGGTAGGACTATCACTATCTGATGAGGAAGCATCATAATCATGGGGCTGAACAGGTGTAAGCGGAGCAGGGCGAGTGTTAAGTGAGACGGGGGCAGATCTGATGTTGTCTGATGGAGGACTAAATGAAAGTTCAGACATGGATGGAGAGTTTGAATGGTTATACTGGAGGGTAGCATTTCGCATGGGGCAACCAGACGGAAAAGCGGGAGGAGGGACAGTGTAGGTGCGTTGCTCATCTAGTCGCAATTGGGTAGCATGAGCTTTGGTTTCGTGGTGTCGCTCTTCATTCCAAATCACGAAGGTAACAAGGGATGTCTGTTCAACTATCTTGTACCCGGAAAGCCAGCGATGATCAAATTTATCGCTACGGACATGCTTCTTAAACCAGACCAAATCACCAACTTGGAAGGAGGGTAGGTTAGTGCCCTTATCAAGCAAACGCTGTCGCTTCTTAAACGCCTTGAGAGCGTTATGGTGAACTTGCTGGTGGGCGAAACGTTTTTGTCGCAGGATAATCTCAATGGGATTATCACCCATATATTTCCGCTGAGGAGTAAGGAGATTATCCAAAGGTAGGCGTGGTTCCCTGCCATACAAAAGGTAGAATGGCGAGAAACCAGTCTTATCATTCACATTGACACGCAGAGCCTCAAGAGCTTAGGGTAAATAAAAATCCCAATACTGCGGATTATCAGCTGTGAATTTGGAGAGGATGTCATGAAGAGTCTTATGCATTCTTTCATTGCGACCATTTGACTGGGGCCTATAGAAGCTGGTAATCTTATGTCTTATATGAAGGGCTGCAAGAGTAGAATGGAAAGGTCGACCAGTAAATTGCTTCCCATTATCGGAAAGAATAGTCTTAGGATAGCCGTGGCGAGGCACAAAATCATTAAGGAAGATTTCAGTTACTTCTTCAAAGGAAGAGCCTCAAAGTGGAAAACATTCGGGCCAGACAGAATACTGGTCTACAAAATGCAAGACATGGGTATTACCGGACTGAGAAAGAGGATAGGGACCAGATAGATCAACGCTGACGCATTCCATAGGGAAATGTGTCAGAGACATCAGTTGGGTAGGGATACGCAGAGGCCGCATGTTGCGCTGCTTGCAAGTTCTACAAGAGTCGACATACTCGGCAACGTCTTTGTAGAGAGAAGACCAGTAGTATCGCCTAGAAATAATGTCTCGTGTTTTATCTCGCCCCATGTGTCCATTAGAATCATGGAAATCATGGAGAACACGAGGGATAAGATGCTTTGGAAGACAGATGAGAAGTTTATCTGGACATTTAGGGTTAATCCAGTAAAGAACGTTATCAGAGGACTGAATAGTGTAATTGGAAACGGATTTTGGGTCACGCTGAAACTGAGAGCGAATCTGCAGGAGCGCAGGATCTCGAAGTTGTTCCTTCGCAGTAAAAGAAGGAAAAAAGGAGCTCATCAGGAGAGCTGGAAGAAGTGTCATGAGTAGAAATGACAGGAGGAGGACAGTCAGCATTAATGACAAGTATTTCTTTAGCGTTATCGTCAAGGTCTGATGACGCCTTAGGATCTGGCCGAGAAGAATAGGAGGGATCTGTACAAGTATCATATGGAATGCGAGACAGAAGGTCAGCTACAGTGTTATGTTCTCCTGGAATATGCTCAATTGTAGCATCATAACTCTGTAAATTCAGAGCCCAGGTTTGTAGCTTACGGGGTTGCTCAGACGTTTTGGATAGCCAAGTGAGCAAAGGCTTGTGGTTGGTACGGATTAGAACCTTTGTACCACGTAGATAGAAGTCTAACTTTTGCAACGCATAGTGTATGGCAAAAGCTTCCTTCTCAGTAACGGTCCATTTTTGTTGAGAACGACTAAGTGCGTGAGAGAGGAACGCAATAGGCATCTCGTTTGAGACTTCGGCAATAATCGGAGGAGAGTCCGAAACGTTGGCCTGGACAAGGCAAGCACCAACGGCCCAAAAAGAAGCGTCCGTATACAAAATCATAGGACGTCTAATGTCTGGATATGCTAAACGAGGAATCTTAGTGAGGGAAGACTTAAGATAATTGAAAGCATCTTGGCAGGCGTCTGTCCATCGGAAACGAGCATACTTTTTTGTTAGAGCAATAAGAGGCTCAGCAGCTCGAGAGAAATTGATTATATGTTTTCTATAGTAAGAACAACTGCCCAAGAAACCGCAAACGTGGCGAACAGAAGTAGGAGGAGGCATATCACGGATGGCCTGCACTTTAGCATCATCCGGACGGACACCATCTTGGTTGATTATGAAGCCAAGATATTTAGCTTCGGTCTGTAAGAAGGCACATTTGCTTAACTTGAGCATAACATTATGTGCTCTCAATCGGTTAAAATCTTTCTCCACATGGATTAAATGATCCTCAAGGTTTCCTGGAGTGTGAATCAGGATGTCATCAACGTAAGCCAAAGCGTAAAATTGCAAGCCCTTCAGTACTTCGTCCATGAGGGACATATACGTGGCAGGGCTGGTCTTTAGACCGAATGGCATGACATTCCATTGGTAACTCCCAATATGTGTAGAAAAAGAGGACTTCATTTTGGCTTCCGGTGACATCGGAATGCACCAGAATCCAGAACGGGCATCTAGGGTAGTAAACCACTTAGATTTGCCAACGGTTGCCAAGATATCATCAACCCGAGGAAGGGGGTATGAGATAACTTTGGTGATGGCATTTAAGGCCCGATAATTGCAACAGAAGCGATTAGTACCATCCTTCTTAGTGACTATTACAATGGGGGAAGACCAGGAGGATCGGGATCTCTCAATGATACCTGCTGCTAACATATCCGTAATCGATTTCTCCACGATCTCCCTATTCTTAAGTGAAGTGTGGTACGGCTTAAGTGAGACAGGCACTTCAGTGGTGGTATGGATTTCCATTGTTACAGTATTGGTTCTCTTCAGTTCCATGTCTGAGAGAGCAAAAATATCATTATTATTCTTGACGAACTGACGAATGCGACTGGCATGTGGGGAGTCAGTTGTCACCTGCTCCATTAATTGAGCAAGGCGTGTGGGTGGCACATTCAGGGAGGAGGAGGGAGAAGGAGAAATTTGTGGAAGGAGAGGTGGAGGAGAAGATGTCGTTTCTTTCATCCAATGTGAAGAAGGGGGTGGCGTAGAAAATGTAGGAGAGGAAGATAAGTAGTGCTGAGGAGGGTAGTTACCATGTGGTAAACGCGCATGTGTAACAGCACTAATGGTATTCAAACTCCAAGGAGAAGGCTTCTTGAAGGAAGAAGATCGTCTATCATTTCCCAGGGGAGGACAGGTATGCAGAAGGGAGGGAGCATTGAGAGAACATGTATGGGGGGTTGGGAGTTTAGAAGACAGTTGGGAGTGGTTGGTAACACGGGCAACAATAGTACCTCTGGGTATTGTAAGAGGTTTTCCTGAAGAATTTAGGAGCATAAGGGGAAAGACACGTGACGTGGACACAGTGACAATGCCATCGACGACATGGATACAGGGATCATCGATGATGTCTTAGTCAGGTAGAGGTTCCACGTAAACAGAATGACCTGAGGGTATATAGTCGGACCGTTTGACCCGACCAGTAACGATAATAAGACAATGAGGTTTTAAGGTGACAGGGGCAATAACTCTAACAAGAGACGCAATGTGAATATCATCCTGAAGAGGGATGAACTCACCATTGACACGGATCTGTTTCAAGTCAAAGTAAATGCGCACTTTGTGATGAAGAAAGAAGTCACGACCAAGAATGAAATTCCTAGTCATCCCACTAGCAACAATAAAAGGATGCGCAAGAGATTGAGATCCAATCTGGAGGCGAATGATAGCCGTTCCAATAGAACGCAAAGGTTGTCCAGTGACAGAAGTTAAAGAAGTGGAAGAAGGAAAGAATTGGACGTGTTTGCGGATCTGGCGAAATAACTGTTCTCTTATTAAACTAACAGTAGCACCAGTATCCACAAGAGCGCGATAATTCTTTTTATTAATGGCAATTAGACAAGATGAAGGGTCAGGAGTGACCGAAGGAGGAGAGATATAAGAGATGGATGTCGGAGAGACCGTAGAAGAGGATGAAAAAATTTTCGGACTATCACAGGACTTGTGAAAGTGACGAAATGTGTTTGCTTTGCGAGAGGATCTAGTACCCAAAAGAGGTGGGTTAAAGCCACACGACGCGATCCTATCTATCGGGTGGCGGAATGGTTTCCCTGGCCCATAAGAGGCTGGGGGTGGAACTGTCCACGGTTGAATGAACGTGGAGGGACACGAGGTGGTTGCATGGGGTTGGATGGTAACCATGAGAGCTGGTGCGGCTGACGTTGATCATTCACCGGGTGTTGAGGTTGTGATCTAGCGTGGTTCAAGGTCCTGTTAAGATTATGTTGTTTCTGCACACAACTTTTTGATGTGTGTCCGGCCAAACCACAAAAGTAGCAAATGACTGGAGCTACTTGTTGAACTTGTAGAGCAGATGGGTGACGTCGGTGTTGAGTGCGCTGAACAAACTGTTGGCGATAAGATCCCGGCAATGGAGTATCGCACGGCTGTAACATGGATGGTTGCTGCCAAGACTGACGGTAATGACTGATGTCCATTGGCTCTTCATCTGTGTGATCGTGTGCACGAGGTTCACGCCCAAGTCTATTTGCAAACCGTTTCTTCACATTGTCTTCATTTATTGCTAGTTGTATGGCATCAAGGATTGTCTGTGGGTCTTTCCTTATTAAATGAAGTTTCAGCGCATCTGACTGGAGACCATCGATAAAAATGCCAACAAGTTGGTTTTCCGTATCAGTAGATGCAGAGGAAGGTTCCACTAAATCATCTTCAGCTAGGTTTAACAACCTATCGGCATAAAACTGAACCGACTCGTGACGGTCCTGATGGAGTCCGCGAAGCAAGGTCCAAGCATGTTGGTGATCCTTAACGGTAGAGTAACGGCGGATGAGCTCCGTCTGTAGAGAGGCGAAGGTCTCGTCTGGAAATAACTGTGCACGGCGACGTAGATAGTCAGTGACAAGTGACTGAAATGATAAGAAGGCAACACGTTTGCGATCGGCATCAGTGGCTGATGGAATCAATGAAGTAAATTTCTCAATGTCACGTAACCACTGCCGAAAAGTGGACGGATCGCCACAAAAAGGCTTAACAATGTTATTGATGTTGTGCAGATTTGCACTCTGTGTAACCAAGCTAAGGGTGGTATCAATAGCTTGTAGAGAACTATTAGGAACTTCAGCGTTATCTGGCAATGGTTGACTCAACGCATGCTGTTGTTGCATGTCATGTATCTGCTGTTGTAATAACAGATTTTGTTGTTGGAGCAATTGTATTTGATTTTCAAACTGCTGTTGCATATTGTGGTAAAGTGGGATGGTATAAATATTTATAGGGGACTTAGTGTACTGACTGAGATCAGCTGTGAAGGTATCTGTATCTAATAAATGTGGTGTATTACAGATAACCTTACTTGCTACCACATTTATACCTCAGTCAGGCTTATTCTGGAATATTGTAATGACTACGTTGAATGTCTAGGGTTATGATAATGATGAAGTGTAAGTCACAACAACAAACAGACAGATAAACAATTTCACTTAATCCACAATACTTTACAACACTGTGACACTCACACACATAGAACACTCTATAAGACTATCTTAATAAGTCAATTTTAACTTTAAAAATATGTATTAATTTCTTTCAATAATAGATATCCTAATTCAACTACAAAGTGAACCAGGAATCACAATCAAATGTAATTACAAGTTGTATGTACACTATTTATAGATATGATCTTTGTATTGACATATATTATTGTTATTACAATATGTGTGTAAGTTGTGATGTAGTACTATGAGGTAATACTGGCTTTTTCAAGCTAGGTGGTTGTTAGTCATCATGACTTCACGTGTCTGTTTCTGGTGGAAATAGTATTGGAAAGGTTCACAGTTCCTGTAATTTGAAACAATTACTTGTCCCTCTTTATTTAATATACTGTCAATTTTAGAGGGGGGACATAAGATTGAGCTGCTCTGGCCAACGAATCTTATCTTCTGTGAGGGCGGCAGGAAACAGTCTCCACTGCTCGCTTGCTTCACCGTTTCCTTGAGAAACAATACTGGTCGCTATCTTGACCAAGGAGTATGCTGCCAGCCTCTGGATTCAGCAAAACTCAGACCAGGTGCTGCTTCAATACATTAGGACCACGGTCCCTGAAACAAGAAGGTTGTACCTCCTACTTCAGAACTAATTAATAATCTATTTCCACACTGAAGCACAATACATAACAAACACCGAGTTCAGCGCGGTAGGTCAACTGTTAGCTTCTCATGAACAATATACACCAGTATTCCTCTCCCTAATGGTTACAACGCCTCTGCAATTCCAGCATTATTTCCTTCTATTCAATAAGATAGGTGTCATAGTACTATTTGGCAATCCCATGCAGTTCCACTCCTCTGCGACAAGTTTTGTTCATGTTGGAGCAATATCTAGGTTTTGCCTTTTGGTTATTACTGAACCACACACATACAGACATACATTATCAATTCACATTCAATTTTCATCAAAAGGATATCAAATGTCTAGCTTACCACAATTCATGGAAATATTAAACAAATACGTTGCCTGGCGATGAATTATGGCACAATTCCGATCTGCCTCTGTCCCAGGCTTTTATTTAGAAAAATATGAGGTGGATCTCAACGCACTTGCTTTTACAAATTGAATTTTCAAAAAGTGGCACTGAACTGACGCTCCTAATTGACTA
Source organism: Oreohelix idahoensis (assembly GCA_024509875.1). Taxonomy (NCBI): domain Eukaryota; kingdom Metazoa; phylum Mollusca; class Gastropoda; order Stylommatophora; family Oreohelicidae; genus Oreohelix; species Oreohelix idahoensis. Next base: position 135,076 of record JAMPIV010001180.1, read on the forward strand.
TATTAAATGGTCTGGCCAATGGGACCATGTTTACAAAAACATTTGAAAACAATAAGTACCCTTTCTATCGTTTCTATTAACAACCAAAAATAGTATTTGCAATCGACTAATCATGTTTAGGCTTACATATTCTTCTAGCCAATGAAATCGGATTTAACTTGTTGGCCTATTTCCCGTAAAATAGTGGTTTCAAAACATGCCACTGAGCAATTATGATTTGGTGCTGTCAGACAACCTCACTATTTTATTTTGGCTATAATTTGTTAATTCCTAGACTATTTGCGTAACACTTAACATACTCTTTGTCAGCAAGTCCTAAGGAACCCAAATATATAAATTTAATGGAGCTAAGTGGCTGCGTTCAAAATATGTATTTTCTTCTAGGATAGTCGTGTATTTTTTATTTTTTTCGATTTAGAACCGCCACCTGTCCTGCCTTTTCGACTGTTCTGTCAGTATAAAGTCAGGATTTCAGACGTAAAACAGTAGAATGTCATGTTTCCTAATAAGCATTAAACATGTTTTCAAAACCTAACCGTGTATTGGTAGTGTTTTTTATCACTGTCTATTTGAAAAAAAAAGTTTGTGCTTCATGCCTTTCGCGTTGGGGGTGGCATTAATATTAATCGCGAGACTGTGGTAGTATTGCATGCGTTCCTCCTTCTCTCTCTCTCTCTCTCTTCTAAGCTCGTCTGTCTTTTCATTACGCAGTGTATAAAATGAAATTAATGCTAGTATTTTATCTAGGTCAATAAGCAGTGTGCGTATCTCAAGGTTTTCTAAGAAACACAGTACCGGTTTTATTATTTTTTTTTTTGAAACGCGTGTATGCTGCTGTAGGCTTTACTATCAAACTTGAAAGCGTTACACTATGCAGACGAAGTAGAAAAAGGGGATTTTTGTACGCCATTGTGACAGCACTGGTCTTTTACTATTCTTCTTTCCTTTTATTGAATTAATGCGTTAGGCTTTACATTTACTTTTTAATTTATATATGTGGATTTAGAATGTTTCACGACACATATTTGGATCCATCATGCATAGTTTGTACCACACCGAAAATGACAATCTCTGGTGTGTGAAAGGTCACGGCACCAAAAGTCAAACTATGTGACCGGGTGAAGGAATGAGTGGACGGAAAACGGCACCAAAAGTCAATATTGTGACCGGGTGAAGGAATGAGTGGACGGAACTAAAATTTAAGGCTCGTGTGGCAGTGTAGATCGTCATAGTGGATTTTGTGGAAAGGGATGTAAATCTGTATTTCACTTGAGATAAGGGAAATAATCCCAAGACTTTCTTTGTAGGGGTTCTTCTGGGGAAGACTGGTTATTCACCAGAGGTGTTGCTTCCAGAAGAAAGGAACAACCCATGTAATTAAGAGAACTCGTAAGTGCCTTTACGGTTTTAATATTGATCTTGAAGGGTTATATATAATCAGTAACTCGAACAGTCAAATGAAACTTCAATAGTGCAGGTTACTTGAAAAGTCCAGTAGATATTAAAAAGATATTCTTTATTTCGTTTCGTTTCAACATGAGGAAAATGTGGCAGTTCGATAAGAATTTCTGGTGGGGGAAAGTAAAACTGCCAGCTTTAGCCTCCAAGGCGAAAGGCTTACGGCTCCTCAATACTCTAGTCGTTTTGTGACATCTGTGGAAATCCTAGCGAAATAAAATACGATTCGAGACTTCAATTAAAACTAGATCGAACTTACTTCATGTGGAATGAACCACTAACATAATCGTGGCAGGGGTTAGTGCTGGTACACTAACTTTCCTGGTCGGTAGTAGATCTCTAGACGGATATTATTATCCAAACCGTAGGAGTCAAGGGCTTTTTCGTTCAATAGTAGATGTAGCGCCAGGCTGCTCCAAACCTAAACTAAAGAACTTTTTTTTTAAAAAAAAACCTTTATTCGGGTCAATATATCAATTTACAAAGAATTTTTACATTATCACATGTTATAAAAGACAAAGACTAATAACTCCCCTCCCCCCCCCCCACCCTTCCCTCCCCCAGCCTAGCATTGCAACAAGTCAATATCAAAAACAATATACCAAATTATAAACAATATCACATAATAAACCATACTAACGATAAACCCCCCCCCCCCCCCCCCCCCCCCCCCCCCCCCCAAATAACTTTTATTCAAGTCAATGTTCACATGGATGATGAATGGAGGTGAAATGATTGATGGTACATTGACTAAATGATGATGACACTCTACCATGAGGTGATTAGTGAAGACATAAATGATAAATGATATTTATATTGCTTGATATTTACAGAAGTATTTATAAATAAAGCTACTTGCTTCACATTGTATAGTTAAACAACGAAGTATTTAAGCAACAAGAAATATTTTTAAAGTTGTTCTGTTATGTTTTTTGTTATTTGTTCGTATATCTGTGAAAATATTCTACTGTCGTAATGTATGCCGTCATGTACTGCCCTATTTCTACATATCCACACTAAGTATCTAAATTCTGCTAATAAAGTTAAGAGTTTAAGCTCCGTCTGTCTCGGTAAAGTCGGTAAAGTATTCAACATGACCGCTTGATACATGTTGAGTGATTGCGGTGTTTTGGAAGCTATCAGTGTTCTTAGTTTATTTAATGTGGGGGCCACTGTTTTACATGTGTAAAACAAGTGGTCCTCTGTTTCTATTGTGTTGTTACTGCACAGTTTACACCTTGGTGGCGCCTTGCCTGCTTTCATTGCTGAATGCTTACTCATGATAGGTGTTAAACCGTACATTAACCTAAAAGTAACTTGTTTGGCTTGTGGCTTGACGTCTATTGCATGGATGTTTGTGAAGCTTTGTGTGTAGTCTGTTATGAAAAGGTTGTACCCTCGTTTTATTCGAGTACCTAAGTGGGGTTCTTGTGCTCCTACTAAAAGTTTGTATATGAGTTTAGTGTCTTGTTTTATTAACTGTTCATTCCCTTTTAGATTTTCTATGCATATCCTATAAAAAGGTGGTGGGGTGTCAAAGGAATGTGGTTGGTTGTTTTCTAGTTTGTGTAACTTAATTAGCCTAAGTCCGATATAGTAATGTGCTAGGGGGTACAAGCTTGGGTTTTTAATTATCTCCCCTATATATTTAATCCTTAAAGCTTTAATTTTAGTGTTGATATCTTGTAAAGCTATCCCCCCTTTATGTTTGGGCTGTATTAGGGTTAAATGTTTAATGCTTTTAAAGGTGTCCTTAAAAATGAAATTCCTAATTAGTACATTTATTTTAGTTACCACTGACTTTGGCATAATCTGGATATTTGCTGTATATATTATTTTAGGCATAATGAAACAGTTCACTATGATACTTCTCCCAAAAATAGTAGCTGTCTTGTATTTATATTTCTCTAACATGTTTTGAATTTTATCTACTAACTTTACCCATGTCTCTGTATTAGGGTCGTGGGGGCTACAAGAATAGTTTATCCCATAAATTTTGATTTTGTTAACTTGCGTTAACTGAAAGGGGAAATCTGTCTTATTTGCCCATTTACCTAATCCCATTAAACTAGATTTTTGAATATTTAGTTTGGATTCGTTAGCGTATCCAAACTCTGTAAAGGTTTCTAATATCTTTCTTATGGAATCTACAGTTGCTGGAAGGAATAAAGTATCATCAGCATACGCTAATGATTTCCTTTCCCCTTGCCCGGGTATAAAAGTCCCCGCGATGTTTACATCTTGTCTTATTTTTTCCAGCACTGGTTCTAGTGTTAAAACGTATAACAGGGGAGACAAAGGGCAACCCTGTCTCACTGATCGTGTCAGCCTAACTGGGTCACTTAAACTGTGATTAATTAATATTTTACTATGGGTTTTTTTTATATAAGATTTCTATCCATGTTCTAAAATAAGTACCCATGTTGTTTGCTTGTAAAGTTTTGTGTAGGAAGGAATGTGATACCCTGTCAAAGGCTTTTTCCTGATCTAGTGATAGTATTGCACTTTGACACTGTCTATCATGCGTGTATGTAATGAAATCCCTTATGAAGTGTGTATGTCTACAAATGTTCCTACCATGTACACTACATTGTTGGTCAGCGTGTATCAAATTCTTCATGAATAATTTAAGTTTCAGAGTAAGAGCTTTGGCCAAGATTTTATAATCAGTATTTAAAAGCGAAATAGGCCTGTAATTTTTTATTGACTTTCTGTCAGCATTATCTTTAGGTATTAAAGTAATAAAGGATTCATTTAAACTATTCGGAAGCTCTCCTTTCTGGAAGGCTTCCTCAAATACTTTAATTAAAATGGGGCCTAAAATTGGGAAAAAGAAAAAGTAAAATTCTGCCGTTAAGCCATCTGGGCCGGGTGATTTATTTTTCTGGAAAGTACTGATCGCTTCCCTTAAGTTTTCTAAAGTTAAAGTTTCGTCTAATTTCTTGCTCTCATCATCACTTAAACGTTTTGTGTAGTGTAGAAATTTATCCTGTATGTTTACGTTAGTTGGTTCTTTAGCGTATAATTTTGTGTAATATTCAAAAAAAAGCGTGTCTAATATTAATGTCTTCTGTCTGTTGTTTCCCATTCATGTCAAATATTTCCTGGATCTGCCTACTGTGTTGTAAATTTTGTTCAATCGCTAAATATTGTCTACTGGGTGTTTCTTGTGTAATAGTATTTAATTTTGACCTAAGGAGAGCCCCTTGGTATGTGTGTTGTTTGTACAGGTCTAATTTCTCTTCTAAAGTATGAATGTGTGGGTTAGATTTGTCTATCTGTTTAGTTAAACTTATTGCGTCTTCCAATATATTTTGTTCCCTCTTAAAAGCCCTGTGTATTGTTGTTGCTAAAGTCTGTGTTCTGTCCCTTATTGTGTTTTTTAGCAGGTCCCAATATTCTCCAATGTTGTTATTGGGGATATCCTGTGTGTAACGCTGAATGAGTTGTGTTATTGTATCTGTGAAGAAGGTATTTGTTAGCAAGTTATTGTTGAATTTCCAATGCGGGGATCTCTTTAATTTTGTATATGTGTGTCCCGTACTTAGAACTGTGTATACTGCTTGGTGATCTGTAAATTTAAGCGTGTTTTTTATATGGTAAGTTTTGTGTATATTGTAATTATTGGATGCGTAGAACCTGTCCAGTCTTGAGGCCTGTCTAAAATATGGGTTTGTCTTGTCGTGAAATGTGAAAGCTTGTGTGTTCGGTTGTAGTTTTCTGTAAACGTCTACTAGGTCATGTTTGTCAAGAATGGGTTGTAAATGTCGTATTGATAGGGGTATTTGAATTTTCTTTCTCTGAGATACGGGGCCTAAGGAACTACTGTCTAAATTGGCCAAAACACAGTTAAAATCTCCCCCTAACACTATTCTAGTTCCTTTGTAGTGCTTATCTATAGTGTCATACAGTCCGTCGTAAAATTTGGGTTGGTCAGTGTCTACTGCGGGTGCGTATATATTAATGAGCGTGTGCGTATCATGTTTATTGTGTTTGCTCTGTATTTAAATTATGACGGTTCTGCCACAACCGTCTGTCCTATAATGTACTGTGTCCCAATCTTCGTTAATTTGTAAGATGGCGACACTGCTATGCCTGGGGCCTAGGGCGAACCAGCCGTGTTTAAGTCCTAACCTAGTTACAATCCGACTGGCAGAAAGGTCGGACGTAATACCTGCCTGTTGCAAGAACAAAAAATCAGGTTTATCTTTTTTTTAATCAGTTTGATAATGTGCTCTAGTTTATTCCTCAAACCGTTGATATTGAGGGATATTAGAACTAGGCTGCTTGACAAAGTGGTATCTGAGGGTTGGCCACTTGTTGCAAACTGTCTACCTGGCAAAGTGGCAGAGTGGGCACTTGCCATATCTAAAATATTTGACAAAACGGGGACTGGACCGTTCGTCTTTTTTGAATTACAAAGCAGAGTAGTGGTCTGAGGCTGGCTACCCGCTACAGGTGAAATATTCAACAAAGCGCTAGTTGATGGTTTATCATGTGTTTTAGGGGTTGTAATAGGCAAAGTGATAGGCTGGTCACTTTTTGCACATGGTTTACACACCAGAGGTGTGACTGTGGGCTGACCGCCTTCTGTCTTAACTAGGCCGCTCGACACATTCGTGTTTACATTGTTAGACCAATCAGTGCATGAGGGCTGACCGATTAACCTAAATTCTTGGTTGCTAGACTGGATAGTGACTGAGGACTGGCTATTCATCAAATTGCCCTGATAGTTCGGGCCAGGTGCAGGCAAAGCCGCACCGTCAGACCTTCCCGCCTTGACGGGGGGAGGGTTGGCTGCTTAATTACAACTGTGCGCATTTAAGGGTGAGTGCAGTGTGTGTTTGTGTGTAAAAGCAAAAACATCAAAAAACTACTTACATTAAGCACAACTCTTAAATAATAATAATAATAATAATACACACTCCCTAAACTATAGGTGTTTACACGTTTTACTTTTAAAATTACATCACTATGAAATAAAGGAAAAAAGTTCATTTCTCCGGACACCGGCAGCTCACTGTCTATTCTTGTTGTAGGTGCAACCAAGGCTTTCCTATACTTGGGAACTGGACAGGTCTGTCTGCACTGGGCCTCAGTGCACGGGGAAAGAACTTCTAGTAGTAAACCCATTCACTCACATGTTCAAAAGGCTTGTCCATCTATGAAGATATCTGCTTGGGACAACATGGCCTCCATGTCGTCCTCTTCTGTAGTTGCCGCCCAACAGGAGGGGGCTTGCGTATTGAACGGCGTCGGCGCCTCTAGAACCTCATGTCTTGTTGGTGATGATCTTCTGCTGTTAGGTGCTGACATCACATGCTCGTCGGCGACAGGTGTCGACAAGTTTTCTCTCGGGGAGGGCTCTGGCGTAGGCGCCCTGGGTGATGGTGGCAAGTCTCTTCGGCTAGGGGAGCGCTTGCTCGGCGACTTGCTGTCACTACGTTTTACTTCTTTTGACCTCACAGGCTCTGTTGCCTGGAGCAGGAATCTTTTTCTATTGATTTCTTTTTTTTCTTTCTTGTTATTTATAACTTTTGTATATCCATCACCCTCACTGGCATCTGGGCTATCTGGGGTAGGGAGCTCGTCTGCTCTGCTCTGCTCTGCTGGTGTTTTTTCGACAGCTGTTTCTTCCTCCCTCATTTTCTTGACCTGGTGGGGTGGCGCCCGCTTCCTAGGGCATTGGCTGACCCAGTGGTCATCCTGCCCACACACCGCCAACTGTATTCTTCTTCCGGGCAAGGACACCCATATTCTTAGTACTTTGTCCTCGGCTGCTTTCAAGTGCACAAAGTGCGGTATCCTATGTTCGGATGGTCGGTATTGGAAATTCCACATGTCGTGGGCATTTTTGATTCTGTACACTTCTACGTCTTTATCTCCCGACACTTCCGCCGCTATTCTTTTTACTGCCTCGGGTTTCATCGTGGGCGGCATCCAATGCAGCACGCCTTTGGATCTTTCCTTGTCATGATGCTCAATCTGAATGCTCATCTGAGGGTTGGTCCACTCCAATCTTTTTCCGTGCAGGCCCTTGTAGTGCTTCAGCTGAGCTGCTGCTGTTAACGTGGCATACCACTTATAAGGGCCCGCGAAGCGGTACAATGTGGCGATGCCACTCAGGCCGACGCCGGCTGGTCCAGCTAATATGCTGGCTATTAAAGAATACGATGCCTTGTTGGCCTGCGGCCCTGAGATCGTAATTACCAGTGTCCCTGGTCTATGTAGCATGCCTCCCTCTAAGTCTTCGTTTAGATCAATTAAAATCACGGGCACGATAGGTGCGGACATTCTTATTTCTATCTTTCATGGTACTAAAACCAAATTGGATTAAACAAAGTCACAAGGCTAGCCTAAGCTAACAGCTAAGGCTAACACCACAAACCTGAGAAGTTACAGCAGGAGGTAAAAACACGTCTTCACGTCTCAAAGGGGTAAAGATAACAACTTCGGTTGGACACTAGCTTTGAGATAACTGTCTCAAGCTCTCTCTGACTGGTTACTAAGATGCATCAGTCTTTATACTTGTCTGGTGCTATGACTTTCCAGAGGAAGTATTTCTCATTGGAGTTAAGACCGGAAACCTTCTAATGATTGGTCTTGGGGGCTAGTGGACTGTTGAAATAATCTTTAACCTAACCATCTACGAATCCTCTAGTCTAAAATTATTGTTTCTATGTGATGATGACCAACCATTGTTTAAAGTTCTCTCTAATCTAAATGTTTTCCGGTCTGACTTGTATGGAGGCCACACAAGGTTTGATGACATCATGGGTTCATGTGTGTCATGACTGATGATGTCATTGATTCTTGACTAGTGGTTTATTTATCTAACTAGTCATTCATAAAATACTTTACTATAAGGCTAACAGTTGTAGCTACTTAATAGTCTACCCTGTTACATCCCTGTCGTACTCATGTCTTCACCTCAAAGGCGCATGACTGGAAATACACAGGGAGCCGTTCTAGTGTAGTGGTTACCACACTGCGCTGGCGATCGGGAGATCCCAGGTTCAAGCTCGGGCGAGGACATTTGAAAGAGTGTCGTCGACCGGGACTTGGACTGGAATAATTGGAGCCCTGGCGAAGACAATTTAAGGAGTGTCGTCGACCAGAGACTGGAATAAACTGAACAGCCCCTGAGCCGACCCAGCTCTAATGGGTACCTCCGAAGAAGGCGAGTATCTGCCTGAATGGCGAGAGGACATCTGTCAGCGTACATGGAAAAGAGATACTCACGTAAAATCAGACTTGCCTCTCTCTTGTTTTACTACTAGCATTACCACTAGACCACAAGGTATTTTATATTTGGGCATGCCTGCAAAATGAAAGTAACATAGATATGAGTGTAGAGTCATATAAAAACCAAAAGCCAACAACAACAACAGTTATTAACAATATCTTAAAAAAACACCCAGAAGTGCTATAAGACCACCAAACGACAGCCTGACAACAGTAAAGAGACGAAACTGACATGTAAAATTGCCACATATCAAAATAACATAGGCTACCAAATATGTTTTTTCGCAGCGTATTACTAAGTAATAGAAGATAGGTCAAATAGAAAGAGAAATAAATTGGAAAAAAACCCATTAATGGACATGTGTACTTGTGATGCAATTAAACAGACTAACACTGAAAATATAAAAGTAGCGACAACTTGGCACCCGCTTATCGTCTGTGGTGCTCAAGAGTTATGTGACATGTCAAGTCAGGTCACGTTTAATATTAGTTACATCAGTCACGTGGTCCATTATTATGAAAGATATAAGACCATTTCTCAACAAAGTTTAATAATTATTTTTTCGAATTTATAATTTCCATCTTTCAACTTCTTGATTTCCATGTTTAAACAATGGGCTGATCACCTGTTTGTCAAACATTTTGATTGCATGTTTTGCTCGGGAGCCTTGTGCTCTTTGTGTCACCTCTACACTCTGTTTACGGGGTACAAGAGGTTCCGATTAAGAAAGAAAGAGAAAGATGTCCATGTTTATTATTTCTGTTATGTCTTTTACGTATATTTTGTCTTGTCTAGCACAAATAAAATTGTGTCACTGTGGTATCAATACTAATGCTGACATACAGGTTCTGTATAATTATTAACACATAATCTACCGCAAGCCACTGTCAGCGGCTCACAAAATAATCACAGTTGAACCGCAAGCCGCTCAGAGCGCCAATCTAATTTTAGTAATAAAACGAATGAAAAATGTTCTGAAAAGCTTTCTGATCTGGTTCGAGATTTTAAGTTGCCACCGGAAAACAAATTCCCAAAGCATGGTTGTTGTAGAACATTGGAAAATTGATATTATGTTCATATTTTTCAGCGTTTTAGGTTAGTTACCAAATCGGGTGAAACTGTTTACCGTGGCAACTAGTGATAGGACTACACAAAATGCGTGTACATCTCGTCTAACGGCTGAATAGGATAGAAACGTGTTTCAATAATTGACTGATTGATCTAGCGACGAGGACAAGAGTGAAAACGGTGTGCACATTGATTGAAATTCTGATTTTGATAGAGATGGGGCGCAAGCAGTTATAATTGTGAAAATAATGCAAGTCCTCGGCCATCGGAGAGCCTTAAAATAGCAACAACCTCTATTAGAGTTACAACCGGTGTTTATTGTAATAGTACATTCATTTATCTTCAAAATGCCGTGTAATTCATAAAAATCTGTAAATAATTACGAAAACTACAGCTTACTTTGTGCAAACACCTACAGGATGAAAATGGGAAAAAAATTTAATTCGGCCACAGTGTGTTTTTCAGTTCGGTAGTTAATGTACACACTTATGCACACATCAGTTTGAAAAAAAAAATTATGGTTGAAAGCCTAAACAAAACGGTACTGCAAACAGCTACTGAGTCTATTAGCAGAGAGACAAGACAGAATTACAAACCATGTTGAACTGAAGAACTACAAAAGTTTGATGATGAGCTACACAAGATAGAGACAGAACAGAATTACAAACCATGTTGAACTACAAAAGCTTGATGATGAACTACACAAAATAGAGAGAAGAAACAACCTAAGACATTCATAAACACTGGTCACGTGAGAAATCAGATTTCTTTACGCCTAACCACAATTTGTAAGGGGAAGTAACATTTATTTTTTTGCAAGGGCAACAACACAATTACGAAAACAATTACTAAATTAAATAAAGCTTTTACTTTTATACATTAAATGTATCCAGTTAAGTTAACAAATAATGTAATACAAACAAAGTGCATTATGAAAATTATACGGCAATTAAATTTTATAATACTTACATGTTTTTTATTGCATTTAATCAATAATTTTTTTTAAACTTTTTACCGGATACAAGTTTTAAAGAACTGACTACTAATATGGTCTGTACTCTCAATGGTAGTGAAATGCTTTTGGAAATACATGATTTCGTTCTTTTGAGCACCAATTGGGATGTACAGCGCAAATAACGCTGTGAAGACCCAACGCCCTATAATCTGGCCTTTGGCTAGGATCATGTGTCTAGACACAGGGACCGGTACAGTCACATTCATGTGTCATTAGGTCTCTTGTGTGAGAACACAGAGGATCACTACAGTGACACAGTTTGTCATTGGGTTTTCTTGTGTTGGGACATGTGGTCTTAACCAGAGCCGGGTTTGGGGTGGGTGCCAATGCAACCTCATGCGAGGAAAAAATATGCGACCTCATGCGAGGAAAAAAAAAAAAAAATTTGAGCACCAAAATGTGTCGTCAGCGCTAAAGAGCGCTCTTCATCAAATTATGAACACTTACTTACTTACTAAGTCGTTCCCCTTCTACCGTGAGGTGTAGAGGTTTGGAAGAGAGAGCGCCAGACTATCCTATTGGCTGTCTTCTTCCTGGCCTGGTTCCACTCTAGCCCTCTGTCCTTCAAAGATTGTCTAATGTTGTCCTCCCAGCGGACTCTGGGTCGTCCTGAGGGTCTGGATCCCTGGCTCTTTTTTTCCCATGCTTGTCGTGGTAACCGATCTTCTCCACTTCTGCTGAGATGGCCAAACCATCTTAGTTAGGACTGTTCTACATGGGTCTGCAGGAGGTGGGATTTGAGGCCTTGATGTATCGTTTGGTTGCAGACCATGTCTCTTCTTGTTACTTCAACCTGTGGCCGGGTAGGGTAGTGGGGATTGCTGTTTTGAATCGAGAGTATTAGATCTTGATTACTAGCTAGCCTGCTAGAGGTGATGATTTCTCTCTACAGACTTACAGGAATTTACCAGGTTCAGGGACAATCCTCTATGATGTTTTATTTTTAGAGCATATGGTTATTATTTGTGTTGCACCTGCAACGATTAGCTTTGGCATGAACCTTTAATAATTGCTATGATGGCTAACTGCAAACATATGATTCGTCAACAGCATTTGTGTTCAATGAAACAAATGTTTATTCAATTTCCAACAAGAACTGAGTTGAATCAAATGGTGACCACACCAAATTTGCATAATGGCATGTTGACATTCAATAAACAAGCATAAAAAGTCAATGTATTATTTTAATGATGCAATATTCCTTATTGCATCTCGTAATCTTTTCAAGTTGCTAAAACATGGCGTGGCTCTTCTATCCTTCTAGTGTTCCTTCGTTTATTTGTTAATGTGGTCTAGATTTTCACGTTTTTCTTATCTCTTCATTTCAATGAAGAGCCAAACTTTCTTTATTTCATTAGTATTCCTTGGTTTGACTTTCTCTCAGCTTAAGGACCTTCATTCTTAGTAAAAGGTTCAGATATATACCTGGGTTTACAATTCTTTACCCAGTTTTCGAGCGTAGCTCCGTTTCAGTTATGACCGTGGGCTCTAACCGTTATTTCATGCAGTATTTGGCAATACTTACAGTTTTCATGAACTCACAAACAAATTATCACATTCCACATTTCGAAGTTACACATTTGCATTGATTGTGCGAAGTCAATCTCCTCTATAGAATATCACTGAGCAAAGAGACTTACGTCTTGTCTCCACCGCTCTGAATTCATACTGACTAAAAAAATGGCTTCATCTCTCCTGTTCATTCCGGGGGAAAAGAACTCAGCTTAACCATTGGTGGAAAATCACGTGACCAATGCTTAGCTTAAGCGAAGCTACCCTCATTAATTTTGGCGTTCGAAGCGAAGCTTGGCCTAAAATAATGCGTGGCGTTCCAAGCTAACCTGGTTTCATTAAACATCTGCGCCAAGACTTTTTTAATCTTCTGTTTCTATAAAAATTTATTTTATGTTAATATAGCCTGTATCTAAAAACTTACGGTATACGCGGTTACATACAGATCCCGGGGCCCTGCAAATGTATCCCGTAGGGAGACATTTGAGTACTATCAATAACAAAAATCCATCCCCAAAGATTTCTAAGTTCAAAAAAAAATTTTTAAAGTTCAAAAATTTTTCTAAGTCCAAAAATATTTCCAAAAAATTTAATTTAATACCTATACTGGGGTCCTATGTCTATATGAGGTCGTCTGCTATGTAAAAAAAACTAGTAGTGGACATCAACTTCAAAAAGTGTAACTTATTCATGACATCATAATATTTTTCACCAAATTTACAAATTGGCAACACTGCCCAACAAAATCTGCAAAACACTCATAAGGTCATCACTAAAAAAAATGTGACGAGTGGCAACACTGGGGAATGAACAATAAACTATCTTATTTGCAGAACTTGGCTGGATTATCATAATCTATTTCATTTCATTCAAAAATATAGTTGATTACATTCTCTTGGATATGGTGGAATGGTGGGGGTGTTATCTCTTTTCTGTTCCTGTTATTTGCTCCATATATAATTCTGCAAGTACTAAAAAAATCTTTTTTTTTTTTTTTTTTTTTTTTTTTGCGTACTTATTTATTCTATTTCCCAAGTACTCTGCAATATTCCAAGAAATGTCCAAAATCTCTAATTCCTATGGTAATGGTAATCCACTTTCATAGAATAGCCAATGTTTTCATGGGTACTCATCATCATCATCTTCTTTTTTTTTCAGTGAATGAGCCACTTGCTCAATATTACATGTAGAAAACATCTCTAAACATAATATGCATATTTATCAGACGATAATACAACCAGCATCATTTTTATAAGTAATCATTTTTCACAATAAAGCATTAAAACCTCATGGCTTATCCTTATTTATTTATCTGAATGTTTCCTTGTTATAGACATTTTTTTTTCTTCAAAATATGTGATGTTTGTCTCCAATATCTGTACGTCTGGTGATGATCCTGTCCATTAGTCAGTTATTTCTAATCATTCCTTCTTTTCTGTCAATACAGTATTTTTTTTTGTGAACTCTTTCCTAGAAATATTCTTTTATATATATATTTATTCTTCAAAGATCTTCTTTGACTTCCCATACATCAATTTTCAAACATCACCTTATTCAGCAACCAACAGACGAATGTGTTACTATCATATTATGAAATATAAGGGAAAAGAAAAATATAGTTTCCAAATCATCATGAATTTTCTACATTGGGTTCCGTATTACTTTATTTTCTCTTTAAGACAACTGCTTATACTTTTGACAATATGTATCCATGTTGTCACTCTCGAGGCATCCTTGTACACAATTTATATTTGTCTCCTTTTTTTTTTTTTTTTTTTTTTCATAACACCAATGTATCATTTATGGTGTACCAATATCATTGTATCTATTCTTGTCCTCCTGTTATCTTGAGAATTCATCCTTAGTAACTCCCTATGTACCTTATCTAGCAATACATTTATGCAAAACACATCAAACAATTATTTATGGAAACATTTAACTGAGATGTAAGAACTTTTGACAATATGAGATGAAAAAAAATTTTGGGGTCATCACTCAAAAAATGTGACATAGAAAGGAAGAAAAATATTCAATTGATCGTGAGGAATCTCCAATATTTTAAAATGTGGATCCTTCCTATTCCTCTTATTCTGTACTGGAAATATATCCTTATTAATTGTCCATGTACTATATCTGTGACATGTCTGTCCTTGGGATAACGTTATTTTCTTATCCAACATCCTCGGGGTGAGCAAATCTCAGTATGTCCAATTTCATCAATCATTTATTTATTTTCTCTCCTGTAATTCTGGGTATGTTATGAGTATAGTACATTGTCAATTTATTCCAACTATCTTACAACATTCTGTAATTCATGATAAGGAATAGTCATTTGTTATACAACAATGTTCATATTACAAAGGCAATGAGCAAAAAATCAAAAAAAAAAAGATATCTCCAAAAATGCGGATGTATCTCTATTTCCTTTACCTCTGGGTGTAGCAATTATTCAGTCATTATTTTTTTTTTCTCCATTATTTAATCTCTATTTTGTGTCCTTAGTACCTGTGGTTCCATGGGATTATCATAATTCATTTGTGTCTCTTGTCTACTGATAATCCTTCAATAATGACTTCAAATATGGTCCTCGTATGTGCAACAGTCATCTGCTCTGATTTGTTCCATGGGATTCATCCAATATTCTATTATCTCCTTGTCTTATCTCGTGACCACGAAAAAATAAGATTATCCCTCCAATGTTAATGTGGGGGATTTTGTGTATAAACATTTCAACAAAATCTCATCTGTGACAACATAAAGTTTCACCTTAATATAAAATGGCATCTTCATCATACATAACCAGTTGCTTCTTCATCTCATGTGTCATTAGTGGTTATCATGTGGTAATGGGGTGTTTATTTGCTAGGTCAGCATGTGCAAATGCTATTTCTTTTACATGGGCAAAGGCATCATCAACAAATAGGTGTAATGTGTTCAATCAGGGGTTAGCATATACTAATGCTCTCAAGGGATTCTTCATTTGCAGAAATTCAGCATGTGCAAATGTCATTGGGGTATTTGTGATAGGCAGTATCAGGGATCAAGCTGGTGGGGTGTATGACTGGTAATGGGGTGATTTATTTTCTCTTTTTTTTTTTTTTTCTTCTTCAGCTGCTAACCTCAGGGCAGTCAATGTTTTACAATATTGGCTTATGATCCTCAAAATGTGTGAGGGTGGCATATAAACATAATACATGTCTGGTGAATGGAAGCGTGGAATATGATCAGTTACAAAAGTGGAGATGAATGTTACAACAGAATAGTGTGACACATGTGTTATAGGTAAAGTTGTGTAACATTCTGAATATCAAAAACTGTCTGACTAATAAGGGTGTCTGTAAACAAAGAACATTGTATCATCTGTGTCATCTTTATTTCAATAATCCAAATAAAAATGTCTAACTAGAATCCTCCGTGGGCTGGTCTTGATTTCTTTCTGGGGATCATTATTCTAAGGCTGGAAAAATAGCTTTCTCAGTGAGGCTTTGACATCTTAGTCTGTAAGCAAGTCATTTGCACTATCAACAGCTGCAAATAGAGTACATGGGGAGAGTTAGTACATAGTTAAAAAGGTTTGTTCACATATGCGATGACCGTGTTCGGATTTGCGAACACATAAAACACCTGGGCGTGTTTTTCAGAACAGCTTCGCTAGTTCCTTCACCATCTCTAACCTTGCAATGTCCCGACTGCTTAGGCGAGCATCATACTGAGTAGCAGTGGTGACGGGTGTGATAGGCGACGACACTGCATTTGCTGATTGTTGGGACACCGAGGACATTGACGAATGCGGTGATGGTTTTACTGTGGTGAGGGTTTGTATGGCTGGAACATCTGTTGGTTTTGAGGCAGGTATATGTTTCGCCTTGATTTTTCTTCTGACCTGGTTGTGCTGAACGTTAGCACTGGTTACAATGGGCACAGTAATTTTCACACTGTTGTTTTTGACTAGTTGAGATGAGGCTAACACTTCTCGGCTTTGTTTTGGAACATGATTGCGTTTCTTCAGAATCTTTCGTCTGATATAGTTGTGCTGTATACGCGGAATTTTGTTGCTAGGGATTGAGTCATCAGATTCTGTTTTATAGGCGCGTTTGACGCTGGAGCTGACTGGTGCAAATAATGTACTATCCGCATCACTGGTTTCAATGGAACTAGCTGTATCAATGTCTGTTTCTTGTTGGTATAATTCTACCATTTTTCTGTCATTATGTTCGTTGGGGTCTGACAAAGCTATGCTGTCTTGTTCTGTTTCGTCTCCATAAAGATCGCTGGTATATGGTTCAACAATCTGCTTGGGTATAGTTTCTTCAGGATCTGATTGTTTTGAACGAGCAATCTTGTTCTTGTGGTATAGCAGTGTTTGGTTTTCACTAGTGTTAAAACTAGAACTGCCTGAACTGGGGGTGTGATAGGTATCAGCTGACGATTTATCACTGCGGGAGTAAGTTTGAGTGTGGATATAAGGTGTTTTCGTGTTGTCATCGTGTGACGTCTGTGGCATGATTTCTTCATTTCTAATGCGCAGGTCTCTGTCTTGTAGTCTATTACGTAATTCAAGTGGTGGGATATCTTCTTCGCTTTCGGACGAGTCTCGTTGTTGTCTTGCTCGATGTATTTCATCTGTGGGTGGTCTGGGTATGTGGTCGTCTTGGTAAAATTCAGAGTCTGTCGTCTCTGACTCTGATATGTCAGACGAATCTGTGCTGGATGGATTATAATTTAGGGTGGCTTTTCTGACTGGTCTTGTATTTGTCGTCAGAGGCGGAATGGGCCGATGATTATCGATTTTGATTTGTTTTACGTGAGCTTTTGTTTGGTGTTGTTTCTCTTCATTCCAAATAATGAAGTTTACAGGCGTAGTTTGTTTCATGATTTTGTAGCCATCTAACCATCGGTCATCGAATTTTGAACTGCGTACATGTTTCTTGTAGTATACTCTGTCTCCTATTTTGTACGTTGGTAGCTTGGCTGATTTATCATGTTGTTTCTGTTTCTTGTGAAATGCCTTCTGCGTATTTCGTTGTGCAATCTGGTGAGCTTTATACTTTTCTTGAAGGATTATTTCGATGGGGTCTTCTCCCATGTATTTTCTTTGTGGGCGAAGTAGGTTGTCTAACGGAAAGTTTGGTTCTCTTCCGTATAGCATGAGAAAGGGTGACATTCCTGTGGTATCGTTCACGTTTACTCGGATGGCTTCAAGAGCTTGGTTAATGTATAGGTCCCAGTATTGGTGGTTCCCCTTGATATATTTGCTAATAATATCATGTAGGGTGGCGTGCATGCGTTCATTTCTGCCATTTGCATTTGGGCAATAATAAGTGGTTGTAGTATGCTCAATATTCAGCTGGTGTAAGGTGGCTTTAAATGGGTTACCTATAAACTGTTTACCGTTGTCTGAAATGATTCGTTTTGGACAGCCATGCCTGGGAATGAATTCTTGTAAAAAAATTTGCGTGATGGACTGCGATGTGGCATCACTGAGTGGGTAACTTTCTGGCCAAACAGAGTATTGGTCAACTATGTGCAGGAGGTATTTGTTGCCTGATTGGGTGAGTGGGTAAGGACCTGATAAGTCAATGCTCACTGTTTGCATGGGGTAATGGGAAGGTTGCATTTCTTGAAGGGGAATTAAATGTGGCTTCATGTTTCTCAATTTACATGTTCTACAGGTGGCTACATATTCTGTAATGTCCTTGTAGAAAGTTTGCCAATAATACCTTTTCTTTATGACATCAATTGTTTTGTCTCTTCCCATGTGCCCGTTGTTATCATGAAACTGTAGCAGTACTTCTGGGACTAGATGTGCTGGAATGACTTTTCTTAGTGTCCCTTCTTGTTTCTGATCAATATAGTATAGAGCTCCATCCGTTGGGTGTACTGTAAAATCTTTACTTTTTGTTGGGTTTTCTTTCACGTATGTGAGCAGCTTGACAATTTCTGCATCTTTCGTTTGTTCTACTCTCATGTCAAACATATCTTGGCTTTCTTCTTCTACTTGAGTGGCGGAATCTGAGGTACTTCTTCGACTTGATGAAGTAATTTCATTAATTTCTTTAGCATTATCGTCAATCTCTGAGGATGTGCCATCATTTTTGACTCTATTTGTTTTCACTTCAGTTTCATCATCATATTTAATCCTGGATAAGAGGTCTGCACAGGTGTTCATTTCGCCTGGGATATGTTCGATAGTGGTGTCGTAGGACTGTAAATTCATTGCCCATGTCTGTAACTTCTTTGGCTGTTCTTGTGTTTTGGTGAGCCAGTTGACCAAAGGTTGATGATCAGTTCTTATAATGAGTTTAGTTCCTCTGACGTAAAAGTCAAACTTTTGTACTGCATAGTGAATAGCATATGCTTCTTTCTCAGTGGTGGTCCACCGTTTTTGTGACTTTGACAATGCATGGGATAGGAATGCAATGGGTTTCTCATTTGGAATGTTTGGTAGGATGGGTGTTTCATCTTCTAGTACAGGTTGGACCAAACAAGCACCAATTGCGTTATCTGAGGCATCGGCGTATAGTATCATGGGCTGAGAAATATCTGGATGTCCAAGCAGTGGGATGGTGGTTAGGGCATTTTTTAGATACTCAAAGGATCTCTGGCAGTCTTCTGTCCATTTGAAGCGTGCATACTTGCGGGTAAGGGCTATCAAAGGCTCTGCTGCTCTGGAGAAATTGATGATGTGGCGCCTATAGTACCCTATTGTACCAATAAACGAGCGTGTTTGTCTCACCGTCTTGGGGCTAGGCATTTCTCTTATGGCTTTGACTTTATCTTCATCAGGTCTGACGCCATGTCTATTGATGACAAAGCCTAAATATTTTGTTTCTGTCTTTAGAAACTCACACTTTGACAGTTTTAACTTTATTTGGTGATGCCTGAGTCTATCAAACACTGTTTCAACCTTGCGGAGGTGGTCTTCCATCGTGCCTGCGGTATGTATCAGGATATCGTCTATGTATGCCAGGGCAAATGGATGTAGACCCTTTAACACTTCATCCATGAGTGACATATATGTTGCTGGAGATCCTTTTAGACCAAATGGCATAACCTGCCAAGAAAAAACTTCCCATATGTGAACAGAATGTGGATTTCTGTTTTGCCTCAGGTGTCATGGGGATGCACCAAAAGCCTGACCTTGCATCAAGTGTGGTAAAGTATGTAGACTTTCCTAACGTCGCAAGTAGATCGTCTATCCTGGGGAGGGGGTAGGAAATGACTTTTGTGATTTTGTTAAGGGCACGGTAGTCGCAGCAAAAGCGACTGGAGCCGTCTTTCTTTGTTACTATCACTATGGGTGAGGACCATTGGGAACGGGATCTTTCTATGATTCCTGCCTGTAGCATTTCATTTATAGACCTTTCCACGAGTTCTCTATTTTTCAAGGGCGTGTGATAGGGTTTCATATGTATTGGCTCCTCTGTGGTTGTTTGAATGTCCATTGTGACAGTGTTAGTTCTGCCTAATTCCATGTCATTGAGTGCGAATACATCTTGGTGCTTTTCCACAAACGTTTTCAAACGTTGCTTATTATCTTCTGTGGCATTCAGGGTTGCAAGTAACTGAGCTATTCTCTCTCTGTATTTATGATCTGCTATGATATCTCTGGTCTGTCTTGATGCCTCCGTTTCATTCCCATAATTTTGGGACATTTTTCTTGCATCTTGTGAAAATCTCTGCTCCTGGTATGTGGCTTTCTTTTGCGTAGTTCTTTGCCGTTCATTGGGCTGTGCTTGGTACTGTCTCCTCTGCCATGTACTGTGTGCATTTCCATTTGTCACTGCATTTACTGTATATTCATTTCTTATTATATTTCTGGGGTAGTCGTTGTTGTGCCATTTTTTTTTGATTATTTCTGCCGTAACTGCGCTCATCCGCGTACGTTACTGTATTTCTTCTGTTTGTGCTATAGGGCTGTCTTCTTTCCCTGGGCGAAAATTTTTCATTCTTTCTGTTTCCAACTTTGCTGCTATAGTATCCTCCTGTGGTATAGTCATATAAGAGTTCTTCCTTTTCTTCGGAAATTTCAATTGGTTTTGGGACTTTATCATATCCACCTGTTTTTGAGTTATATTGATACTCCATGGGGCATGTATCATTGTCTTGTCGCTTTGGATATCCTCCTGGCAAGACAATTTCTGTTTCTCTCTTACTCTGTGATATACAGCACTTCATCTTTTCTCTTGGTGTGCTGGGGCGCAAGAATGAGTAATTATAGTCATTTTCATACTGTGGCCTTTCTCTTCTTATGTATGGACCGGTTCGTTTCTGCCATCTGGGTAGGGTATGCTGTGGTGTAACATAACTCTGACTGATGTTACTGCCTTTTTCTGCATAAGCCTTATAACTGTTTACTTTCCGTGTACTTTGGTTATTTGTACTGCGATTTCGTGCATTATGTCCAGTGGGGGTGGTTGAGACAATTTGTGGATGGTCTCTATTGGTTTTGGTTTGTCTTATTGTTGACGTATCCACTTGCGCTACAACTGTGCCTCTTTTTATAGTGGTAGTTTTTCCTGACATATTCAATATCATGATGGGGAAATCTCTGGACTTCGAGACTTCAGCGATTCCCTCTGTAATTTGCAACAATGGGTCATCAATAATGCTTTCTTCTGCTAGGGGCTGTACTTGAATTGATTGCCCTGGTGTTATGTACTCAGAATTTTTTACTCTGCCTTTTGCTATGACCAGGGAGTTTGGAGCCACCGTTATGGGAGCTGTAATCCTTACCAAAGACGCTATGTGGATATCGTCCTGGAGATCTATGTACGTATTGTTGACTTTGATTTTGTGGAGGTCATAGTATATTCGAACTTTGTGTTTGTTAAAAAAATCTCTCCCTAGGATAAGATTTCTAGACATTCCTTTAGTGATGACAAATGGGTGTTCAAAATTTGTTTCGCCTAAGGAAAATTTTAGCCATGCTGTCCCAACTGAATTTAGTCTTTGTCCCGTGACTGAAGCTAGGTGTGTGTTTTGGACGGTTCAAATCGTACTACGTGTTGGATCCTCTTGAACAGCTGGAACCTAATAAGGCTGATGGATGCTCCTGTATCTACCAGTGCCCTATATTGTTGGCCCTGTATAGACATGATGCAGGAACTGGGGTCCGGATGTATTTTAGTTCCATCATGCAACATTTCTTCATATTGTATTTTACTGGATGGGCCCACTTGACAATTTCTGTTCTGTGTTGTTTCTTTTGTTTTGGACCAGTTTCTGTGATTGTTGCCCTCACTAACGGTCCTGTTTAGTGAGTGGCGCGGCCGTTTCCCTGACGCATGAGGGTTTGAGGTGCGCCTCTGGTATACTGATTTCTGGTGTAATCACGTGGGGGTGGTGCGGGTTGTTGTGGTTGGTAACCTCCTCTTCTGAATGGTGCATTATTGTAATTAGCTCTACAGGACTTGTACCCATGTCCGAGCCTACCGCATGTGAAGCATCCGTTCGGATTGACATTATTGACTTCGTTTTGCCTCTGTGTGGGGGGTCTATAATTGCGAGGCCTATCATCTCGTTGTCGTGGGCGAGTCCATTGCCTCCTGGCATGGTCGACTTCCATAGGCTCATGCTCATCATAGTCCCTATATTCTGGTCGGGGTTCCCTACCTGCTCTTTGTTGGAACCTTCGGTGAAGATTTTCCTCCTGTATTGCTGCTTGGATTGTTTCAGCAATAGTCTTGGTGTCTTTTCTAATAAGATGCCTTCTGATATTTTCCGCTCTAAGGCCATCTGCAAATATCCCCCACTAACTGTATTTCTACATCAGGTATGGTAGGGATTTCTCCGCAAAACGCCTCTTCTGCCATATTGAGGAATCGATCTCCAAAAAGTTGTACCGATTCATCTCTTTCCTGTTTCATGCTTCTAAGGACGGACCAAGCATGCATTTTGTCTATGATTTCCCCATATCTCTGGGTGAGCTCTTTTTTTAGGGACTCGTAGGTTTCTGTGGGGTACTGCTGGGACCTCCTTCTTAAAAAATCAGTCACGTACGAATCAGAACCTAACAGAGCGATTTTCTTTTTCTCTTCATCCGTTGTTGCCTCTGCTAGTGCCGCAAATTTATCCATGTCGGACAACCATCTTCTGAAATTTTTTTTGTTTCCATCGAACGGCTGAACAATGGATCTAACCTGTGTGAATTTCGCGTAGTTGTCATTTTTCTGTAGGGTTTCAGTAATTTTCTGTAGCGCTATTATTGTTGGTCCTTCCATACTTTGTCTGTCCTGGGGCTGCAGTGGTTGTGTATTTACGGGTTGGTTCTGTGGTTGTTGTTGTTGTTCCACACCCAGCTGTTGAAAATTTTCCATTAATTGATCCATCTTCGCTTCTGCTCTTTTTTTTAGAGGACTGGTCATACGGCACCAAATTGAGATGTGTGGCCGGGTAGGGTAGTGGGGATTGCTGTTTTGAATCGAGAGTATTAGATCTTGATTACTAGCTAGCCTGCTAGAGGTGATGATTTCTCTCTACAGACTTACAGGAATTTACCAGGTTCGGGGACAATCCTCTATGATGTTTTATTTTTTAGAGCATATGGTTATTATTTGTGTTGCACCTGCAACGATTAGCTTTGGCATGAACCTTTAATAATTGCTATGATGGCTAACTGCAAACATATGATTCGTCAACAGCATTTGTGTTCAATGAAACAAATGTTTATTCAATTTCCAACAAGAACTGAGTTGAATCAAATGGTGACCACACCAAATTTGCATAATGGCATGTTGACATTCAATAAACAAGCATAAAAAGTCAATGTATTATTTTAATGATGCAATATTCCTTATTGCATCTCGTAATCTTTTCAAGTTGCTAAAACATGGCGTGGCTCTTCTATCCTTCTAGTGTTCCTTCGTTTATTTGTTAATGTGGTCTAGATTTTCACGTTTTTCTTATCTCTTCATTTCAATGAAGAGCCAAACTTTCTTTATTTCATTAGTATTCCTTGGTTTGACTTTCTCTCAGCTTAAGGACCTTCATTCTTAGTAAAAGGTTCAGATATATACCTGGGTTTACAATTCTTTACCCAGTTTTCGAGCGTAGCTCCGTTTCAGTTATGACCGTGGGCTCTAACCGTTATTTCATGCAGTATTTGGCAATACTTACAGTTTTCATGAACTCACAAACAAATTATCACATTCCACATTTCGAAGTTACACATTTGCATTGATTGTGCGAAGTCAATCTCCTCTATAGAATATCACTGAGCAAAGAGACTTACGTCTTGTCTCCACCGCTCTGAATTCATACTGACTAAAAAAATGGCTTCATCTCTCCTGTTCATTCCGGGGGAAAAGAACTCAGCTTAACCATTGGTGGAAAATCACGTGACCAATGCTTAGCTTAAGCGAAGCTACCCTCATTAATTTTGGCGTTCGAAGCGAAGCTTGGCCTAAAATAATGCGTGGCGTTCCAAGCTAACCTGGTTTCATTAAACATCTGCGCCAAGACTTTTTTAATCTTCTGTTTCTATAAAAATTTATTTTATGTTAATATAGCCTGTATCTAAAAACTTACGGTATACGCGGTTACAAACCACCTTCCTCAGATACCTCATTTCTGAGGTTTGGATCTGGCTTTTATGGGTTGTAAAATCATGAACACACTGTATACAAAATAAAAACAACAAAAGACATCCCAGACAAATATGTTTACGACATGCGCTCTGATTTATACGCACGGACATAAATATTACAAAGGTGGAGGAACAGTCGTATAGATAAACATGTTTAAGTTCATTGTCTAAGTTTATTTTTGGATGTTTTTGTTGTTGTTGCACAGTATCGACACCACTGCACTCCAAGAAATCCCATAGGTACTCAGTCTCCTTCAGGCAACGTAATGGTTCCATGAACCACTAAGTCAATGATGATCAATACTCACACACAAGGCCAAGTATTTACAAATATCTCCGAACGTTTACAGTGATGATCAATACTCACACACTAGGTCAAATATTTACAAACACCTCCAAACGTTTACAATGAGGGTCAATATTCACACACATGGTCGAGTATTTACAAACATCTCCAAACTTGTATAATGATAATCAATACTCACTCACAAGGTCAAGTATTTACAAACATCTTCAAACGCTTTCAATGATGATCAATATTCACACACAAGGTCAAGTATTTACAAACATTTCCAAAAGTTTACAATGATGGTCAATACTCACAGACAAAGTCAGGTATTTACAAACATCTCCAAAATTTACAGTGATGATCAATACGCACGCAAAGGTCAAGTATTTACAAACATCTCCAAACGTTTACCGCTACTGTTTTTATTTAAATATAATAGTTGGATTAACATTGTGCTTTATAAAACAATTAAAAGAGTCTTTCCATGATGCATTCCTTGGAGCTGTCAAATCCTATCTCATCTGCGATCTCTCTATGCTATTGTTTAAACATTTTGAATCAATACATCATCATCACACAAAGTTAGTGTCGCTGGCGCTGACAAGTGATGTAACTCAACTTATGAAACAGACCGTTTCACATAATATCGCAGACAAACGTGTCAACGACCAATGCACCTATAGATATAAGACATTTAAGTCGTTACTGTTACAACACCAACTTATGCCGGCTTATGTTTGGCTGTAAAGTATTTTTTATTTCTTTGTTCTTCACGATTTTATAGAAAGGTCCTAATATTACCACGAAATTTATAACCCGAAGCAACCACATTCAATGTTTCAAATATGTTGCGGTGTACTGGCAATGGTAAACTGATTCTCAGCCATACGCGTTCTAGAATATGCTCAACAGTATAGTACTGGGACACCTTTCATTATGGTGACTAGGCCTTATACAAGCAGATTATCTTATTCGTTTAGGTGTAGCCATATATATACATACATACATACATACATATATAAATATACATATATAAATACATATATATATATATATGTGTGGTGGATTTAGAGGTTGTGAGATGTTGTTGGTATGTATTTATATTGTACTGAATGAGGTCAGCTGTGAAGGCCCCTGAGTATACTAATTTTTAAGGTGAGTTCTCAGGGAGCTTTTCTGCTACCACCTTATGATCTCATTCAGACTTATTCTTGACTAGTATGTATGATGACTACGTCTAATATCTAGGGTTATGAACATGTGGGGTGATGGTACTGTAATACTAAAACACACACACACACACACACAAACAAATGTTAAATTCTATGATCAACTGAACTAACACCGTGCTTTAAAGTTTGGTATTAAACTATTTTTTTACAATTTTATTTTGTCCTGAACCTAGTAGTCTTCAGGTCAGGACTTTCAAACTCAAAGGAAATCAATTTATATACATATAGGTAATTCAATTAAACAAAAGGGACAATTTGTACAAACACATATTTTAAAAAAGCTAATAATGGTGTTTATAAATTTTTAATACTACTGGTAACTAGCACTGGATGGCGGAACGGGATTCTGTAATCACTCCCATGTCTCTATTTCACAACTTTTAATTTTAACTTCTGGGGTGGAAATAGTTTTATTTATTTCAGTTAGGAAACACTAATTTTCGTTGATGAACGGTCATGTGCCAGATTATGTATTTATCTAGCACATGTAGTAGCTGTCAGTTGTCACTCCGGCCCACGGCCACTGTTGTACTTGTCCAAAAGTAATAAGGTAGACAGCGTGTACACCTATCACTACTGGAATACAAAGTCTTCTCAAATTCACCACTCAGAAATCTGGCACCGCACTAGTGCCAGACAAAAAAACCTGTAACATGAAATTATGTTTCCTTGTTTACATCATGTTTAATCTACTATTTCCATAAATTATAATACTTGCAAAATAAAAGACCTGGGTCAGATCTATCTAACCAACCCAACTCATCCACATAACAAGGTGTACCAGTTTTTTTCACATTCCTCTCCTCTAATGGCTGCACTGTATCTGCCATATTATCATTAATCTCTTTTTTCCATACAATAAGGTGGGTGATATGTTTCCACCTGACCACCTAAGAAAACATGTGTATTCTACATCTCTGGTAATTTGTTATAAAATAAACCAACCTCTAGGCCCTGCAGAAGTCAGCTTGGGACCTGTGTACTTACTGTCGTATGGCAGTATCTCTCACTCACATTTTTAAATGAAATATTAATAATTTCTGCCTTACCACGAATTCAATGAATAAACACAGGAACGATGACCATGGCACAGATTCAGCTTTGCTGCTCGCTTGACTATGAATTTGTTTAAGTATTTACATTAGTTTTAGTTAAAATTCATATTTCAATACATCGTCCTTGCTAAGGGACAGTATAAGTTCAAATGGCGTCGAGCCGTCAAATTTTTCATTAATATTAAATGTGTTGGCCAATGAGATCGGACGATTCCCAATTCTGACTTCACTTTGAAAAGAAAGCCAAAATTACAGCCCAATTTCGGGGTACCTCTGTCTGTCGGTCCGTCCTGATCTTGGCGTTAGTTAAAAATAGACTTGCTTTTTGGCCTAATACATTTGCCTCTCACTCCTAATGTTCCCCACTTGGACTTTGACCCTCCCTCTTCTGCTTCTTTTCAATAACGCGTGCAAAAAATTGTCACCGATAGTGAATGCAAAAACGAGGGTCTGTCCGACTGTGTGTACGAACCTATACAGTATTATGACCATGTCTTTATTATTATCTGGAGGAATTTGTATTTTAAAACATATTATTACTCAGGAGAATATATTCTATCTAACTAACCAGTTTTATGATCATATCCCTTGTAATAAAGAAGTCCATATATTTTCCAGAATATTCGGAAATTTCTACTTTTCTATAAATACGCCATTTTGTCCCCTCTCCCCCGTTGTTCAAACCGAAACCACAAGTCGTTACGTCAGAAAAATACGCTACTTGGCAGACACTGCTCTGTGTGTGTGGTTATATATGTCAAACTACGTGCCTATGAAACGAACAAGTATTGGCT
Source organism: Oreohelix idahoensis (assembly GCA_024509875.1). Lineage (NCBI taxonomy): Eukaryota > Metazoa > Mollusca > Gastropoda > Stylommatophora > Oreohelicidae > Oreohelix > Oreohelix idahoensis. The sequence goes on from JAMPIV010001180.1 coordinate 162,332, forward strand.
TTTCGTTGCATTTTCAAATCTGCCAAAACCAATGTCGCGCGTATTTTTCAATTTTTGCTTCCAAACAACGCGTTTCAGTGTATCATTTTCCGTCTCTACCCTACAGATGAAAACCGGATTGATCGTGTCCCAATGCTCTAAATAGTTTCAAGGACGTTAGGGAAAGATAGTATTATTTATTCTTTGTTACTGTCTAACAATACCCGATGCGTTTGCAGGCGGGGCGAAGACGAAACCTCACAACTCCACTAATTTTTATTTCTACATTATTTTAACTATGCAAATACTACAAATGGGATCGGTGTATCAATGTATATCATCACACATCTCCCCACTTAAGAACATGCACTGAAGCAAGTTCCTGTACAGGGATACACACAGATCAAATTTGCTCTTTATGATTTTTGAATACTCTGATTTTCTTCAACAGGATGCCTACTCAAAATGTCTGCACCCACATTTTGTGACCCGGGAATAGTGAATGAATAAGGCTGTATGAGCAGCGACCACCTTAATAAACGAGCATTTTCATGCTTGGCCTATGATAAGAATACGAGGGGTTGATGATCCGTCTGGACCATTAATGTCCTACCATAGAGATAGACCTGGAACTTTTTTATAGCCCAGATTAAAACTAGACATTCTTTTTTGCTTGTTGAGTAGTTTTGTTCCGATTTGTTCAACTTGCGGCTAGCATATGCGACTGGGTTCAGTTCCCCATTTGGTGAAGCGGACCTTTGTAACAAAGTGGCCCCCCAGGCCCACATTGCTTGCGTCAGTTCTTACCACGAATTCCGGAGTCAAATCAGGCAATTTTAAAATAGGCTTGCTAGTGAGTTTTTCCTTTAACTCTAGATAAGCCAATTCACACTGTGCGGACCAAAAAATTTTATCAGGATGTCCCTTACGGGTCAAATCAGTCAAAGGAGCACATATAGAGTTAAAATTTGTAATGTACTTTTGATAAAATCCACACAAAATCTCACATCTTTCGTTGTCTGTGGTCTCGGTGCCCTTTGCATTTTCTCCAGGTTCTTGGGGTCAGGGGTCATGCTACCCTGATATACGGTATGTCCCAAGAATTCCAACTCTTTACATCCAATACAACATTTTGTTGGTCTAACAGTCAAGTTAGCCTCTCTGGGTCTATCAAACAACATAGTCAAAGAGTTAACGTGTTCCTCAAACGTTTCAGTAGCGATGAGGATATCATCCATAAAATTAGTGATGCAGGGATTATTCAGTGGATCCAACAATTTTCGCATCATCCTTGAAAACACACTCGGGGCATTTTTCAACCCAAACGACAACATGTTGAACTCATAATGTCCTTCCGATGTGCTAAAGGCTAAATAAGGTCGAACCTCGGGCTTTACTGGATTTCGATAATAGCCTTTGCTAAGATCCACCTTAGAAAAATATTTTGCCTTGTTCAGCGTGGCAAACAGTTGAGTAGTGTCAGGTAATGGATCCACCTGATTTTCTGTGACAGCATTCAGTTTCCTGCAATCTATGCACAGACGATGTTCCCCAGAGGGTTTTCTCAGCAAAACCACACTAGGGCTATAAGGAGATTCACTGTGAGAAATAATCCCTTCTTTCAACAAATACTCTATCTCCTCTTTCAAAGCTTTCTCCTTAGCGAACGGAATAGAATAGGCTCTCATACAGATGGGTGTTGGGTCTATTAACTTCATATCGTATTCCAACAAATTGGTGTGCCCCGGCTTATCCGTTAACACGTCGGTATGTTCAAGCAGAACCTGTTGAATCCGCTTCCTCTGATTTTTTAGTCAAGTGCTTACTGATTTTCACCTGTGCCGGTGTTTCACATGGTTTTAGGGGGTACTCGTGTGAGGTGAGTGGTTCCTTTTTCATCTCCGTTGCGATAGCTAAGGTCAGTAAAGGTGTTCCTTCCTGGATTTGTCTGTCCAGATACTTCTTTAGAAGGTTCACATGATAGATTTTCTCTTTCCCCTTCTTGTCAATTTTATAATTTGTTCTAGACACCTTCTCTAGAACTGTATATGGACCTTGCCATCCTATTTGCAACTTGTTACTGCTGCCGGGTAGAAGAAGAAGCACCTTCTCTCCCACAGCTAGTTCTCTATCCTTCGCTTTCTTATTAAAATATGCAGCATGTTTTTTCCTGGCTTGTCTGAGATTATCATTAGCAAGTTTCCCGCCAGTTTTAAGACGAGTGGTCAGCTCGTTCACATATTGATATGATGAGATAACAGTCTCTTCTGCCTTCTCATCTGTCCACGTCCTTAACAAGGCTACTTATGGACCTTTAATTTTGCTGACTTATTTTTCATGGCACCTGTAGGGTCCCTGACATTGGAAGCCTTATGGTGAGGACGTTTCTTCCTTTTATCATCACTCACAAACCGTCCACTACCAATTCTTTTCCTGGGGTTTTCGCCCCACTTTAATTTCATTGTGAGAGATCTTCGCTCTCTTTTATCTTTCCCCAGTTCACATAATTCCGACTGAGGGATTGTCGGCTTATTCTGGGTTAAAACCCCTTTTTGTACTCGCCGCATAGTGGCCATTCTAACACATTCAATTGAAGACTGTGTGTGAAAAGGGGGTTCCCATTCCACTGTGTCTACTTTATTATAATTATTTTTATTTTCAGGCCTAAGTTTGCCCCGTGGCGTTTCTAGATCCTGATCATTTTTCTCACTTGTGGGTGTTCCCTCATAAAATATGCCACAGGCTTCTAAAAAATTTTCAATGTCTATCATTACATCTGTCCAATAATATTTTTGAGAAACCATTTGGCAGATGTACCAACTTTCTCGTGGTCGCTATCTTTTCCAGTATATAAACTCCTTATTACGTCTACCCTAAACATCTTGGGACGTACCAGTTGTCCGTGACCATTTGAACGAGTTCCGGTCTTCCTATATAACAATTTCTTCTTCATATAGTAATCTCCTTTGCTTGGAGGTGTGTGACATTTTGGCAACTTTTTAAAACATGGCTTGAGTGATCTGTCCTCTGCCCGTGCCTTCCTCATCTCCTCTGGATGAGTATTTATAGGATTATCCTCCTCCTTCTTAGACTGTGATCTGGTCTGCATTGTTGCCATAATCACAGGTCTCTTGGGATTCCCCAAGGAGACATAACGACAGCCCAATATCAAAGGGTAGATGGGCTCGTCTATCACTGCTGCTCTGATTACTCCTTCCACATAGCGAGTTTTCACAGTTATCCTTGCGATGGGAAGTGTCATGAGTGGTATGTCCTTAGTCGCCCCTTGTATCTCCACTGTTTCTGTGGTATACTGACCTGGGTTCACTAGGCTAGAACTCACGACAGAATCAAAATCTAGACCTGTATCATAAAGGCACCTCACGGTGACCCCGTTGCATACAACGTCCTCACACACTGGGGGTGATAAGGTTCCTGCTGTCCAGTAGGTTTGACCTTTAATCCTTGGTTCCCCGTTTTCATTGCAGCAAAGTTAGAAGGTTTCCTATTACAAACTTTGGTGTCATGATTGTCCCTCTTACACCATTTACACCACTTCTTTCCTTGGTTAAAAGGTTATATTTTTGGTCATTGAACTGTGGGTTTCTATCTCGATAATCATTTCGTGGCCTATCAAGTTTTGGATTACCTTTGTTACCCAGATCCTTGCTATCAGATTTATTAGAGTTTTGTAGGGGCCCTATAGTTATCTACTGTTGCTGTCATTTTCGACGGAGTTTCATATGTCAAGTTATTTGTCGTATTTTTTTCACCCTAGTCAAAGGTGAATAATTGTGTCTTTACCTTGCGATGTCAGGTTGATTAGGGGTTATCTTCCCTGTTGGTTCTTTCATTGTGTTTGACCTGTATGAAGACAGGGTCAAAGGTAAACAATTCGGAGCTTGTGCTCATGCGCAGATTTTAAGCGCCAAGTTGAGATACTTCCGTCAGGCCGTGATGTAAGCTGGCTTCTGTGGGACATGATGTCCATTGTGTTTTCGGGGAAAATCTTTGAAGTGACAGCGTTGGCAGGTCTCCCCAGTGAATCTCTGTGCGTCGGAATGACGACAGAGTTCCTTATTGTGCTCTGAGGATTCTGTTCCAGGTAACACCGACTTTTTTCATTATTATGCATTCGGTGGCAGAACGTGTTAAAGGATTACCTAATCTGTGAACTACAGCTCACAGGTCCTACATTACAGAACTTATATTTTGTGCTCAAGGTAGCCATCCAAGACTATTAGTCTGCATATTATCCAGAAGTCCAGTGACGAAGTTATATTGTGGGAACCGCAGATTGGCGGTATATATATATATATATATATATATATATATATATATATATATATATATATATATATATATATATATATACATAAGCATTACTGCAGGGTTGATGTTAACCTGCTTAATCAGAAGTACACAGCTGACGCCATTTTGAGGACTGTCTTACGGTTACTATACTACAGCCTGATAATGTGCAAGTGGCGTGTTAGGCCAAGTTAGACTTAGATGTCAAAGTTATGAAGGTATCTGACGCGTTTAGTCAGGAATACCAAAGCGGCATTATGATCTGTCATTGAAGAACATTACTATTGATGATGTACGAATATTCGAATGTTTACAAGCCTTTTGAATGCCTGATGTATACCAAACGATTTCCTGTTATCATGACCATGTTTACACTGACTGTTCCTGTTGATGCTACTGTGTGTTTCCGTCAATAAATGTTTTGAAACGTGCCAGCAGTGTCCAAGCATCCTTGACTACTGCATGTGAGTGTATGGGTTGCATTGTCTACATATATACGAGCCTAAACACATTCGCGCCTCCATCCGCTCCCACACTAAGCACATCATCTCACACGTACCACACATCTAACAACATGATGTTTACTGTCTTGTGCAAGTGATCACCTCAGGAACGAAAAAAAACAGCTACATTTCTGGTAGGCCAGATCTGTGGGTTTAAGCTGGACAGAGCGAGAAATTAACATTTCCGTGGACTTTGTGCTACATGTTTTGAGAAACAAGGTGGACAGAAAAAGAGAATAACCCACATACTCTACACTTTCAAGTTTTGGCTACACAGGACAGAAATAGGTCATCAACTGTTGACCCAGATAAACAGTGTTAGCATTTATGTTATAATGCTACATGAACCACAACATGGCAAGTACTGAAGTGGGCATCTAGGCATTTGCTACGTGGACCACAACTGCAAGTCAAGTCCCTATTGTGAACAGTACTGCTGGTTGTTTACACGTTTCAATCAACAACAGACTTTTCTACGTCCGAGCATTCAAGTTACATTGTTCGAGGTCAAGTGTTTGTAAACAATACGTGAAATTGTCAACATTCGATGTGCAAGACTCAAGTTTCGAGAAGGTCATAGTAACTTTATGTTCTGCTACAGTGGATCTGACAATCAGTGCGCGCTTGACATTTTGTTTCTGTGTTCGCAAGGAGCAAGATAGTTACTGTAACATCATATGTGACTAAGCTTTATTTTGCAACACATTCAATTGCTATTTATGTTACTTGTACTATTGTTATGTATTTTTCTTGTGTTTTTCAGCGGGCTGGTTGGGTAAGGTGACTCCTTTAGATAAATACCACGTAATAGAGGTTATCTATTGAGGGAGTGTCGTTAGGGATTGCAAATTTCATTAATTGGGATTTGTTAGCGACTTTTGTTGCTATTTATTTTTTTTTCTTAGCTGCGACGACATGTGTTAGTGTCGTTTTCATTTTTTTTCTCCGTTCTTTAGTTTTTGATTCGTTTTGTTCGTATTTGTCTGCCTTCTCTTTTCTATTGTTTATTTCTATACATCTTTTTGTTTATAACAGTGTTGCTATTTGTCTTGTTTACTTTTCGCGGTCATCATTATACATTTGTGTAACATTTTCTTTACTTTCTGCTGTATTGTTTATTTGACTTCTGCGAACGTTTTCGGTTGTTGTTCTGTATCCTTGTCTTTGTATTTATTATTGTCATACACAGTCTACATACATATACTTGGTCATGTATTATTATTGTCGTTATTAATATGATACACTGTTCATATTGGGTGTATTGATAGAAAATTATTATAAAGAAATAAGGTAACCATACAAGGTCTTTGATTAAGACTTGACTCTCAAAGAGAGTGAAATAAACTGAACTGAGTATACAAGTCTAACATTGAAGACTTGTCTCCCATTGAAGTGGGATAAGGTAATTTATTTAATTTTTTGAGGTTACTGATCTCATTAGACAATGTATGCACTAGACTTCTTCATTGAACAAGGGAAAGTCCTTGGGAAGACAGGTGACAAGTTAGAAGAATTTGCAACTGCTCAATACGCCATAGCATTGAAGTCAGAAGAAAAGAGACAAAAAGAGGAAAATAAATTGAAAGCGGAAGCTGAACAAAAGATAGATGCTGAGAATTTAAGATTGCAGATGCAAGCTGAACAAAAGAAGATAGATGCTGAGAATTTAAGGTTGCAAATGCAAGCTGATGAAAGAAAATTCCAGATGGAAATGGAAAAACAAAAAAATGCTGCAGAGAAAAGAAACCTTCAAGCAGAGGAAAGAAAATGTCAAGCTGCTGCAGAAGAAAGATAACTTCAAGCTGCTACAGAGGAAAGAAAATTTCAAGCAGAGGCGGAAAATAGAAGATTTGATAGGGAAGCCGAAGAAAGGAAACAGAAAATGGAACATGAGGAAAGACTCGCGACTTTGGAATTAGAGAAATTAAAAGTAACAAATATATTTGTGCTCATCAAGTAACTTCGGATACAACAAAGGAGAGGTCTAGTAAGATCAAATTGCCTCATTTCAATCCTTTAAAGGACGATATAACTGATTATCTTGATAGATTCGAATTTTTATGTGGTACGCATATGATAAAAAAGGAAAAATATGTTGAACAACTGATGGAATTTTTTACAGGTGAAACTGTGACTACTCTTATGACAATAGAAGAACATAATAGAACTAATTATGATGTTGTCAGAGCAGCATTGCTAAAAAATATCAATTAAAAGAAGAAGACTATCGTCTTCGTTTTAGGACAATGTTGCCAGAAAATGGAGTAGATTTCTCTGATTTTGTTACAAAAATACGTTGTACATTTACACGATGGGTTGAGTTGTCTCAAACTGAGAAAACATATGAAGGTCTAATGGACTTATTACTTAGAGACAAAGTTTTGTCATCTGTTAATGATTCTTTCCTTGCATTTCTTCATGAGCGAAAGCCTAAAAACTTCAAAGACATGGAGGAATACTGTTTTCAGTATGCCACCGCGCATCCCCATGCTACAGTTAGCAATTCTAAAGTGAAAGAAGGGTTGCCAGTTGCTTCGGCAGCACCATATGGCACTAATTTCAATAAGAAATTTCAGGGTGCCCAACAAAACTGGAATAGGAAAAGTAATCAGAATTACACTCATAAGCAGAGTAATCCAACATATGATGGTTCTCTTTCTAAGAACTGGAGACGAGATGGGAGTTCTCGTAATTTTGGTGGTAATAATTTTAGACACTTTCGCAAAGGTTATCACAAAAAAAAACTACCCAAGCTTTTCTGCTCGGGATAACCATTCTCGACGTCAAGAATATGACGATGGTGAATATACAAACCGGGATTCAAACCGGAATGATAATTACAATAGACAATATGATAACAATTACAGGGGAAATGATAATCGCGGTAGACCTAGATATAACAAAAGAAAAGCTTTCCAACAGGCAAACACTGCACAACAAGAGTTTAATGGAGCCTGTAATCAAGGAAATGATAGTGGGAACTCTAATGCTATCACGGGTTGTGCTTTCGATTTTGGGAGAGCAACTGAATGCCCCCAATGCTCAACATTGTTCGAGTCATCGTCAGTATCTACCTTAATCTGTGGTCACCCTCTTCCCGCTCTTCCTGCTACAGTTGCGCATGATGGGAGAGGATCTCTCATCTTGCATAAAGGTCTAGTAAATGATAGGCTAGTCTCAGTGCTTTTTTATTCTGGTTGCACTACTGTCGGGGTTAGGCAGTCTCTGATAGATCCTCGCTATTACTCGGGAAAGGTGGTCAAATGTGTTACGTTTGGTGGTACCATGGAAAAATATCCTACTGCTATCATTAGCATTGACACTCCTTTCTTTACAGGAGATGTCCACGCGTGTCTTCTTCCTAATCCTATTTCGGATCTTATAATTGGTCGTATTCATGGGGTTAAGGAATGCACCCCGCAAAAAATTTCTATTTGGGAGGAACAAAATATCCAAGCGGTCAATGCAGTGGTAACAAGAGCCCAAGCTCTTATCCCCCCAACTTCATCTGATGATAGTAATGGAGTTGATAGCCAAGATGATCACTTGGTGATTTCGCATGACACGTTTGTTAAACGACAAGAAGAGGATCCTTCTTTAAAGACATTCTTTCTTCTCGCAAAGAAAGGTGATCCTAATCAGATTACGAATCACAGATCGTATATCACTATGAAGAATGGTATATTGGTACGAATGGTACAACACTCGGACAAGTCTATGCATTCGCAAATTCTTGTGCCTAAGTGTATGAGAGCCTTAATTCTTCAACATGCACACGATTCTCAGTGTGCTGGACATATGGGTTTTTTCCAGAACTAAGACTAGAGTCATTGCGTCTTTCTTTTGGCCATTCGTGAACAAAGACATACGAATTTATTGCCGGTCTTGCAAAATTTGCCAAAAGGTCAAGTCTAGAGGTCCAAGACATGCTGCACCTATTCAGGCCGCAGATATTCCTATTCGGCCGTTTCAGAAAATGGCAATAGACATTATTGGCCTGTTTAAGATTAAGTCAGCCAGAGGACATCAATTTATCCTTACTTGCGTTGACATGTGCACTCGTTGGCCAGAGGCTATTCCTCTTAAAAGCATATCAACTGTCGATATCGCAGATGCTCTTTGGCTTCTATTTTCTCGGCTGGTATTTCCCGGAGAAATACTATGAGATCACGGCACTCAATTGATATCGGACACTATGTCTCAGGTGATGGCTACTCTGGACATTAAAAGGTCTCTCAGTAGTTTTTATCATCCAATGTCCAATGGATTGGTTGAACGTCTTAATAGGACACTAAAGAACTTACTAGGCAAGATAACGGAGGATCATCCTGATGATTGGGACAGGGTCCTACCTGCAGCTCTCTTTGCTTATAGAGAGGTTCCCAACGAGCATACAGGATTTTCTACTTTTGAACTTGTCTTTGGCGCGCAACCGCGCGGTCCTATGTCCTTGCTACACAATCTGATCACTGCCGAGAATATTGACGATGATACACAATCGTCATATGAGTATGTTATTGCTCTTAGGGAGAAAATTATCGAATCATGCAGGTTAGCTACTTCATCATCAGAATTCGCTAAAGAAAAGGCTAGGCGATTCGCTAATAAGAAAAGACGCCTACGTCAACTTTGTCCTGGAGACAAAGCGTTTGTCTTACTTCCCACGAGGGAAAACAGACTTCTCATTTCTTGGAAAGGTCCATACACTATAGTCTCTAAAATTTCAGATGTCGACTATATTGTCGATGTTGATGGAAGGCATAAAACCTTCCATATAAATATGCTTACTGAATTTATTGAACGACCAGACTATTTACAGCCTATTTTCCAGGCGACGGACGATTCTCGAGTCCAACATGGTCATATCTCATCCCTGTCTGTTATACAGGATGAGAAAACTACTTTTTCTGACGTTAACTTACCTCTTCCCGTTGTTGCACTTAATTCTACGGAATCATGGAAAAACGTTACCGTCTCTTCGAACTTGTCTTTTGAGAAGCAACGTCAAGTATCCTCTACGCTACAATCATATCAGGATGTCCTTACCGACATTCCTGGACACACAGATGTCATAGAACATGACATCATACTTACTGATCGTAATCCGATCAGAGTAAGACCATACCCAATACCTATTCATTTTCAAGCACAATTCGAGAAAGAATTGGATGAAATGATTCAATTGAAAATAATTGAACCATCCACTTCAGCTTATTCTTCGTCGATGGTTATTGTTCGAAAGAAAGACAATAACATACATCTTTGCGTTGATTATCGCAAATTAAATCAAGTTACGAAGTTCGATGCTGAACCTATGCCTTTATTAGATGATCTACTTATTAGACTTTCTAAAGCTAAATTCTTTACTAAACTAGACTTGTCGAAAGGTTATTGGCAAGTCCCACTGACGGAACACGCCAAACCTCTCACTGCTTTTTCGACACCTAGGGGTTTATTTCAGTGGAATTTTATGCCTTTCGGGCTTATGAACGCCCCAGCAACTTTCGTGCGCATGATGCGACGAATTCTATCGTATCGTACAGATGTCATCGCATATTTGGACGACACCTGTCTGTTCAGTGATACTTGGGAAGAACACTATTCGGGTTTAAACGAGTTACTATCAACTCTACGCGAGCATTAGTTAACATCAAAACCATCTAAAGCCTTTGTCGGGTTTAGTGAAATCTCTTTCCTAGGTCATCGGGATGGTCATGGTCTGTTGAAGACAGAGGACCAAAACATTTCGAAGATATTAAATATCTCGGTTCCGAAGACAAAAAAGCAAGTACGTAGTCTCTTGGGATTAATACAATTCTATGGAAGATTCATTGATAATCTATCCTCCATTATGGCACCACTTTCAACGTTGTTGAAAAAAGGTTCTCCTAATATGGTGCGTTGGTCCCAAGAATGCCAATCGTCATTGGATCAGGTTAAGAATTTATTCTCATCTCATCCTATCTTAAGACTTCCAACGATTGATAAGACTTTTGTCCTTCGTAGTGATGCCTCTTCCACTGGGATTGGAGCGACACTAATGCAGGAGTATTCAGGAACTCTGCATCCTGTAATGTATATTTCTAGAAAGCTGAATGCAGCAGAAAGGAATTACTCGGTTTTAGACCGTGAATTGCTGGCCATGGTTTGGTCCATTCTTAAGCTACAAAGATTCCTTCTGGGCGCGCATTTCATTATGGAAACCGACCAAAAAGCTCTTACAGCTATGAAAAGTAAGGATTTGAAGAGCTCGAGATCTACTCGTTATGCTATTGCTCTTCAACCTTTCCATTTTACGGTGCGAGCTATCCGTGGTTCGGATAATGTGATGGCAGACGTATTGTCTAGATGCCCACATGATTCCATTTAAATCTTATGTCCTAGATCTCCTGATATATTTCCAGACTTATGTCTGTTCTTAATATCATAACATATTAACACAATTGTGTCACTAGTTGGATGATGTGTAATGACTTTAATAAATTTGATTATGTCCATCCATGATATATATCCATTAGATATGCTGATGGTATAGTATTGTAGTTCATCATATTTGTATATTGTTATAATGATAGTATTTGACAATTTTTGATATCTATGATTGGTATTGCCAGCAACTTAGGTTTCTTTAATGGTACCTCCTGAGTTTGTTTGGCTTAGAGGAAATATTTTCTCTTATGATGGGGGATGATTTTTACTCTCTCCAGACGCTTTATTTATGAGTCTATTGTACCTGATATTAGGTTCATTCTTTCATGAGCGCATAATTGATGCTTGTACTATCTTGCTCTTGAATATATTTGAGAAAAAAAATGTGTCATTTTTTTTTACAGGGGGGGTGTAGTAATATGTTGCTGTCATTTTCGACGGAGTTTCATATGTCAAGTTATTTGTCGTATTTTTTTCACCCTAGTCAAAGGTGAATAATTGTGTCTTTACCTTGCGATGTCAGGTTGATTAGGGGTTATCTTCCCTGTTGGTTCTTTCATTGTGTTTGACCTGTATGAAGACAGGGTCAAAGGTAAACAATTCGGAGCTTGTGCTCATGCGCAGATTTTAAGCGCCAAGTTGAGATACTTCCGTCAGGCCGTGATGTAAGCTGGCTTCTGTGGGACATGATGTCCATTGTATTTTCGGGGAAAATCTTCGAAGTGACTGCGTTGGCAGGTCTCCCCAGTGAATCTCTGTGCGTCGGAATGACGACAGAGATCCTTATTGTTTTCTGAGGATTCTGTTCCAGGTAACACCGACTTTTTTCATTATTATGCATTCGGTGGCAGAACGTGTTAAAGGATTACCTAATCTGTGAACTACAGCTCACAGGTCCTACATTACAGAACTTATATTTTGTGCTCAAGGTAGCCATCCAAGACTATTAGTCTGCATATTATCCAGAAGTCCAGTGACGAAGTTATATTGTGGGAACCGCAGATTGGCGGTATATATATATATATATATATATATATATATATATATATATATATATATATATATATATATATATATATATATATATATATATATATACATAAGCATTACTGCAGGGTTGATGTTAACCTGCTTAATCAGAAGTACACAGCTGACGCCATTTTGAGGACTGTCTTACGGTTACTATACTACAGCCTGATAATGTGCAAGTGGCGTGTTAGGCCAAGTTAGACTTAGATGTCAAAGTTATGAAGGTATCTGACGCGTTTAGTCAGGAATACCAAAGCGGCATTATGATCTGTCATTGAAGAACATTACTATTGATGATGTACGAATATTCGAATGTTTACAAGCCTTTTGAATGCCTGATGTATACCAAACGATTTCCTGTTATCATGACCATGTTTACACTGACTGTTCCTGTTGATGCTACTGTGTGTTTCCGTCAATAAATGTTTTGAAACGTGCCAGCAGTGTCCAAGCATCCTTGACTACTGCATGTGAGTGTATGGGTTGCATTGTCTACATATATACGAGCCTAAACACATTCGCGCCTCCATCTGCTCCCACACTCAGCACATCATCTCACAAGTACCACACATCTAACAACATGATGTTTACTGTCTTGTGCAAGTGATCACCTCAGGAACAAAAAAAGACAGCTACATCTACATGTTTCTTTTTTGCGCCAGCTACCTCTGCCTGGGCCGCCTGATACCTCTCAGCGACATTAAGTACCTCACCCAACCTCTCTGCACCTTGTCCCATGATAAACTTTCTCAGGTCGGGAGCCATGGACTCTCGTAATTTCTCTATCATGATCATTTCTTTAAGATCTTGGGTATTCCCCAGAGCAGTCCATTTCTCCAAATAGGTTTCCAATCTGGCAGAGAATTGGAGGTATGTCTCCCCAGACAAAATTCTCCATTCTTCTCATATCTTAACAACAAAGCCTGCTTTAGCATGTCATAATTTTCTTGGTCGTCTTTACTCATCTTTGCAAACACTTCATAAGATGTCCCCCTAAGACCCTGGGATAACTTAAGACTCCATCTCTCCTTTTCCAGCCCATCAGTAATGGCTAATACCTCATACCTGCTTAAAAATGATTCAATGTCATCATCCCTCTCAACAAAATGGTCTAAATGGAACCCCATGGCGGAGGTTGAGGCTCCCTGACTAGCAGTGGCATCGGAGGTAGACGGGCTGTTACCACCTTCAGGAGCATGGCCTTGTAATTCCAACTACCTTAGTCGTAACTCGTGCTCCCTTTGTAACCGTTTGTCTTCCGCCTCCCTCTGTAACCTCTTCTCCTCCTTTTCAGCCTAAATCTTCTTAGCCTCAGCCTCCAATTTTTTTTCTTCAAGTTGGAGCCGCTTTATTTCAGCCCCCCGGTCCGCCTCCAATGCCCTAGCCTCTTTGTCATTCCTATCAGACAGAAAACATGTAGTTTCTTACAATAACTCTTGCTCAAACCCAACCGTAATAAATACCGGCGTTCCCCAGGGCTCTATTCTTGGGCCTCTACTTTTTGCCATATACATTAATGACCTTCCACTGCACGTCGAGCACGCATCCTGTGACCTATTTGCTGATGACTGTACTGTCTACACGAGTGATACAAGCTGCAACACACTCGAACTATCGTTACAAAATGATACAGACAATCTGATTAGCTGGAGCATCGGAAATCGCATGCTAATTAATATAATTAAAACAAAGTGCATGTTAATATCAACTAGACAAAAATTACAAAATTCAGAGAAAACAACACTTCAGATCTATATTGGTACCTTACCGATTGAAAACGTTAATGAACATAAAACTCTAGGAATAGTCGTTGACCAGCATCTAAATTAGAACTCACATGTTCATGCACTGACCAAGCAAACGGCACAGAAAGTTTACCAGTTAGCTAAAATCAAACATTTCCTAGATGAAGATGCACGTAAATTGTTCTATATATCTCACATACAAACAAACCTTGACTATTGCTCCACAATCTGGGATGGTTGTTCTATGTCCAATACAAAAAGACTCCATTCACTACAAAAGCGTGCAGTGCGTCTAGTTTCTGACAACTGCCAAGCACAGTGTGTAGATCTATATAAAGATTTCAAAATACTGTCTCTAAGAAAGCGCTTTCTGTTCAACAAAGCTAAATTTGTTCACAAAATCCTGTCACAGAATGCTCCAACATATCTGTGGCCAATGTTCAAATACAGTGAAAGACGCAGTCAACGCCTTAACAAAATACAAGTGCCCAAGCCTAGGCTTGACTTATTCAAGAAAAGCTTAGCTTACTCTGCTGCTCATCTCTGGAACTATCTTCCACATTATCTGAAAGATAACAACCTCAGTCCCTATTCATACAATCGTAAACTTTTCGATTACTTTATGAGTTCTGATTATCTGCCCCCCTAATGTGATTATTTTTCCGAACAAATGATATAATATCGAATGTAGGTTTAATGATGATGATAGTGTTTTTCAACATATTTTGTTTCATGATGATACTTAGTTTGTATTTTTCAACATACTTTATTTCATGTTAATAATTAGATACTGTGAATGTGAGTATGCTATTATTTTACCTTCATAACGTTGAATTCCTTGAATTGATGCGTAAATTGTATGTGAGAATAAATGAAACTAGTATAAAAGACGAGAGAAAGGAAGGGCAGAATGTCAGACGGGCCTGCGTGCCCAATTCTAAACCCTTTGAAAATGAAGTTCGTTCGTTCGTTCGTTCGTTCGTCAGCCTCAATCTGTAATCTTTTAATTTCTTTCTCAATTTCTAATTTTCTTTCTGCCTCTAACTTCCTATCTTCCCTATCTCTTTCAATAAATTTATCAACCTCTGAGGTTACATACTGGACCTGCTCTGGCCCATCCATACCCATCTCTTTTGCAGCCAACACAGCAGCAGATCTAAATTTTGCCAAGTCTGCCATCCTGTCTTAATCCAATCTAATAATATACTAAGACAAATTTAAACTCTAATAAACAAAGTACCTACAATGATAGTTAATTAACTACTGGCCGTGACAATTCATCAACTATTTACCTCCACCTTAAATTGCTTTTATTTTTATATTTGGATAACTTTACTCTTTAGGGACTATAGTAATACAATATTGAACTTTATATAGACTTACAATTTATATGTTTAAATCCCGGAGCGAGCTACCCAATATATGTGGTGGATTTAGAGGTTATGAGAAGTTGTTGGTATGTATTTATATTGTACTGAATGAGGTCAGCTGTGAAGGCCCCTGAGTATACTAATTTTTATGGTGAGTTCTCAGGGAGCTTTTCTGCTACCACCTTATGATCTCATTCAGACTTATTCTTGACTAGTATGTATGATGACTACGTCTATTGTCTAGGGTTATGAACATGTGGGGTGATGGTACTGTAATACTAAAACACACACACACACACAAACAAATATTAAATTCTATGATCAACTGAACTAACACCGTGCTTTAAAGTTTGGTATTAAACTATTTTTTTACAATTTTATTTTGTCCTAAACTTAGTATTCATCTGGTCGGGACTTTCAAACTCAAAGGAAATCAATTTATATACATATAGGTAATTCAATTAAACAAAAGGGACAATTTGTCCAAACACATATTTTAAAAAAGCTAATAATGGTGTTTATATATTTCTAATACTACTGGTAACTAGCACTGAATGGCGGGTCGGGATTCTGTAATCACTCCCATGTCTCTATTTCACAACTTTTAATTTTAACTTCTGGGGTGGAAATAGTTTTATTTATTTCAGTTAGGAAACACTAATTTTCGTTGATGAACGGTCATTTGCCAGATTATATATTTATCTAGCACATGTAGTAGCTGTCAGTTGTCACTCCGACCCACGGCCACTGTTGTACTTGTCCAAAAGTAATAGGGTAGACAGCGTGTACACCTATCACTACTGGAATACAAAGTCTTCTCAAATTCACCACTCAGAAGTCTGGCACCGGACTAGTGCCAGACAAAAAACCCTGTAACATGAAATTATGTTTCCTTGTTTACATCATGTTTAATCTACTATTTCCACAAATTATAATACATGCAAAATAAAGACATAGGTCAGATCTATCTGACTAACCCAACTCATCCACATAACAAGGTGTACCAGTTTTTTCACATTCCTCTCCTCTAATGGCTGCACTGTATCTGCCATATTATCATTAATCTCTTTTTTCCATACAATAAGGTGGGTGATATGTTTCCACCTGACCACCTAAGAAAACATGTGTATTCTACATCTCTGGTAATTGGTTATAAGATAAACCAACCTCTAGGCCCTGCAGAAGTCAGCTTGGGACCTGTGTACTTACTGTCGTATGGCAGTATCTCTCACTCCCATATTTTAATGAAATATTAATAATTTCTTCCTTACCACGAATTCAATGAATAAACACAGGAACGTTGACCATGGCACAGATTCAGCTTTGCTGCTCGCTTGACTATGAATTTGTTTAAGTATTTACTTTAGTTTTAGTTAAAATTCATATTTCAGTACATCATCCTGGCTAAGGGACAGTATAAGTTCAAATGGCGTCGAGCCGTCAAATTTCTCAGTAATATTAAATGTGTTGGCCAATGAGATCGGACGATTCCCAATTCTGACTTCAATTTGAAAAGAAAGCCAAAATTACAGCCCAATTTCGGGGTACCTCAGTCTGTCGGTCCGTCCCGATCTTGGCGTTAGTTAAAAATAGACTTGCTTTTTGGCCTAATACATTTGCCTCTCACTCCTAATGTTCCCCACTTGGACTTTGAACCTCCCTCTTCTGCTTCTTTTCAACAACTCGTGCAAAAAATTGTCACCGACAGTGAATGCAAAAACGAGGGTCTGTCCGACTGTGTGTACGAACCTATACAGTGTTATGACCATATCTTTATTATTATCTGGATTAATTTGTATTTTAAAACATATTATTACTCAGGAGAAGATATTCTATCTAACTAACGAGTTTTAATGTCATATCCCTTGTAATAAAGAAGTCCATATATTTTCCAGAATATTCGGAAATTTCCACTTTTTTATAAATACGCCATTTTGTCCCCTCTCCCCCGTTGTTCAAAGCGAAACCACAAGTCGTTACGTCAGAAAAATACGCTACTTGGCAGAAACTGCGCTGTGTGCGTGGTTATATATATCAAACTGCGTGCCTATGAAAAGAACAAGTATTGGCTTTTCGTTGCATTTTCAAATCTGCAAAAACCAATGTCGCGCGTATTTTTCAATTTTTGCTTCCAAACAACGCGTGTCAGTGTATCATTTTCCGTCTCTACCCTACAGATGAAAACCGGATTGATCGTTTCCCAATGCTCTAAATAGTTTCAAGGACGTTAGGGACAGATAGTATTATTTATTCTTCGTTACTGTCTAACAATACCCGATGCGTTTGCAGGCGGGGCGAAGACGAAACCTCACAACTCCACTAATTTTTATTTCTACATTATTTAACTATATAAATACCACAAATGTGATCGGTGTATCAATGTATATCATCACAATATATATATATATATATATATATATATATATATATATATATATATATATATATATATATATATATATATATTTTTTTTTTTTTTGAAAAAAAAAAAATCGTGCGTGCGGCACATTAAATTCGATAAGGCGGCTAGACTTTAAGAGCTATATCGAAACAACGTAAGATGGACTTTTAGGGTTTAATAGTTCTACTAAAAAGTCCGTGATGGCATATATCCCAGATAAATAGATAACTCACAATAAGCATTCTTTTTTTTTTCATTTTCGGTGAAATTTATAACTTTCAGTTTGCTGTTGAATGTCGTCGTAAAACCTAAAGATGTACGAAAATAAATTACATCTTTGGCAAGAGCTTTTACTAACGAAAGAAGTCCTTTACACTATTTACCTATGATTTATAAATCAGGTGTAATTACGGAGTGAACATAAATAAATTGATCGAGGCTGTGACGGATGACGACGCAAAGCTCTCGAGCGTGTCTGACATCCTACATTTTATACAGCATGTAAAGCAATGGGTTTAATTAATAGAAGACGTTGTTCACTGGAACAATACACTATAGGAGGCTGGTTTGTCCAGTTCACCTTCGTTGCTTAGGTACTTCTTCTTCTTTTTTGATACTTAGCCGCCGACAGCCAAAGCAGTCAGTGGCCATCACGCCTTGTGGCGTCTTGTAGGGCAACCACAAATTGATTCCACTTTGCTCGGTTGGTGGCCATCCTTCGCTCAGTGCCCCAACTCTGATTCATTCTTTGCATCTCAGCCTCCACAGTCCTCCGCCAAGTTGTTTTTGGTCGGCCTCCCTTTCGTATTCCGTCAGGGGTCCATAGCATAGCTGTTCTTGTGATGGCATCGGGGTCCCTTCTGAGGACATGGCCAACTTAGCTCCAGCGTCTGCTAGCTATTATGGTGTGCATGTCCTCTTGCTTGCTCCGAGTAAGCAGATCTTGGTTGGTGATGGTATTCGGCCAAAAGATTCGGTGAATTTTTCTTAGGCATGTTGTGTGAAAATAGGAAAATTTCGACATTTCCTTCTCTGTAACTCTCAAGCATTCTGCACCATAGAGAAGCACAGAAAGCATAGAGCTCTGATATAATCTTAATTTTGTGCTTGTGCTGTACTGAGATGACTTCCAGATGTTGTTTAGACTAAAAAAGGCTGTTCTTGCTTTGTTCATTCTGTTGTTGATGTCTTTGCTTGCTCCGCCGTCTGGTGTTACTATGCATCCTAGGTATGTGAAGGTGTCTGCCTGTTCCAGTTGCTGATTCCTTACTGATATGGGCTCAGGGTTGCTCACATTGAGCGTCATGACCTCTTACTTCTTTAGATTGATGTTTAAGCCCACCTGCTGGCTATATTTATTAAGTCTAACCGTTTTTTCCTGAATGTGTTGATGTGAATGTGCTAGCAGTGCAATGTCATCTGCATATTTGTCGTGGAATATTCTAATCCACATATATAAATTATTAGGTAAATATAAAGCCTAATAAATACATATAATAAATAAAGGAAGAAGAATGGTAAAGAACAGTGCTGTCACAATGACTGTACTCGAAATCCCCTTGTTTTCTACTGCGTATGCAAATTGTAACGTTTCACGTTGATATTAAAGGCCTTCTGCAACATACACGCGTTTCCCAAACACACAATAAAATGTGCTGCCTTTCTAAGAAAAACCTTGAAACATGCAAGTTGACCTAAATTTTAAATTCCATTCATGTCTTTTTCTACACTATGTTACCAAAAACGAACGAACAGATGGACTCAAGTACAAAGAGAGAGAGGGGCGAATGAAATCGGGAACGCATGCAAAATTAAACACGCGTCGCGCGATACACAATTACTACTATCACGCGTGTAAGGCTACAAGCACTAACTTTTTCGGACGGACAGTGATAAATTCACTACCCTTCCCAGAGTTAGGTTTTAAAATCACAAAAAAACGCTTATTAGGAAAGATAACAATAGATGGGTTTACGGTTGAAATAAAATAGTGGGGATGCCTGACAACACAAAATCATTTCTGCTCATAAAATTTTTTATAACGTGTTTGAAAAAAACCTTACGTTACATAAATAGCCTACCATGTAAACTCCAAATTGATTGGAGCGCAACAAATGAAAAACTAACCACGATTGGTCGGGCTATAAATACTATCTTGGTTGTTAGGGAGACGTAGAAAGGTAACATTTTTTCAAACACTTGTCGAAACGTGGCCTCATTGGCTAGACTCGCTGATATACTCACTTAGGAGCGTTAGTTCGAGACCACTAGTGCAAATAATCTTGATAAAGCAACAGTGCGTTGAAGCCAGCTCACATTTTTGCTAAAATAAAAGCCTGGAACATAAGCAGATGGGAATTTGTGCCAGTAATTGTGCCAGAATTCATTGCTAATCAACGTATCTGTGTTTATTTCCATGAAATTGTGGTAAGCTTGAACCATTCAGTATCTTTTAATGAAAATTGAATGTAAATTGTTAATTTATGCCTGTATATATATGTGTAGTTCAGTGGCAAACAGGAGATAAAGCCTATAATGCTCCAGCCTGAACAGAGGGTGTCGGAGGGAAGTAAAACGGCATGGAATGGCCAAATAGTACACTGACACCTGGATGATTGATTAGACAGAAATAATGCTGGAAGTGCAGAGGCGTGGTAACCATTAAGGAGGTAAATACTGGTATAAAGTATTTCAGATGAAGCTGACAGTTGGCCTAACGCTCTGAACTCAATGTTTGTGTTGTATTGTACTCAGTGTAGAACTAGAGTATCAATTAGTTATGAAGTAGAAGGTACATCCTTCTTGTTTTCAGGGACCGTGGTCTTGATGGTATTGAGCTGCACCTGGTCAGAGCTTTACTGAATCCAGAGTCGGACAGCATACTCCTGGGTCCATTTAGCTATCAGTGAGGTATCTCCAGAGCCCAGAGGAGAATACGAGCAGAGGAGTCTTTTCCTGCCGCCATCACGCAAGATAAGCTGATTTGGCCAGCTGAGCTCAACATTATGTCCCCTCATCTTGAAATGACTTTGTAAAAATAACCTTAAGAGGGGAATTTAATTGTCTTAATATCAGGAACTGAGAATATCTCCAATACTAGTCCCTAAAGACAAACTATTGAAGTCATGATGACAAATACCAACAGAGCTTGAACCAAACAAAACCAGTATTACCTCATTTTACTACTACACAACTGACACACATAGAATATTTGTAATAATATATGTCACTACAATATTCATATTAAATACATTCTGTACATAACTTGTAAGTTAAATTGATTGTGATTCCTGGTTCCCTTGTAGTTGAATCAGGACACATATTCATTCATGCCAGTAATGAATACATATTGTTATTTGAAAAGTTATCAGTGACTCTTTTAAGATATCCTTGTAGAGTGTTATATGTATGTGAGTGTCACAGTGTTGTCAAGAGTAGTGGATTAAATTAAATTGTTTATCTGTCTGTTGTTGTGACTTACACTTTATCATACACATACCCTAGACACATAACGTAGTCATCACATTATTCCAGAATAATTCTGACTGAGATATATAGATATGTGGTAGCAAGTAAGGTTATCTATAATACACTACTCTTAATAGATATAGATACCTTCACAGCTGATCTCAGTCAGTACACTAAGTCCCCTATAAATATTTATAACATCCTACTTCACCACATATATTGGGGTCTCGCTCTTGGGATTTTGAATCTTTCCCTATTAAAAATATTGGGGGTAATTCACTTCAAGGAATATAAGAATTAAAAGGTATCCTTGGGTGGAATTAAATAAGGTTGAGCTCACGGTGCCTGTGTTGCCCATTATATATATTTAGAATTTGAATTGTTGGTTAGACATTGTAGAAATTTACCTGATAGACAATGGCGGACCTGGCCAAGTTTCGATCTGCTGCTGTACAGACTGCAAAAGAGTTAGGATTAGATGGGCAAGTTATGGTTGCCTATGTCACTACGGAATGTGACAAATTTATTGAACGCGAAGAAAGAAGGTTTGAAGCCGAAAGAAAGTTAGAGGCTGAAAGGGAAATTAAGAAGTTACAATTTGAAGCTGAGGCTGAGACTAAGAGGTTGCAGATTGAGGCTGAGACTAAGAAATTGGAAGCAGAAAGAGAAGACAAAAGATTAGCTGCAGAAAGAGAAGAGAAGAGATTAGCTGCAGAGAGGGAAGCAGAAAAGGAGGAGAAAAGATTACAAAGGGAACATGAATTACGACTAAGGGAGTTTGAGTTTCAAGGCCATGCTCCTGAAAATGGTGCCAGTCCCTTTGCCTCTGATGCTACGGTTACTCAGGGAGCCTCAACCTCAGCTATGAACTTTCATTTAGATCATTTTGTTGAGAAAGACGATGATATTGAGAGCTATATAAATAGATATGAACTATTAGCTACCACGTATGGGTTAGAGAGAGAAAGGTGGAGCTTAAAGTTATCTCAGGGACTTCGTGGGGCAGCTTATGAAGTTTTTGCAAAAATGAGCAGAGGTGATCAGGAAAATTATGACATGCTAAAGCAGGCTCTTTTGTTAAGGTATGAAAAGAATGCAGAATTTTATAGGAAAAAAATTTAGGAATGCTAAACTACTGTCAGGTGAAACCTATCACCAGTTCTCTGCACGAATAGAGACATACTTGGAGAAATGGACTTCTCTGGGGAAAACCCAAGATCTTAAGGAAATGGTCCTTATAGAGCAACTAAGAGAGTCCATGGCTCCAGACCTGAGAAAGTTTCTCATGGAACAAGGTGCAGAGAGGCTGGATGAGTTGCTAAATGTTGCTGAAAGGTATCAAGCAGCTCAAGCAGAGGTAACAGGTAATAAAAAGAAACAAGTGGATAACTTTAGGGCACCACAGAACTTTAATAAATTTGATCCTAAGGATCAAAATAAAGGTAAGCACCAATTTGATAGGCCACGGTATGACAATAAAAATAAATTCCCACAATTCGATGAAAGGAAATATGATGAAAGAAAATCTTTCAACCAAGGAAAATGGTGGTGTAAGAATTGTCAGATGGACAATCATGACACTGACCGTTGCAGAAGGAAACCTGTGTATATGGCAACCCTTCAGGTCAGGTCGACCTCAAGACAGGAGGAGGATATTATGTTAGATACCACTCCAGAAGAGATGAGGAAGGCACAGGCTGGGGATAAAACACTCAAGCCTTGTTTCAGAAAATTGTCAACTTGTCATACAACTCCAGGCAAGGGAGATTTTTACATGAAAAACAAGTTGATGTATAGGAAGACTGGAGCTAGATCCAAAGGTAAGGGACAACTGGTACTTCCTAAAAGATATAGGGCAGACTTAATAAGGAGCCTACATGTGAAACCAGATGGGGACCATGAGAAAATAGGTACCATCATTCAAAAGGTGGCTCACAATTATTATTGGCCCAAAGCAAGATGGGACATTGAGAATTTTGTAGAAAGGTGTAGCATAGCACATGAGGGAACACCCACAAGTGGGAACATGGATCAGGACCTGGACACGCCACGGGGCAAAATTAGGCCTGACAATAAAAAGAAATATAGATTTGATAAAGTGGACCAAATGGAATGGGAAGCCCCTTTTCACGGACAAGCTTCACTTAACTGTTTTACAATGGCCACTATGCGGAGAGTGCAAAGAGATGTCTTACCCCAGGATAAGCCGAAAATCCCTCAATCGGACTTAAACAAACTGGAGGAAGAGGATGTAGAGAGGAAATCTCTCATCAAGAATTTTAAGTGGGGAGAAAGCCCCAAAAGAATTGGTAGCGGTCGTTTTGTGAATGATAATTCTGGGAGGAAAAATCATCACTATAAAGCTTCGAGTGGAAGAGACCATACCGGTGCATGGACAAATAGGTCCACACAATAAAAGGTCCATATGTAGCTATGTTAAGAACGTGGACTGATGAAAAGGCAGAGGAAAACATTACATCTTCATACCAATATGTGAATGAGCTGACCACTCGGTTAAAAACTGGCTGGAAACTTGCCAATGAAAATTTGAAACAAGCCAGGAAGAAACATGCTGCCTATTATAACAGGAAGGCGAAGGACAGAAATTTGGCTGTGGGAGAGAAAGTACTGCTTCTTTTGCCTGGGAGTCAGAATAAGTTACAAATTGGATGGCAGGGTCCATATACAGTTCTAGAGAAGGTGTCTAGAACAAATTATAAGATAGATAAGAAGGGGAAAGAAAAAATCTATCATGTGAATCTCCTGAAGAAATATTTGGAAAGAGAACATCAGGAAGAGACACACTTGTTGACCTTGTCCATCGCCATGGAGATGAAAAAGGAACCACTTTCATCATTTGAATATCCATTACACCCCTGTGAGACAGCAGCACAGGTGAAAATCAGTACACATTTAACGAAAACTCAGAAAGAGAGAGTGCAACAGGTTCTAAATAATCATGCAGAGGTGTTAACAGACCGACCAGGGCATACAAACCTATTGGAATATGATATGAAACTAATAGACTCCACACCTGTCTGTATGAAACCATATTCGATTCCGTTTGCTAAGGAAAAAGCTTGAAGGAAGAGATAGACTATCTACTGAAGGAAGGAATTATTTCGCACAGTGAGTCTTCGTATAGTTCCGGTGTTGTACTCTTAAGGAAGCCCTCTGGAGAACATAGACTCTGTATAGATTACAGGAGACTGAATGCTATTACAGAAGGACAGGTGGATCCATTGCCGGATACAAATCAGCTGTTTGCCAGGCTAAATAAAGCTAAATATTTCTCAAAAGTGGATCTGAGTAAAGGATACTATCAGATTCCAGTAAAGCCTGAGGTTAGACCATACCTAGCTTTTAGTACCTCAGAAGGACACTATGAGTTTAATAGATTGCCATTTGGATTGAAGAATGCGCCTAGTGTCTTCTCTAGAATGATGAGAAAAATTATTGGATCCTCTGAATAATCCCTGTATAACAAATTTTATGGATGATATCCTTATAGCAACAGAAACATTTGAGGAACACATTGACTCTCGAACATGCTGTTTGATCGACTTAGGGAGGCAAATTTAACAGCCCGACCAACCAAATGTTGCGTTGGATGTAAAGAATTGGAATTTTTGGGACACACAGTTTATCAGGGAAACATGACCCCTGACCCAAAGAATTTAGAGAAACTACAGAAAGCCCCGAGACCACAAACCAAGAAGGACGTGAGATCCTTTGTCTCATTATGTGGTTTCTACCAGAAGTATATCAAAAACTTTAATTCCATATGTGCACCGTTAACTGAATTGACACGTAAAGGACATCCAGATCGCATTACATGGACACCACAATGTGAAATGACTTACCAAGAATTGAAGGAAAAGCTCACAAGTAAACCCATTTTGAAATTACCTGACTTAAGTCAAGAATTCATTGTAAGGACGGATGCCAGTAATATTGGGCTAGGAGCAACTCTACTACAGAAATCAGATGCATTGGATGGGGAATTAAGCCCAGTGGCATATGCTAGCAGAAAGTTGAATAAAGCTGAAATCAACTACTCAACTAGCGAAAAAGAATGTCTTGCAGTAATATGGGCGATAAAGAAATTCAATATTTATCTATATGGGAAGGCATTTAAGTTGCAAACAGACCACAAACCTTTATCGTTTCTAGCACAGGCTAGGCATGAGAACTCCAGGTTACTCCGATGGTCTTTACTTCTGACTCCATATAATTTTAGCATTGAGTATATATCTGGAAAAACCAATCTGGGAGCAGATTTTTTAAGCCGCCATCCATGTGATGAGAATCACCGTAAACCCCAGAAATAATAATAAATTTCTCTATGTGTATATAGAATAAAGGACTGACATATAATGTCTGTTTTAAGAGGGGAGGTGTCGTGGAATATTCTAATCCACATATATAAATTATTAGGTAAATATAAAGCCTAATAAATACATATAATAAATAAAGGAAGAAGAATGGTAAAGAACAGTGCTGTCACAATGACTGTACTCGAAATCCCCTTGTTTTCTACTGCGTATGCAAATTGTAACGTTTCACGTTGATATTAAAGGCCTTCTGCAACATACACGCGTTTCCCAAACACACAATAAAATGTGCTGCCTTTCTAAGAAAAACCTTGAAACATGCAAGTTGACCTAAATTTTAAATTCCATTCATGTCTTTTTCTACACTATGTTACCAAAAACGAACGAACAGATGGACTCAAGTACAAAGAGAGAGAGGGGCGAATGAAATCGGGAACGCATGCAAAATTAAACACGCGTTGCGCGATACACAATTACTACTATCACGCGTGTAAGGCTACAAGCACTAACTTTTTCGGACGGACAGTGATAAATTCACTACCCTTCCCAGAGTTAGGTTTATAAATCATAAAAAACGCTTATTAGGAAAGATAACAATAGATGGGTTTACGGTTGAAAACATAACAGTACCCAGACAGCACATCTTCGAAACAGGAGGTAGAAAATACATATTTTGAACGCAGCCACGTAGCTCTTTTAAATTTGGATATTTGGGTTCCTTAGGGCTTGCTGACAAAGAATATGTAAAACGTTACGCAAATAGTCCAGGAATTAATAAATTATAACCAAAATAAAATAGTGGGGATGCCTGACAACACAAAATCATTTCTGCTCATAAAATTTTTTATAACGTGTTTGAAAAAAACCTTACGTTACATAAATAGCCTACCATGTAAACTCCAAATTGATTGGAGCGCAACAAATGAAAAACTAACCACGATTGGTCGGGCTATAAATACTATCTTGGTTGTTAGGGAGACGGGGAAAGGTAACATTTTTTCAAACACTTGTCGAAACGTGGCCTCATTGGCTAGACTCGCTGATATACTCACTTAGGAGCGTTAGTTCGAGACCACTAGTGCAAATAATCTTGATAAAGCAACAGTGCGTTGAAGCCAGCTCACATTTTTGCTAAAATAAAAGCCTGGAACATAAGCAGATGGGAATTTGTGCCAGTAATTGTGCCAGAATTCATTGCTAATCAACGTATCTGTGTTTATTTCCATGAAATTGTGGTAAGCTTGAACCATTCAGTATCTTTTAATGAAAATTGAATGTAAATTGTTAATTTATGCCTGTATATATATGTGTAGTTCAGTGGCAAACAGGAGATAAAGCCTATAATGCTCCAGCCTGAACAGAGGGTGTCGGAGGGAAGTAAAACGGCATGGAATGGCCAAATAGTACACTGACACCTGGATGATTGATTAGACAGAAATAATGCTGGAAGTGCAGAGGCGTGGTAACCATTAAGGAGGTAAATACTGGTATAAAGTATTTCAGATGAAGCTGACAGTTGGCCTAACGCTCTGAACTCAATGTTTGTGTTGTATTGTACTCAGTGTAGAACTAGAGTATCAATTAGTTATGAAGTAGAAGGTACATCCTTCTTGTTTTCAGGGACCGTGGTCTTGATGGTATTGAGCTGCACCTGGTCAGAGCTTTACTGAATCCAGAGTCGGACAGCATACTCCTGGGTCCATTTAGCTATCAGTGAGGTGTCTCCAGAGCCCAGAGGAGAATACGAGCAGAGGAGTCTTTTCCTGCCGCCATCACGCAAGATAAGCTGATTTGGCCAGCTGAGCTCAACATTATGTCCCCTCATCTTGAAATGACTTTGTAAAAATAACCTTAAGAGGGGAATTTAATTGTCTTAATATCAGGAACTGAGAATATCTCCAATACTAGTCCCTAAAGACAAACTATTGAAGTCATGATGACAAATACCAACAGAGCTTGAACCAAACAAAACCAGTATTACCTCATTTTACTACTACACAACTGACACACATAGAATATTTGTAA
The DNA here is from genome assembly GCA_024509875.1 of Oreohelix idahoensis. Taxonomy (NCBI): domain Eukaryota; kingdom Metazoa; phylum Mollusca; class Gastropoda; order Stylommatophora; family Oreohelicidae; genus Oreohelix; species Oreohelix idahoensis. The sequence continues at coordinate 189,926 of JAMPIV010001180.1, forward strand.
TAATATATGTCACTACAATATTCATATTAAATACATTCTGTACATAACTTGTAATTAAAATTGATTGTGATTCCTGGTTCCCTTTGTATTTGAATCAGGACACATATACATTCATGACAGCAATGAATCCATATTGTTATTTGAAAAGTTATCAGTGACTCCTTTAAGATATCCTTGTAGAGTGTTTTATGTATGTGAGTGTCACAGTGTTGTCAAGAGTAGTGGATTAAATTAAATTGTTTATCTGTCTGTTGTTGTTGTGCTAGACACATCGTAGTCATCACATTATTAGAATAATTCTGACTGTTAAAAATAGAGTGGTTTATAAGGGGCATCCCTGTCGTACTCCTGTCTTAACCTCAAAGGCGCATGACTAGAAATACACAGGAACCCGTACTAGTGTAGTGGTTACGACACTGCGCTGGCGATCGGGAGATCCCAGGTACAAGCTCGGGTGAGGAAATTTGAAAGAGTGTCGTCGACCGGGACTTGGACAGGAATAATTGGAGCCCTGGCGAAGTTATTTGAAGGAGTGTCATCGATCAGGGACTGGAATAAACTGAACAGCCCCTGAGCCGACCTAGCTCTAATGGGTACCTCCGAAGAAGGCGAGTATCTTTCTGACTGGCGAGAAGACATCTGTCAGCGTACAGGGAAAAGGGATACTTACGTAAAATCAGTATAAGGTTAGACATACTAACTGGAGATTCCGCCTCGATTAATAGCGGGCGTACGAAAAATATTAAAAATAATGGAAATACACCGAGAAAACATTGACGTATGATAGGAAATACCCCGAGAAAACACTGATGTATGATAAGAGATACGCCGAGAAAACACTGACGTATGATAGGAGATACACCGAGATAACACAAAAATAAGAATCTACAGCTTGAATGTAAATGTTAAATTATTGTATGGCTGTGAATGTATGATAGGAGATATACCGAGAAAACACTGATGTGTGAAAGGAGATACACCGAGAAGACACTGATAGGAAATACCCGTTCTACTTGTTTTGTACACTTAGGTAGGGAATTCAGCATGATATTTCTATACATGTCAATATTGCGTGGAATGTCAAACACTATTTCCTTTTTCAAAATTTATATTGTACTACAGTGAAAAAACAATTGATCTTCTGTCTCCTGTGTGTTGGTGTTACATAATTTGCATTTTGGGATGTTTTTCCATTGTGCAAGAAGTTTTTGCCTAATGGGTGTCATGCTATATAGTAATCTAAAGGTGACTTCCTTTGCGGATGGAGCAAGTGGTAACTCGTGCAGGCTTCTAAAAATAGGTTGATAATCAGTTATGAAATAATTGTACCCACGTTTTATCCTTGTCACTAATGATGGTTCATGACGTCAGACTTGCCTCTCTCTTGTTTTACTACTAGCATTACCACTAGACCACAAGGTTTTTTATATTTGGGCATGCCTGCAAAATAAAAGTAATATAGATATGAGTGTAGAGTCATATAAAAACCAAAAGCCAACAACAACAACAGTTATTAACAATATCTTACAAAAACACACAGAAGTGCTATAAGACCACGTGACGACAGCCTGACAACAGTAAAGAGACAAAACTGACATGTAAAATTGCCACATATAAAAATCACATAGGCTACCAAATATGTTTCTTCGCTGCGTAGTGCTAAGTAATAGAAGATAGGTCAAATATAAAGAGAAATAAATTGAAAAATAAAACCATTAATGGACATGTGTACTTGTGACGGAATTAAACAGACTAACACTGAAAATATAAAAGTAGCAACTACTTGGCACGCGCTCATCGTCTGTGGTGCTCAAGAGTTATGGGACATGTCAAGTCAGGTCACGTGTAATATTAGTTACATCAGTCACGTGGTCCATTATTATGAAAGAAATATGACGATTTCTTAACAAAGTTTAATAATAATTTTTTTTGAATTTATAATTTCCATCTTTCAACTTCTTGATTTCCATGTTTACACAATGGGCTGATCACCTGTTTGTCAAACATTTTGATTGCATGTTTTGCCCGCTCTTTGGGTCACCTCTACACTCTGTTTATGGGGTACAAGAGGTTCCGATTAAGAAAGAAAGAGAAAGATGTCCATGTTTATTATTTCTGTTATGTCTTTTACGTATATTTTGTCTTGTCCAACACAAATAAAATTGTGTCACTGTGGTATCAACACTAATGCTGACATACAGATTCTGTATAAGTATTAAGACACGTACACACTTATGCACTCATCAGTTTGAAGAAAAAAAATTATGGTTGAAAGCCTAAACAAAACGGTACTGCAAACAGCCACTGAGCCTATTAGCAGAGAGACAAGACAGAATTACAAACCATGTTGAACTGAAGAACTACAAAAGTTTGTTTGGTGAACTACACAAGATAGAGACAGAACAGAATTACAAACCATGTTGAACTACAAAAGCTTGATGATGAACTACACACAATAGAGAGAAGAAACAACCGAAGACATTCATAAACACTGGTCACGTGAGAAATCAGATTTCTTGACGCCTAACCACAAATTTGTAAGGGGAAGTAGCATTTATTTTTATTGCAAGGGCAGCAATACAACTGACAAAACAAATACTAAATTAAATAAAGCTTTTACTTTTATACATTAAATATATCCAGCTAATTTAACAAATAATGTAACACAAATAAAGTGCGTCATGAAAATTATACGGTAATTAAATTTAAACAAAAAAAACCATCCATTAACGTTAATATGGTCTGTCACTCTCAATGCTAATTTGTTAAAAATATAATTTCGTACACACAACAAACCCGGTGACAGCACTAAGTCCTTTTCAGGGCGAGATTTTTCATAAGATTACAGCAATATATTAAAACCAACGTCCTTTTCAGGGCGTACGCAGAAGACAAAGATGCCAGCCAAAAAGATGAAAGACTGTAAAAGCCTGCCAGCACTTGACAACAAGAAAGAGACATCATGGGGCAAGAGCAGATTGCCGGAGAGCAGGGTGGCCCCAGGTGCTAGCGTAGAGGTCGGGCTTCCTGGGAAGCCGAGCGATGCAGCTCCTGACACCATTGACAGCCGTAAAAAAAGGGCCGACTTTGTGCCCAAGAGAAGATCAAGCCTTGAACGAAATCGCAAGGATTATGATGAGAAATCTGAGGAGCCAGAAGGAGGCAAGGGATAAACTTGCAAAGTCACAAACACCATACGAAACTACACCAACATCCACGCCCGTCGTGCCAGGCCTGGGCATTGAAGACGCTATCCGTAACCCAATGACGGAAAATCACAAAGCGGCAGAGGAGTGTAAAATTCAACAAAACAACCACCAGACGTCGAGAGCCGAGACAAAAACCAACGAAAACCCCGAGATGTAAACCACCAGACCTTGTCCGGAAGAAACAACAGCTAACAACCCAAAAGCTAAGACACAAGAGATGGCTCCTTGTAACAAAGAACAGGAACAAGATTCAAACCAAGCCTGTAAAAGGGAACAAAGATCAAATACTAACAGGACAAACAACACAGATACGAGGCAGGAGAGGATCGTAAAGATCACCCAGATGTCTGGAGGCGAGGCCTCACTCAGGGCCTTACCAGATGACAAAGTGATCTGTATCCTCGAGAGAGAGGCATCTCTAAAGTAAGGAGGCACAAAAAGCGAGTCGTGTTTTCCCTTAACAACACTTCAACAACCACTTCACTAATGATCGACCTGGAATCCGGTCCGAAAGAAGTCCAGTTGCCCCATCAGATGAAAGTGGTGGTGGAAAAACACAAGATTACAAAGAAGTTTGTCGTAAGAAGGGTGGACACCAGATGGCCCGCAAGCGAGGTTCACAGCAACCTTCAGACAGAAAACGCTGAAGTAAAAATCACGCAGGTCGAAAGGCTAAAAACTTTGGGACAAAAAAGACACACACCTGATCGTAATAACCATTGAAGGGTCGACAAGACCTGAGAGACTGACGCTAAAAACTACTTCAAAAAGGACAGAGGCATATATCCCTCCGGTCATGCAGTGCTCTAACTGCCAGCCGTTTTCACACACAAAGAAAACTTGCAGGAGAGATGCAGTTTGCCGGTATTGTGCTGGTAGCCACCCATATCGCGACTGTCCCAAGGCGAGGGAGGATCAAAATTACAAGGCTATAAATGCAAACCGGACCTATGCAAACTGTCTCGGAAACCACGGGGCAAGATATCGAGGCTGCCCGATGTTCCAGGAAACAAAGAGCATACTGAAGGAAGCAGGTATGTTATCAGGCACTCGCGGCCGGCCCTAGGAATTTTGCCGCCCCGTGCAATACCATACCTTTCCGCCCCAGCCCAACCTCAAATTAACGTTTGAAATTTTTAAAGCCATTATGTTAAACAAGCTTCAACATTAATTTCATGACCATTAGCCTAATTTTAAATAGTACCATTAATAATAATGTATTGATAAATTGATGAAAATACTGTATAATTATAAAATAAACCATTGACTTTATTAGAGACAATTATATGAAATAAATGTAGTTACCTTACTTACATATAGGGGATGCTCTTCTCATGTGGAACAATGAACTGTTGAGTCACAAACACTTAACTATAGTATGTGCAAGTTCTAGTTTTTAGCACTATTTTCACGTTGTTTGAATTTATATTGTTTGAAGCATGTACTGCTTAAAAAGACACTTTTCTTGCTTTCATATTTGCAACAGCAGAAATAAGGTCTGCGTGGTCTAATTTTTGGACCGATTTCATGTTCAATTGAAATCATGGCAAGTCCTTCCAATCTAGTTTCGGCCATTGTTGAGCGTAAATGAGTTTTAATAAGCTTCAGTTTTGAAAAACTACGCTCACCACTTGCTACCGTTACAGTCAAAGTTAGTACGTAATATTCGTAAGGCTATAGCGACATTAGGAGCAATGTTATTTTCAATAATATAACGAAGAACTTCAATTGGCGGTGTATTTTCTGGTACTAATTTGGATACTACTTTCAGTTCATCACATAGCTCAATGGCATTAATGTCTCTATTTTCTTGATGTGTTAAAACGCCTTCTAGGTTTTTACATTTGTTTAAGAGCTCATTTGTCGTCTCAGATTTCAATTTAGGGATGTTATATAAAAAGGAAAAATGTGAACTGTGATGTTCCAATTGCTCGAACCTTTCTTCAATAGAATCAGTTGCAACATCAATAATAAAAAAGAAAAATTCAATTTTGAATTTAGTTTTGGGATCCTAAATAGGTTCATCTCTTGCTTCATAGTTGTGTTGCTCTTTCTGCCGACGCACTCTAGTACATTCAAACGTTGGTATCAAATCAGGATCAGCTTCAACTTTCTCAGCTAATGTTGTAGCATCAACAAGAAAATTTTGAAATGATTCATCATTTCTGAGATTCTTAAGGCTTTGGAGAACATTTCTCAAAGTTGTTATGGCACTAGTCAATTCCATTTTTATGCTTTGCCACAGTTTACTAGCAACATTAATTTCGTTTAAAACATAGTGCCACATAACCAGACAACATAAAAATGTAAATTCTCTGAGTTTTAGGTCAAGGGTTTCAGCTTCATGTCTCGCCATTTTGTCTACTGACTCGTCATCAGCAATTTCTATCAATGCATCATAAAATTCCTCAATATAATATCTTAAAGGACGAATGGCCTCGATTCTAGATTCCCAGCAAGTTGTACTTAGTGGCTTGGGCCTTAGAGTTGTAATATGTTTCTTAAGGATTTCCCAACGCACTGTTGACGTTGAGAAAAACATACAATTTCTGAACCGTTTCAAAAAATAAAACCCCTTCTCTAGATGACATCGCGGCATCATTGACCACCAAGGTGAGAGAATGAGAACAGCAAGGGATATAAAAAGCTCTCGGGTTCAAGTCCCTAATGCGTTGTTGAACTCCTGATTGTTTTCCTTTCATATTTGATCCATTGTCATACCCCTGGCCACGCATGTTTGCGATTGGAATATCCATGTCTGACAATTTTCTTAGAATACATTCAGTTAACGCTGAGCCTATAGTGGCTTCTACAGCAATGAAACCAAGAAAATGCTCATGAATGTTGATATCATCTGGATTCGTATTAACAAATCTTACAATTAGTGTTAATTGTTCAATGTGACTTACATGGGGAGTACAATCTGCAACTATGCTATAATATTTAGCTTTCTCCACCATATAAATTATTTCTTTTTTTATGGTTCCAGAGAAGAGCAACCAATTCATTTTGAATGTTTTTCCCAAGGTAATGTTGGGTCGATCAACGAGCTACTCTCATTAAATGTTCACACATAGCACTATCAAATCTGGCAATCAGTTCAACAAGCTTTAAAAAATTTCCATTGTTAGGGTCATATAATTTATCAGATGTTCCACGAAATGGCAAGCATTGTTGGCTCAAGAAATGGACAATAGCAATTAGGCGTTCTATTATGCTCCTCAGTGTCGAACTTATTAATTTAATAACTTTTGTTGCATTGAATCAATTGTCTTTACTGATTTAAGCCTGGACGATAATTCAATCCACGTTGTATAAGACTCCAAGTGGTTTTCAGATTTTTCGTGTTCATTAAGATACACGTACAAATTTCCCCAATCATTATAGCCATCAGTAGTGAGTGACATTTTATTACAAGAAAACAACTTACAACAGAAACAAAATACAGAATCTTTTTCTGATGAATACACTAACCATGATCGATTAATAAGTTCTCCAATGCTTAGCTCTCTAGTGTAAAAATTTAGTGAAAATTTCCGACCATTAGAGCTGCGCGGAAATACGAACTCGTTTTTTGGTCTCTCTGGCAGGCCTTTTTTTTTAACGATTTCCAGTCTTTCTGTATCGCTTAAAGAAGGATTCCATCTTGCCGGATCAGTGTACCTCTCAAGTTCATCACTTAAATCTCTTGAATCGGAAACGGTCAAATCAGTCTCATTTTCGACATTGTTAGTAATATCTACGTTACTGGGGTCCGAGTTAGAAGTACTTGCCATGAGCTCAGAATCATTTGTTTCGGTACATTTGCTTATTTTCTTCTGTCCTACATCAGCTGTTTCAGTTTTTAGATATTTATGTTAAGCACGGCTATGTTTTTGAATATCGCGTTCTTTTTCCAGTTTCCGTTTCCGATATTCGGCACCTGATAGTTTTTTTCTTTTATCGGACATTATATCTATTTAAATATTAAAACTGTTTTAATAAACCCTCCAATAAAATGTACTTGTATTATTTAGTAATGAATGGAGGCTGAAGCACTGTACTAATTTCCATAAAACGTTTAAAAAACTTATTTATCACTGTAACACATAGCACTCTAACACTGAGCAAAATCAACTTCCTTGAATGCACACTCGAAAACAACTGAAAAATTCGAGCTGCCAACATAGAACGGTCGATAAAAAAAATACATTCCTGATTCCCACGCCAAGTTAATTAATTCCCGTCTCTCGTTCAGCCATGCCGGAAGATTTATCGTGGCGGTCTTCAGTTGACCACTGAACACGGAAATAAAATCCTCTGGGAACCACTGTTATTTCCACCAAGCGAATAAATTGTACTGACGTCCCTAAAGAAATATCTTTGAGTGCCTTTGTAGGAGAAGATAGCATTAGGATCGTATGGCAGAACTATTAGTCAAGACTTGAAAAACAGCTAAAGAACAGATCGCAGGTGCAAATATTTCGTAGAGAAAACAGACAAAATGTGAAGGAATAGAAAAGTAAGGAATTTTAAAACAATCTAGACGAAACCTTCGAACACTCCGTGACACCATCCACGGAGGGTTTATATCAGGAGCCGTTCAGGTTATTCAGTCAAAATCCCGGTCGATGACACTCCTAAAAATGCCCGCGCCCGGGCTTGTATCTTGAACACCTGATTGCTAGCGCAGTGTGGTAACCATTACACCAGCGCGGCTCCTAGGCGGAATATGTTGGCCGGATTGTAAAAATAAGTAAAAAGATTTTTTGCCGCCCCCAAAGCTTGCCGCCCCGGGCAAATGCACGTGTTGCACCGTCGGTAGAGTTGGCCCTGGAAGGAAGCGGTTTCCAAAAACATCCCCTTCAGAGAAGCAAAGCACAAAGTGGCTGCGGTTGTTGCAGAAAAACAGCGCACGACTGATAGACGACAGTTACACAAGCTGACCGCTGAAGTCAAAGAAATGAAAACGAAACTACAGGTCGAACACAAAAGCAAGCAGACTCCCGAAGACAGTGGCGAAGACGTAATAGATCTACAGAACGTTAGAGAAATGCTGGAAGACATAAAAAGAATCCAGCAACAGATAGAAACCGACGTCAAGAAGCTGACAAAACTGAAGGAAGAAAACTCAGAAATCCTCAAAAGAATCGAAGCTGAACGAAGAGTCGTAGAGGAGAGTACATCTAAGACACGAGAAACCAAAACGAACAACCAAACAGAAGAAGAAATCATCGAGGAAACACTAGAAAGACTACTCCCAGCAATCATAGAAAAAGCACTATTACATATACAGGAGAAGAGAAAGACACAAGAAGCAGAAACGAGGAGGGCAAAAACTCACAAAACCAAACAAGACAGATAGGGAGGCAGGATATGAAAAACACCATGAACAACCACGGCACCACGAACGGACTAGCAACGAAGAGGTATCCAGACAGTCAGCTAGTGGTCCTTTTAAGGACCAGTCCTTTTCAAGACTAACAACCGGCTAGCACCGAAGAAACTAAATGCACAATATACCCCAATTATAACCAATTTTCAGGTTGAACAGGGTAAAACAGCAACATAGTAGACAAACAAACGAACAAACGAAAATGCTAATTCGTACCGTAGGAACTACATGATTTCGTTGTTTTGAGCACCAAAATGTGTCGTCAGCGCTAAAGAGCGCTGAAAACATACCTTTATGTTTGTTTCATATTAATTTACCGTTTACAGGCCTCGGGTTTCCCTTCCTTATATGTTACACTTACTTACTTACTTAGTCGTTCCCCTTCTACCGCGAGGTGTAGAGCTTTGGAAGAGAGAGCGCCAGACTATCCTATCGGCTGTCTTCCTCCTGGCCTGGTTCCATTCTAGCCCTCTGCCCTTCAAAGATTGCCTAATGATTTCCTCCCAGCCGACTCTGGGTCGTCCTGGGGGTCTGGATCGCTGGCTCTTTGTTTCCCATGCTTGTCGTGGTAGCCGATCTTCTCCCATTCTGCAGACGTGGCCAAACCAACTTAGTTGGGACTGTTCTACTTGGGTGTGCAGAGGGTGGGATTTTAGGCCTTGATGTATCGTCTGGTTGCGGACCATGTCTCTTCTTGTTACTTCAACCACCTTCCTCAGATACCTCATTTCTGAGGTTTAGATCTGGATTTTATGGGTTGTAAAATCATGAACATACTGTATATAAAAATAAAAACAACAAAAGACATCCCATACAAATATGTTTACGACATACGCTCTTATTTATACGCACGGACATAATTATTACAAAGGTGGAGGAACAGTCGTTATAGATAAACATGACTAAGGTCATTGTCTAAGTTTATTTTTGGATATTTGTGTTGTTGTTGCACAGTATCGACACCACTGCACTCAGGGAAAACCCATAGGTACTCAGCCTCCCTCAGGCAACGTGATGGTTCCATGAACCACCCCCAAACTTTTATAATGATGATCAATACTCACACACAAGGTCAAGTATTTACAAACATCTCCAAACGTTTACAATGATGGTCAATATTCACACACAAGGTCAAGTATTTACAAAAATCTCCAAACTTTTATAATGATGATCAATACTCACACACAAGGTCAAGTATTTACAAACATCTCCAAACGTTTACAATGATGGTCAATATTCACACACAAGGTCAAGTATTTACAAAAATCTCCAAACGTTTACAATGATGATCAATACTCACACACAAGGTCAAGTATTTACAAACATCTTCAAACGTTTACAATGATGATCAATATTCACACACAAGGTCAAGTATTTACAAACATCTCTAAACGTTTACAATGATGATCAATACTCACACATACGATCAAGTATTTACAAACATCTCCAAACTGTTACAATAATGATCAATACTCACACTCAAGGTCAAGTATTTACAAACATCTCCAAACGTTTACCGCTACTGTTTTTATTTAAATATAATACTTGGATTAACATTGTGCTTTATAAAACAATTAAAAAGAGTCTTCCCATGATGCATACCTTGGACCTGTCAAATCTTATCTCCTCTGCGATCTCTCTATGCTAATGTTTAAACATTTTGAATCAATACCTCATCATCACACAAAGTTAGTGACGCTAGCGCTGACAAATGTTGTAACTCAATTTATGAAACAGATCGTTTCACATCATATCGCAGACAAACGTGTCAACGACCAATGCACCTATAGATATAAGACATTTAAGTCGTTACTGTTGCAACACCAACTTATACCGGCTTATGTTTGGCTGTAAAATATTTTTTTTTCTTTGTTCTTCATGATTTTATAGAAAGGTCCTAATATTACCACGAAATTTATAACCCGCAGCAACCACATTCAATGTTTCAAATATGTTGTGGTGTACTGGCAATGGTAAACTGATTCTCAACCATACGCGTTCTAGAATATGCTCAACAGTATAGTACTGGGGACACCTTTCATTATGGTGACTAGGCCTTATACAAGCAGATTATCTTATTCGTTTAGGTGCAGCCATATATATATATATATAAGGCAAAGTCTTTCGTCTGTCTGTTACCTTAAAACCCGAGAGCGGCTGAACCGATTTTGACACGGTTTGTTCCAGCGTACTCGGCGTGTCTCTGTATAAAAGTTTAAAGATATATATATATATATTTTTTTTAATTTGTTTTTTTTTGGGGGGGTGGGGGGGGGGGGGGGGGTGGGGGGGGGTGGGGGGGGGGGGGGGGGGGAATCGTGCGTGCGGCACATTAAATTCGATAAGGCGGCTAGACTTTAAGAGATATATCGAAACAATGTAAGATGGACTTTTAGGGTTTAATAGTTCTACTAAAAAGTCCGTGATGGCATATTCATTCATTCATTCATAACCCTCCACTCCCAAAGGAGCATAGGCCTTCAACAAACACATGCCAAGTCCTCCTGTCCCGTGCCATCATCTCAAGTTCTTTCCATGTTCTCCTCATCATTTTCACCTCTGTTTCCAACTCTCTTCTCCATGTACTTCTTGGTCTTCCTCTGCCTCTCTTGCCCTGGGGGTTCCAGAACAAGGACTGCCTTGTAATGCTATCAACAGGTTTGCTCAGTGTGTGTCCTATCCATCGCCATCGTCTTCTTCTCATCTCTTGTTCCACTGGCACTTGTCTAGTTCTTGTCATCAGTTCCACGTTGGTAACCTTGTCATACCATTTTAATCCCTCTATTCTACGCAAGCACCCATTTATGAAAGTCTGTAGCTTTTTTGGTTGTTGTCTTTGTTGTTCTCCATGTCTCCGAGCCATACAATAGGACTGACTTCACATTTGAGTTGAAGATTCTTATTTTCGTGTGGTATCCGATTTCTCTTGATCTCCATATATTTCCCAATGCAATGAAAGCTCCTCTTGCCTTTTGTATTCTTATTTTGATATCGCTGTCTGTCCCTCCAACTTTGTCTATATTACTGCCAAGATGGCATATATCCCAGATAAATAGATAACTCACAATAAGCATTTTTATTTTTTTCATTTTCGGCGAAAAATTATAACGTTCTGTTTGCTGTTGAATGTCGTCGTAAACCCAAAAGATGTACGAAAATAAATTACATCTTTGGCAAGAGCTTTTACTAACGAAAGAAGTCCTTTACACTATTTACCTATGATTTATAAATCAGGAGTAATCACGGAGTGAACATAAATAAATTAATCGAGGCTGTGACGGACGACGACGCAAAAGCTCGCGAGCGTGTCCGACATCCTACATTTCATACAGCTTGTAAAGCAATGGGTTTAATTAATAGAAGACGTTGTTCACTGGAACAATACACTATAGGAGGCTGCTTTGTCCAGTCCACCTTCGTTCATTAGGTACTTCTTCTTCTTTGATCCTTAGCCGTCGACCGCCAAAAACGTCAGTGGCCATCACGCCTTGTGGCGTCTTCTAGGGCAACAACAAATTGATTCCACTGTGCTCGGTCGGTGGCCATCCTTCGTTTAGTGCCCCAACTCTGGTTCATTCTTTGCAGCTCAGCCTCCACAGTCCTCTGCCAAGTTGTTTTTGGTCGGCCTCTCTTTCGTTTTCCTTCAAGGGTCCATAGCATAGCTGTTCTTGTGATGGCATCGGGGTCTCTTCTGAGGACATGGCCAACCCAGCTCCAGCGTCTGCCAGCTATGATGGTGTGCATGTCCTCTTGCTTGCTCCGAAAAAGCAGATCTTGGTTAGTGATGGTATACGGCCAAAAGATTCGGTGAAATTTTCTGAGGCATGTTGTGTGAAAAAAGGACAACTTAGACATTTCCTTCTCTGTAACTCTCAAGCATTCCGCACCATAGAGACGCACAGAAAGCACACAGCTCTGATATAATCTTAATTTTGTGCTTGTGCTATACTGAGAGGACTTCCAGATGTTGTTTAGACTAAAAAAGGCTGTTCTTGCTTTGTTCATTCTGTTTTTGATGTCTTTGATTGCTCCGCTGTCCGGTGTTACTATGCATCCTAGGTATGTGAAGGTGCCTGTCTGTTCCAGTTGCTGATTCCTTACTGATATGGGCTCAGGGTTGCACACATTGAGCGTCATGACCTCTTACTTCTTTAGACTGATGTTCAAGCCCACCTGCTGGCTATCCGTTTTTTCCTGGATGTGTTGATATGAATATGCTAGCAGTGCAATGTCATCTGCATATTCCAGATCTTCCAATGCAGAAATTGTAGTCCATCTTATTCCTCTTGGACTGCCCTCTGTTGTCTGGCGCATCACCCAGTCTATGACTGTTAAAAATAAAGTGGTTGATAAGGGGCATCCCTGTCATACTCCTGTCTTCACCTCAAAGGCACATGACTGGAAATACACAGGGAGTCGTTGTAGTGTAGTGGTTACCACACTGCGCTGGCGATCGGGAAATCCCAGGTTCAAGCTCGGGTGAAGACATTTGAAAGAATGTCGTCAACCGGGACTTGGACTGGAATAATTGGAGCCTTGGCAAAGACATTTGAAGGAGTGTCATCGACCAGGGACTGGAATAAACTGAACAGCTTCAGAGCCGACCCAGCTCTAATGGGTACCTCCGAAGAAGGCGAGTATCTGCCTGAATGGCGAGAGGACATCTGTCAGCGTACGGAGAAAAGGTATACTCACGTAAAATCAGTCTCAGGTTAGACATACTAACTGGAGATTTCGCCTCGAGTAAAAGCGGGCGTCGAAAAAATTTAAAAATAATGGAAATACACCGAAAAAACACTGACGTATGATAGGAAATACCCCGAGAAAACACTGATGTATGATAAGAGATACACCGAGAAAACACTGACGTATGATAGGAGATACACTGAGATAACACAAAAATAAGAATCTACAGCTTGAATGTAAAGGTTAAATTATTGTATGGCTGTGAATGTATGATAGGAGATATACCGAGAAAACACTGATGTGTAAAAGGAGATACACCGAGAAGACACTGATAGGAAATACCCGTTCTACTTGTTTTGTACACTTAGGTAGGGAATTCAGCATGATATCTCTATACATGTCAATATTGCGTGAAATGTCAAACACTATTTCCTTTTTCAAAATTTCTATTGTACCAGAGTGGAAAAACAATTGATCTTCTGTCTCCTGTGTGTTGGTGTTACATCATTTACATTTTGGGATGTTTTTCCATTGTGCAAGAAGTTTTTGCCTAATGGGTGTCATGCTATATAGTAATCTAAAGGTGACTTCCTTTGCGGATGGAGCAGCTGGTAACTCGTGCAGGCTTCTAAAAATAGGTTGATAATCAGTTATGAAATAATTGTACCCACGAATTCTTTGTAGTGTGCAAAAAGAGTCGCAACAAAGTGCTACGTTACATTGATTATACAACTCCAGATGATTTAACACATGATTTCACAGCGGGTACCAATTTTTACTATCTCTTGTAACGTCAGTTTATTGACCTTTTAGATTTTATTAGATTTATTTTGTTTCTGAAAAAAAAAAACCAAACAAACAAACTAGTTTTGTTAAGTGTCAGTAATAACTCATTGTTTTAACAATTGCTTCGTGTAGTGTACATCTAGTGGATACAAGTGAAGTTATAACAATAAGCTAGCTTGAGGGTTTTTAAAAAAAACAAAAAAACATGGACAAAGTACCTTAAATCTTGCAGAATCCGCCGATTTAAAACGCCGGCTGATGAGATCTCGCGTGCAGTGTCGGATCTATATTTTAACGGCCCCTTTCATAAAAAAGAAATGTTGGGGGATGGGAAAGAAACGTTATATAAAGACTTAGACTAGGGGCTTTGAAGCTCAAGATTCATTGGCTTCATAGGAGATCCGCCTCTGCTTGTTAGTCCAAAATTTTCCCTTGCCTAACATTTTTTTCCTTTTGTCCCAGACCCTTACCCAGAGATGTACCACACCGTATCCCACGCTCTACTGGCAAAACGCGATTGACCGGATTTCAACCCTTCAGACAAAGGTATTATTTTCTTTCTTTCTTTATTAATTTTTCTTTTTTTAATCATTGCAGAAAACAAATCAAAAGTGCTCAGAATGACAACAAAACTATTCGACATATTCTTCGCTCTCCTTGTGGTATCTGTTACCATGACAATGTCAAAGCGGCCATTTCGCAGAAACCAGAACCAAGGGATATTGCACGATTCTCCGGCGGAGGAGGTTGCCGCCAATGATGTCTGCGAACTGGAGGTCACGTGCAAGGGTGGGAGGAGTCTGCCTGTAACGCTACCTGTCAAAGCACCTCGTGGTCCGGCAGGGAAGCCTGGGACTCCAGGACTTCCGGGGAAACAAGGACCTGCTGGTGCACCTGGAATATCCAGTAAGTTCTAAATTGTTCGTGTCTCACGTTTCGCTAAAGATGATAAAATCCGCATGCATCATTTCTTCTTCTTCTTGTATCCTTTCCTTCAGACTAAAACTAGTCAGTGGCCGTCACTCCTGGTGGCGTCTTGTAGGGCAGCAACTAACTGTCACCACTTTGCTCAGTTGGCGGCCATCCTTCGTGCAGTGCCCGAACTCTGTTTTGTTCTTCGCGTCTCGGCCCCCACAGTTCTTCGCCTAATTGTTTTTGGTCGACCTCTCTTTTGCCTTCCTTCTGGGTCTATAGCAGAGCAGTTCTTGTGATGGCGTCGGAGTCCTGAACACGTGGCCAATCACGTTGCGGAAACAGCACGAGATGAACATAAATGTCAGTCATTTATTAACCTCTAGCTCCTAACAGGGGCATAGAGCTTTAAAAATATACGCCAGGTCCACTGTTACGGACACAGTATGCAAGGTGACAGAGAGAGAGAGAGAGAGAGAGAGAGAGAGAGAGAGAGAGAGAGGACAGAATATTAGACGGGCCTGCATCCCTAATTCTTAACCCTTTAAAAATAAGGTTCGTTCGTTCGTTCGTTCCTTCTTTTCCTAGTCATTATCATTTCTGTCTCCAGCTCTCTTCTCCACGTGTTTTCTGTCTCGTCTGCTTCTTTTACCCCGAGGATTACAGAAAAAGGACAGCCTTGTAATTCACTCAGCAGGTATCCTGAATGTGAGTTCTATCTATCACCAGTGTCTTCTTCTCACATATAATACTAAAGTACATGCGACAATTGATAGACCACATTACCTTTGAAGAAGCATTCCTACAAAATATGGAATCGTAAGCTATGGCAGCTATATAGAGCTATTACAAGGTAGTCCCTGATCCGGAATGCCTAGGGCCAGAAAGTTAAAGGGAAACTGGCAAACATAAGGAGGAATAGAAATGACGACATGAATAAAAAGGATGTTTGTATATAACGCCAGGGATTTGAGTTTTCATTCTGTATCTGTTGTTATTAGAGGTGAGTTCCGGTGCTTTCTTGCAGATCCGGAGAGCGTTAACGCAACTCAGCAGGCTAAACAATGGTAAAACATACCTACCACACCTGCTAATTAGCGGGTGATGCAATGCAACGAGTTCGATGTTCCTCTCTCTACCCTAGAGAGGATCTAAATAAAAAGTATAAAGAAGATACAGGAAGTTCTTGAGCAGATGGCGCAGTTCAGGAAGACTTGGCACAAATATGTTTAGGAGACTTGAAGCTCGACTTGAATCTTGTACTAGGAGACTTGAGACTTGTACTAAAAGACTTAAGACTGAACTTGAGACTTGAACCAAGAGACTTGAAACTTGACTTGAGACTTGTGAGGAAAGACTTGAAGACAACTCTGTCATAATAAACTCTTACTGATGTTGCTAGGTCGAGAGGATGTTCAGGGCAGAGTTGCATTCTTCGTCGGCCTGAACTTGAACGTTGGTCCAGTGAGTACAAACTCTGATCTGCCTTTCGACCGAGTCATCACCAACATTGGCGGCGCCTTCAACCCTGAGACTGGAAGATTTACCGCCCCTTTCAACGGCACTTTTGTATTTTCCTTTACCATCGCAGCTCAAGGAAGACAAAGGGTAATATCTTTTACATTATGGTAACAATTTATATTACCAAAAAAAAAAAAAAACAAGTATTAACATTTCGTTGCCTTACAACTGCTTTGTTCCGTCTCAATAGCAGCCAGTTTTAAGAAAACCGAGTTCAAAGTTTTTGGGTTAGTAGTTGAAAAGAAGGATGTATCATATTAAAATGAAATTTTCATGATGATCTAAATATGTACCTGTAAGATATTGTGTAATATGATAGATTAAACTGTTTTATGTCGATTTATGTTTTGATTTGGTTGTAAGGACTATCTTCATTGCACACGAACAACTCCATCAGTGCTCAGATCTCCTCACACAGGATTTCAGCCGTGCACGAACTCCGTAGCACCGGCGAGATTTCTGGCTTCTTGTGAATTGTGACGAGTAGGGTATACGTGGGTGGATGTAGAAGAATATAAGTATTTAAACCAATAAAACGGTATTTAATCAGTTTTACAAATAACGGTTCACAAGAAACAAGGGACGTTTCGGGTTTTACCCTTCGTCAGCCACAAACAGGTGACAAAGACAAGAATACATATAGGTACTACAAAACTATACGATGATGAGAAATATACAACAAATGGGCGATACAAGCAGATGGAAAAAGTAAACAACAACAGTGATGAGAGAAAAAAAAGAACAATAATAACACTGGCTAACAAAAAAAATTTTTTTTCTTTCTCTAACATTTCTATGTTTTTCTGGTCAATTTTAATGCGCTGTTTTTAAATCTGCAAACCGTTTTTCTCTATCAGGTCGGGATCTCTAGAAATACGCAATTGAATTTTTTAAACAACGCATACAGTATTACAACATCATTCGTACAAGAAGTATAGCAGTCATGTAGGCTTGAATTTCTTTGCAGTCGACTTTCGTCGGTGAATGGCATGTGGTACATCGCGATGAAGCATCCAACAATAATCGGCAAGCATGGTCACACTCCACCGTCCTTGATAACGTGACTCCATTACGGCGATATCTTGATGGAATCGTTCTCCATGTTCATCGCTGACTTCGCCAAGGTTGTCAGGGAAAAAGTCAAGATGCGAATCGAGCAAATGGATTTTGAGGGACATGTTACAGCCCATAATTCTGTATGCATCTATGCACTGCTTAACAATATGCACATAGTCGACAGATTTGTGATTTCCTAGAAAGTTATCGACGTTCGATTTGAATGCCATCCATGCGCGAAGTTCACTACCATGTAACAAGTTCTGGAATTGTTTGTCTGCAATAACTTTCCTGATCTGAGATCCTACAAAGATACCTTCCTTTATCTTTGCATCGCTAACTTGCGGAAACTTTTCTCGAAGAAAAGTGAAAGCTTTGCTCGTTTTATCTAACGCTTTTACGAAATTCTTCATGAGCCCCAACTTTATATGTAACGATGGTAAACATGATGCTGTCTTTGTTAACTAATGACTCGTGTATTATATTTTTATGCCCGAGCTGCATACGATCTCTGATAGGCCACACCTTTCTTGCATAATATTCCTATCTGTTGCGGCTGTCCCATTCACATAGGAAGCAACAAAATTTAGTATACCCAGTCTGCATGCCCGTGAGAATTGCAATGACCTTTAGGTCTCCACAAATCCACCATTGGTAGACATTGTACTTTATTTTTGCCAAAAGTATAGCCATATTGTCATAAGTTTCTTTCATATGAACAGAGTAGGCGACTGGAATTGATGAAAATAAATTTCCGTTATGCAATAACATGGCTTTTAGACTAGTCTTGGAAGAGTCGATGAAAAGTCGCCATTCGTTGACTATGTGCTCATGACCGAGGTGCACCATTAGACCGTTTACATCTTTGCAATAGCAAATGTCATCATCCAAAGTATTGACCACGTTCTCTGTGTCTATGACGAAATTTAGGTATCGGAGTATTGAGCGCTAAAAGATTCCATTCTTTGAGTCGCGAACCGAGTAATTCCGCTTGTCCTTTGGTAAGAGGGAGATCACGTATTAGATCTGAAAGTTCTGAATGGTTAATTAAGTGAACACCATCATTCACCGGTATATAATCCGAGTCAGAATTAGTTTCTAAAGCAGATAAACTATCACTTTCTGATGGTTCATTCACGTCCAACGGATATTGTTCTGGTGGAACTGGGATCGGACACGTGATTGGATCATGAGGCACTGGTTTCGAAACCGATTCAATATTTGGATAAACCACAGACTTTCTAGTTTTAAAAGTGAAACCATGGATATTTGTCAAGCAGAAGTAACAATCAGTAGCGTGATTTATCGGTTCACGCCATATTACTGGCACTCCAAAAGGCATCGACTTATGCTTCGGCGATTTTCGTAACCAACCTGCCAATGTATTTGCTCAAGTCGAACAAACTGCATTTGGCTTCCAAGATTTATTTGCATCATCAACTTTCGAATCGAAATAAAGTTCATATGCTTTCTTTAGTAATGGTGTAAAGTTTTTCTGGTGAATACGATCGGTAAGATATCCGCACACGTAACAGAGCAGATCAGCCGAATTTCTACAACTTCTAGAAGCCATAGTTCGCTCAGAATTATTTCAAAATACATTAACTATTTGAAAAATAGCGTAACATATGTCATGCATCTTTTAGCAGTATAAAAAGTAGAATTATTTTGCATTTTATTAATTTTTAATAAGTTATATAGTAAAAATGAAACGGAGCAAATAACAGTTTCCCAAAAATATATTTAATCACAAATATCTTAAGAACCGGATGTGATAGAGATAAACGGATTTCAGATTTGAAATCAGCGCAAGAAACTGACCTAAGAACACTTATTCTTATATAAGAAAGAAAAATGTTGTTTATCAGTGTAATACAAGAAAATCGTAAAATCTAAAAGAAATACTGAAACAAGAAAGTAAATAATCAACGAAACGAAAAAAAAGAGAATTAACAAAACTGTGGAACTAGTAAAAGTTAACTCAGCTCGATCTAAAGAATCTGTGAAAGAAAGCAGTAGTATTCTGTCACAGAAATCGCAAGGAAGTGACGTACGATAGCGACAAAACAAAAGATATAAAAAGATGCGAAACGAACCAAAACAAAAACATAAGAAGATAGATCTAAAAGACAACGAATAAAGAATGAAAAAAAGAAAAGCTACCAGAACTTATGCAAAATGATGTTGTATATTCAAACCATCGGGAGCTAAAACGCCAATTTTAAAAATAAGACGATTCTCCAACGAAAAGCGAGTCTTGTCATTACCGGCACATGAAAGGAGGGCAGTGACATGAATATCGGAATTACCTGAATGGTCAGGCCTATTGAAACCGCCCGTCTAGCTCACTGCCCAAGGATTAATACACCAACTCCAACAACCATATCAATCTCCGTGAATATATTATATCACAAATAAGTCACAATGGGCGCAGGGCCATTACAATCATTGGAGACATAACAAATCCCGAGTATTCTACAATCAGTCTGATTCTCGGAATATCTACTGGCACAAAATAAGATACTTCATAAATCCACTGCACAACTCTGACCCTCTACTCGCGCACTACTATAGACATCCACCCTTCTCTACTCTACGCTCTACGCTGTCTCCTGTCTACTCTCTACTGACTCAACTCTTAACTGACCCAACACACATTTCTCTCTGACTGACCCCTTTCATTCGTATTCACCAAACACGTGAAAACCTTCCACACTCCACTGAGCTTCATTCACTCATAACTATAGCTAACAGCTTTTCTTAAGCAATGCTCACAACATTGCTTGTAACTAAAATATTACAACTCAAGCATACCCAACTCACAACAACTCAATTGACTAATAAACTCCCGCTGGAGCATGGGAACATTCATACAAGCAAAACATCCTCAAAATACTCCGTGACATCAATTTTGGCCAAAAGTGAAGATGGAAGAAGAAAGCAGTACTACTACGACGCTATGACATTTCATCTTCTTCTTCTTGGGTCCTTACACCCCTGACTGACAAAGCAGTCAGTGGCCATCACGCCTAGCGGCTTCTGTCCCGATTTTGCTCGATCGGTGGCCAACCTTTGTGTCGTGCCCTAACTATGGTTCATGCTTTACATCTCATCGTCCACTTTTCTCCGCCACGTTGTCTTTGGTCTGCATCTCTTTCACCGTCCTTCAGGGGTACACGCTATGACATGGAAGGGGATAAAACACATTCACGAAAGACATTAGGAAACCACACAAAATATGACAGAAAACTTGCAGCTTGGAAGAATCAATATTAGAAAATAACAACAAAATGTATTAGACTATATAGAATAAAGAACACGATTTACAAAAATTATAACCCACATGGGATTTGAACCGGGTATTCATTTATGTCTCCTGTTGTCTTTTCTATGTGTTCCTTGGTCTACCCTGTACCTGTCTTATCCTGTTTTCCTCTTTTTCTTCTTCTTCTTGTTATTCTTTTTCTTGTTCTTCTTCTTTTTGACCAGACTCATTCTCTTCCAACACTTCATTTACTTGCACCGACTTCAGCAATCACTTTCAAGCAGAAATAAACAGTCTGAAATCCACAATACCACCTTCCTCTAGTGACTTAGACAAACTTTCAGCATTCTGTAAGAACAAATGTACAAACTCAGTTCCACCCGACATTCCTTTTATGACAGTTAATGAAGTGTATAACTATCTTATTGGCCTTAAGGATAATAGCTCATCAGGGCTTGACGGAATTAGTAATCGAATACTGCGATACGCCGCACCAGCTATTAGTGATTCACTAACTTTTATATATAATCAATGTATTGCTAAAAGTTATTTTCCTTCGGCCTTTAAGATTGCCAAAGTATATCCTCTCTTCAAACCTGGCTCGTCAGATAACAGTAATCTTGGTAACTATAGACCAATTTCTCTTTTATCATCGCTTTCTAAACCACTAGAAAAACACATACATAAAGCAACACTACATTACCTAGTTAGCAATGACTTGCTAATTGACAGTCAGTCAGGGTTTCGACAAAAGCATTCATGCCACACAGCTCTAACTAAGATGATAGACAACTTGCACCTAAACATAAATAACGATAACATATGTGGAGCAATCTTTGTAGACTTTAGGAAAGCATTTGATATGTTAGATCACGCTGTTTTAATAAGAAAATTAGAAACAATGAAAGTTAACTTTAAACTAGTGACATTACTTAAATCATTCCTGTCCGACAGACAGCAAGTAGTGTGGTACAATAACTCCTTGTCAAGCCCAACTATTATTGACACCGGTGTTCCTCAGGGTTCTATTCTCGGCCCTCTACTTTTTTCCATTTACATAAATGACCTTCCACTACACATCGAGCACTCATCCTGCGACCTATTTGCCGATGACTGTACCATTTATACTAGTGATAAAAGTTGCAACACGCTAGAAATATTATTACAAAGCGACACAGACAATCTTATTAAGTGGAGCAATGAAAACTGCATGCAAATAAATATCACTAAAACATCATCATCATCAGTTGCCATCTCCACAACGAAGGTTGGCTGTAATGGATCTCCAACGTCTTCTGTCTCTTGTCTTGATGGTGCACTCTGATAGACTCTTTCCTGTCCATCTCTTGATGTTGTCTTCCCACTTATAGCGCTGTCTTCCCCTTGCACGTTTGCCTTCAACTCTCCCTTCTGTTATGGTCTTCTGCAAGGTGTTATGCCTTTTTATGTGGCCAAAGTATTTTAGCTGTCGAACTTTGACCTCCCTCATTAGTTCTCTTTTCATACCTAAATTTTCTAGGACCTCCTTATTTGTTTTCATCTCTTTCCATGAGATACGCCCCATTCTTCTATATATCCACATTTCAAGAGCCTCAATTCTTTCTTCCAACTGCTTATTCATCGTCCATGTTTCTGCACCATACAGAAATGCAGAATATGTATAACACTTTATGATTCTGAGTTTTAATTTGTGAGATAACTGTTTGGATGTCAGTATATGTTTCATGTTGTTGAATGTAGCTTTGGCCATTCCTATTCTCTTCTTGATTTCTGTTTCACATCTGCCATCTTCTGTTATTATATGACCGAGATATACGTAGCTCTTGACTTGTTCCAGGATTTCCCCATTTACGCTTATCTTTAATGTGGGTTTATCGTCTGTTTTGCTAATTATCATAGTTTTTGTTTTCTCAATATTAATGTCGAGTCCATATTCATGACTTATACTGTTCACTTGCTTCACTAGTTCCTGTAACTCCTGTTCGCTTTCAGCTAACAACACGGTATCATCTGCATATCTAAGGTTGTTTATTGACCTTCCACTGATGTTCAGTCCTGGTATTTCCTGTATCTGTCTGAAAATTTTTTCGGTGTATAAATTAAATAGGCAGGGGGACAGCACACAACCTTGTCTGACACCTCTTTTTATGTCTATGTATGGTGAATAATTCCTTCCAGTTCTTACTGTGGCAGTTTGCTCCCAATAAAGGTTACTGAGTATTCTTATATCTTTTCCATCAATACCTATGTCTTCGAGGCATTCAATTATTTTCTCATGATGGACTCTGTCAAAAGCCTTCTTATAGCCACTAAAACAAAATGTATGATAATATCAACTAGACAAAAATTACAAAACTCGCCGAAAACAACACTTCAGCTCTACATTGGAACCTCTTTAATTGAAAATGTAAATGAATATAAAACACTAGGACTCATAATTGACCAACATTTAAGTTGGAATTCGCATGTACAAGCACTGACCAAACAAACGGCACAAAAAGTTTACCAGTTAGCTAAAATCAAACATTTCCTAGATGAGCAGACACGAAAAATGTTCTATACATCCCAGATACAAACACATCTAGACTATTGTTCCACAATTTGGGATGGCTGCACCATGTCCAACACTAAAAGACTCTATTCATTACAAAAACGTGCAGTGCGCCTAATTTCAGACAAAAACCTCACACAGTGTGTAGACGCATATACATATCTTAAAATATTACCACTAAGAAAGCGCCTTCTCTTCAACAAAGCCAAATTTATTCACAAAATCTTGTCACAGAATGCTCCAACGTATCTGTGGCCTATTTTCAAATACAGCGGAAGACGCAGTCAACGCTTAAATAAATTACACATGCCCAAGCCTAGGCTCGACTTATTCAAGAAAAGTTTAGCTTTTTCTGCTGCTCATCTGTGGAATACTCTTCCACACGACTTAAAAAATACTCTTAGTCCATATTCATTCAATCACAGACTTTTCAAATACATCATGAGTGCAGATTATATGCCACCCTAATTTCGTTATGTTCTTAAATAATTACATAACATCATATGTAGGTTTTAAAGTTAATTTTGTCCTGTTTAGTATAAATTATGATACGCATCTGTAAATCTGGGTAACTGTTATTGTACTTTTACAATGTTGGGATTTTATTTTATTGTACTTTTTTGTTATTTTATTATTTAAGTAACATTTAGGATACGTGTGAGAATAAATGGATTAACTATGGAAGAAGAGAGAAAGGAAGGGCAGAATGTTAGACGGGCCTGCGTGCCCAATTCTAAACCCTTTGAAAATAAAGTTCGTTCGTTCGTTCGTTCTATCTATCTATCTATCTATCTATCTATCTATCTATCTATCTATCTATCTATCTATCTATCTATCTATCTATCTATCTATCTATCTATCTATCTATCTATTAATGTTTATTTTTATTTTTATTTATTTTATTTTTACATTCATTATTATTATTATTATTATTCTTTTTTAATGTTAAAAACGTACTTTAATTATGATGATTATTGCAAATGTAATATTACTTTTATAATGATAAATGCCTTAATTATGCTTATAGTAAATGTGAGGATGAAAGGATATAGTATATATGATGAGAGAGAGAGGAAGGGCAGAATGTCAGACAGGCCTGCGTGCCCAATTCTTAACCCTTTGAAAATAAAGTTCGTTCGTTCGTTCGTTCGTTCGTTCTTCTTCTTCTTCTTCTTCTTCCCAAATAAAAGCAAAGCCCACTAGAGTGAAGGAAATATAAAGTGAACAGCACAGTCAGATGAGCAAGCAAATAAAACGTCAAACCCGAGCTTACAAAAGGAAATTCAAAGACAACCGTGCAAGACAGGCAGAAGATGCAGCACTGAGTAATGAACAAAGCACCGTGTACACAGTAAACACCACGAAGACATGCGCACCACCATAGCGGGTGGACGCTGGAATTTGATTGGCCACATCCTCAGAAGAGACCCTGAGTCCATCATCAGAACTGGCATGCTATGGATCCCAGAAGGAAAGTGAAAGAGACGCCGGCCCAAAGAAAAAACAAAAAAGACAAACCTAGCGGAGACCTGTGGAAGCAGTGATGCACAGCATGAACCAGACTTAGGGCAGCACGGGAAGAATGGCCGGCGACCGAGCAAAGTGGAGACAGTTCGTTGCTGTCCTACCAGACGCCACCAAGCGATATCTTCACTAATTACTTCGTCAGTCAATGACCAAGGAACAAAGAAGATTATTAAATGACTTCTGAACATCTGCTTCAGCGACGCCCAACATATGAGAAACATAGAAAGCACATATGACCATCACAATACCACTCCTGAAAAAAACTATGGAGATACAAACAGCCTCAAGCTGACCACAGCTTTCTTTGAAAATATTGAAGTAGACGTCTGTGTTTGTACGAAGAAATTATATAAATTGTTATGTTACAGGTCAGTGTAAGGTCCGGCCTGCTCAACGCATGACCGCAAATGAGGCACCAATTTTTGTTACCTCCTGTAACGTCAGTTTAATGAGCAGTTTAGATTTTTTTTCCAGTAAATAAACAATAAAACATATTAGTCAAAACTCCAAATAACATTTACGGCTCTATATTCTGACATTTGTATCATGTATGTAGCGTTCGATTGGCACAGTGGTTAAAGCACTGGCCTCTCGCTGCAAAAGCCCCGGGTTCGAAACACGGGGTTGTCACGCTGCAGTCTACCCAACTGTAAAATGGGTACCTGACTCTGAGTCGGGGAAGGCAAAGGCAGCGTGGAACTGAAACTAGTCACCCCCACCTCGCGAAGCTGGACCTAGCATAGTGAAGGCTGTAACACCTAACTTCACTAAGGCAGTATCTGTTACAGGAATAACTTTTTAAAATGTATATCCAATAAATTATAGTGGTGAAATAAAGATATACAAATTGGGAGTCACCTTTCATCTAAAAATAGGCGGTAACGTTTCCATAACCTTGTGTGTGTGTGTATATTGACCACCGGCTAAGCAAAATGCTATAGTATACAGATGTGGAAATGAACCTCTGTCTGTGAGGCTAATTATACCCTCATTGACTCTTGAAATCATCCACATACTTCCAGGGATTCCCCCTGTGGTGGAACATGTTGAGAACTCATCGTTGTACATTAAGCATGAAGGAGTCACTTGAGCCACAGACGTAACTCTGGCTTTTACCTGGTTGGCTGCTTGCATGAGGATTTCGCTGTTGACCCATGTTAGGCAGAGGAGCTGGGAAGAGACTCCATAGGACGTGACAATTCTTTAGGCATGCCCAGAACAAGAGCACAATATTTGACCTCTGCATATATTGAGAGCCCTCTTGGATGGCGGGGAATACATAGTGTGCCACGAACTTCTTCCTACAAGCTTCGGACCAGATGTGATGATCGTTTAAGTACAAGCCAAGCTGGAGAGACTGTTGCTTATGATTTCACCTCATCATGTTTCAGAATGGCGGAAAAGCCACAGGAAAAGCTTAGATCTACAGTGTAGATAATACCAAGGAATCTTCAACTTGGTATTGGCTGCGAAAGAGCGAGAAGCCCAGCAGCCCTAGTTAAACACCAGCAACATCATCATCATCATTTTGTTAAACCATGACTGATTAAATTTATTACAAGAATTTGAGTAATTCTGAACTTTGTTCTCGTCTACAGGCAGCGGTTGAACTCGTTTTGAATGGGAAAATGATAGCGACAATTTGGGCTGAGAGTATAACTTACTGGGCGTCTGCTTCTAACACCGCCATCTTGAACATGGAGACTGGAGATCAGGTCTGGCTGGTGCTTCTCAGCAGAGCGCCCTATCTACATGGTTACATGTACACAACTTTCTCGGGCTATTGCTCTATCGGGGTATTTGACGAAGGCTGTGAGCACACGTGGGACGCTACGACTCGCACTGACAAGATCGTGAACCAGTCACCTGAAATAGTCGTAGGCAAAGGGGAAAGAGTATCCTTGAATGAAATAAAGAATGCAGAAGGAAGCGGATTAAAAGAGAAAGGACATGTGACAGAAGATCAGGGAAGAATAGGGGATGTTGACATCGAAGGCGTAGCAGACGATACTATGAACGCCGGGAAGGAGAGTTTGGCTAACAGAAAAGATAAAAATGATAATGAAGTCATAGTGCAGGTAATAATAGATAATAATAACATTCAAAAAGCGTACCACGTGTCTGACAAAACCAATAAGCAAAGCAAAGAATTTGGGCTCGATTGCAATGAAACCCCCAGAATCAAAACTCACAATGGCGGTTCCCGTAGAAGAAATAAAACTAGGTCTAAATTTGGCCAGAAGAAAACAAAGAACTCACAAAAAATCAGAAACCATAACAACGGACTTGTAACAACGGATAACCACATCGGCAATCCGGGTACCTCTGGTAATTTTAGTACCGACACTCATTCCAGTAAAATGTGCGACAAAGACGCTATCGTTTTGTCTACAAATCTAGACAAGTGTGACTTTGTTAACAACAGCCATCTTAACGGAAGCTGCAGAATTACTTCATCAACCCCGCATCCGGAGTCAGCGGGAAAGGGGAAACAATCTGGTGAGACTTCCTCCAGGAAGTTCATCTCCCAGAGAAGTAAAGACAATAAAGAAGCAACTTCCGGTTGGATGAAGAGTGCAAGTAGCGATAACAGCGTAGCCTTCACATTAGATGTTCTTTTTTGTATTGAGAGTATTATTCTAATGCACTTTCTTCGGTAGTTCTTGTCGAAAGGACCTTTGCTGTTCCAGGGAGGTCCTAGAAGTCCTTTTCCAAGACTAGTCTTTACAGTGACGTAACTACAATCAAAGGGGCCTCCCGGCACAATTAAATCGGGCCCTTCTGATATGTCTTGCCTTTCATCCACAGTCACTGAGCATTAGCTGTTGGTGATTCTCCTTACACAATGGACTCAGCAACTATAATTGATCGACGGCATATCTGATTAAGCTATGTACCTACTGTGCTTCTCTATAGTGCGGAGTGCTGGAGAGTAACAGAGAAGGAAATGTTGAAATTGTCATTTTCCGATCGATCAAAGTGGAAGCAGTGTGTTGCTGCCCTACAAAACGCCACCAGGAGTGATGGCCACTGACTGCTGTGGCAGTCGGCGGCTAACGATCACAGAAGAAGAGATATCTGTATAAAAATGTAACTACTTCATCATTATCATCAGAATCCTTCAGCTCCCTAGGAAGCAAGGCCTGCAACAAATTTGTACCAGTTCCTCCTGGAATATGCCGTCTGCTCAAGAGCTTTCCTACCTGCTTGACCCCTTTCATTTCTGTTACCAGAAGGTGGGAAATGCTATGTCTTTAACACAGGAACTAAGGAAATTAATTATATATATATATATATATATATATATATATATATATATATATATATATATATATATATATATATATATATATATATATATATATACATATATATGAAGGCGAGGGATCCTTCAGATCACTACTTCCCGGGGTCCACACACATGCTGTGTCTTCCAGGACGTGCCTGGCCCACCCAAGCGGTAGTTACGCCACTGAGCCTATTATTATGGTTTCGTCATACTTGCTGAAAGATATTAGTAGTCCTTAGTATTTACCAACTCTGCACTTCATACACTGAGTTATAATTTTTTGGTCTGGCATATTGCGCAATAACTCAGACTTTTGACTGTGGTTGAAAGATGCGTGCCTCAATCGATAATAATTTTCAGAATTTACTATTTATCAACGCTGCAAGAGAGGTCATACGCAGAGTTCTCATTGTGAACTGGCAATTTCGTAGTGATATAACCCAAGGAATTCTGTCTATGGTTGAAACATTGGTACCTCGGCCGATAGGCATTAATAGTTCTTTTCATGGCTTAGTATCTTTAACGGTGCACTATAGTTCATACGCAGAGTTTTCTTTGTGGAAAGGCCATTGTCGTCTGATATAACCTAAGGGCTTACGTCTACGGTTGGAAGACGCGTGCCTCGCCCAAACCCTCATAGAAACAAACAAGAATTATCGCACTAGCAGTTTCATGTTTGTTGCCCTAATATGTTGTGTAAACATGATATTGTGTATAGTTGATGAATTTTTGCTACATATTTAACAAATATGTGTTGTCATAACTTTGTGATTAGAACACGTTATTTCATATCGCTGGGTTTTTTTTTAAACGTATCTACCACAGAGGTTTTCAAATTGAGCCATATGGCCTCCACAAGGATTTGTCATATTCCTATAAGGCCACAGTAAGATGGTTAAGTACCTTTTCCGCAATTAAAAGCGACTGAAAAGGTTACAGAAGTAAATGAGGCTCAAAAAAAAGGGGGGGGGGGGGCTGTAAAGACAAAAAAGGAAGAAAACCACTGATCTAGTACATATATGCAGTGTCGGCTCTTGAGCGATGAGAGTGGTGCCGCCGCAAATGGCGCCATCTTTGGGGTGGGGGTTGCCAAAACTAATTTTAAGCAAAAAAATTGTTAATCAACATTTTAAAAGACCAGTTAAAACTAGATTGTTTGGGAGTTTAAAGTACGAAATATTTTTATATTTGTTGATTTATTATCTTAGTAAAAGTTTTTCGGTTACTGCACGTCAATATTTTTTTCTTAGCCAGCGGCACTTGGATTTGAGCCCTTCGGCCCAATGACATGTCATTGCGAGGCTGGGGAGCCTGTGGACTTTCCTTCCAACCATGTCAGGAGCTTTGCTGAGAGGGTTTATCTCAGGAGCCGTTCAGATTATGCAGTCAAAATCCAGGTCGATGACACTCTTTCAAATGCCCACGTCTGGGCTTGAACCTTGAACACCTGATCGGCTGCGCAATGTCGTAACCATTACACCAGCGCGGCTCCCGGACGTCAGTTTATACATATATATATATATATGTTTATATATATATATATATATATATAAACATATATATATATATATGTATATATATATATATATATATATATATATATATATATATATATATATATATATATATATATATATATATATATATATATATATATTTATTATATATATATATATATATATATATATATATATATATATATATATATATATTTATTTATTTATTTATTTATTTATTTATTTATTTATTTATTTATGTTCGAACGGAGAACATCCAGGCCGCACAACCAAAAAAAAAAAAAAAAATTATGATGCATATTACCAGCTTACCAGATGTAGCGAGAGGAAAGATATAATGATGGTTATATTATCCTGGACAAATAGATGTATCAGATGATACCAGGATAGTGCCAGATAAGAGACTGGTCTTACAAGAAATATCCCATTCTCTGACAAGAGTAATGGTGTATCGACATCAAAGGTATAGTCAAGCTGTATAGGTTCCTAGATGAGATGGTAATGTACTATCTTAGGTTCCTAGGATGTCCCTCTCTAGACTAACCTTAGATTATGACTCTGCTAGGGGGTAATTAACTATCCAACAAGAACTATTGACCAAACTTAAATAATTCAATAACGACTGTTGGTACAATTTATAATTCATTTATATACAAGATCTTTCTTTGTTTTGTTAGATTATTTGGAAATGAAATCACTGTGATTCCAAAAATTTAAAAGGTGTCACTTTCAATTATTTACATAACATTTACAGTTCATCTTTATCTGTTAACTTGATCCTTTACGACATCTGTCTTTCCTCTGTGCTGAACTTGAACAATGTTAATATTATTATTTCACAAAGTATAAAGACTGTTACTTCGAGTATGTTCTTACACCACAATCTTATAAGTCATCTTTACTCTGCTCTTTTTTAGGTACTATATATATATATATATATATATATATATATATATATATATATATATATATATATATATATATATATATATATATATATATATATATATATATATATATATATATATATATATATATATTATAATAATAGTAATAATAATAGCCCCTTCAGTCATAACTGACTATGGGAATGCGCCCCTGAGGTGGCAGCCCTCAGCTGCTTATTTTCCTGGTGCTCCTTTCGACGTTTTCTCCTCACCTCTGCTTCTTGTGTGAGCCTCTCTTCGCCCAATCTGAGGTGGTGCCGTAAATAGCATCGCCACTTAGTGCGATCGGCAGCTTCATCCTCCCATGTTGCTGGATCCATGTCCAGTGCCCTCATATCTCTCTTGCACACATCTTTGAACCTCAGCTGTGGTCGCCCAACTGTTCTCTTGCCATCTGCTAATTGTCCGTAGAAGATATCTTTTGGGATGCGACCATCTTCCATGCGGCGAACATGGCCAAGCCAGCGAAGTCTGCGCTGTCTAAGCAGCGTATACATACTTTGAAGGCCAGCACGTGACAACACCTCGACATTTGTCATATATATATATATATATATATATATATATATATATATATATATATATATATATATATATATATATATATATATATATATATATATATATATATATATATATATATATAAGTTCCATGTACTTGGACTCTATATTCTTTAAGTTTTAATTTCTTGGGTGTGGTACTGTTATTTTGTAAAGTCAAGTAGCCCCAAACAAAGCTACTTATCTGTAATAAGTCTTCTAGGCCTGTTCCAGCACTGTACTGAAAAGAATCCCACTGCTGCGGTTCTTTCAATATTAAAGGTGACACTGTTGAAGGCCCTCTAACATTTCACAAAATCTTAAACAACATGAGCTCCCTCTATCTTATTTAGGCTCGATAGAATTAGTAACTCTTCAAGGCAGGATTTACCCTGAAATATAATAAGTACATACCCTACGTAGTATCGTTCTCTATCTCCTTATCCAGTCAGGAGGTAGGGTAAGACAGTTCAGATAAGATGTGGTTACACATGAAATCATAGTAAGTCAAAAATAACATAATTTATTCAATTAATAACATACTATTCCAGTAAAACTCTGGTTACAGTTTATCCATGATTTGCTTCCTTAAAATCAGATAGGCCTTGTGGAAAATGATAAGATACATCTCAATTTATTCAGTAAAACAATTTCTGTCATTCTATCCATCTTCCCAATAGGTTGGTCCATTTCAGCAAGCTTAACATCTTCAAAATACTTTTCAAAAAAACTATCACCACAATCAACTCGTCCATCTGCTTTCATTTGACAATTTAATTTAGTTAACACAGGCTTGAATTCCTCCACAGTGATTCTACACACATGTATCCACTTCTTTAAGGCACATATCAATAATATAATTATATATACGTATGTAATACCATTCTCTCTTATCCTCAATCACATGCAGACCAGCTTTTAATTGTTGTACAGACTAGTTTTCAACTGCAGATGGCAATGGTGTCTGGATGTATACGTTTGCTCGTGTCTTGTAATTTAAATTTTGCGGCAAGTGTTTGACTAACGATCCTTCCGCTATATATACTCAGTTGTCTCCCGTATGTGACGTACGTCTAGTTTGTCAAGTGAATTATCCCTGATTTGATGGATGATTAAAGGGACTTTAGCTTTTCATAACATTAGAATCCTTGAACATCAGTATTGTTGTAACTTTTCATCAACGAAGAGTAGCGGCTAGGATCAAAGTAGTCAAAGAAGATCCCCAGAACAGAGAAGCAGAAGTTTAGCATCTCCGTACGAACACTGAACCGTTCGCAAGACGGACACGAGCGGTCAGAAGAAAGCTTCATGCAGACTTCGCACTTCTGTGGTTACCGGCAGACTTGCCCGAAAGACGGAACGCTCAGCGTAGCGGATACGATCTGAGGAATCAGGAAACTCACCGCGAACGAGGCTAGTCTCGCCGGAATTTTACATGCTCGTGTGAGTAGCCTGAAACGAACGTAGATCGGAAGCCAGTCGGGCCATCGTGGTTAGCATGGCGGCTAAATAACTTCGACTTCCCTGGGAACTGAAGAGGCGCGAAATTTTCACATGTACCATTTATCTTGCCTTTCTAATAGATAAATACAGAATCTGAAAAGGGAAACGTATCATTCGTTCTGACAGAATTCTAAGATTCACTAGCATATAGTAAAAAAATTCCTGCTAGATTTCATCTAAATTGTTGGCTATTGGAGTGAAATTCTTTTTCTGTGCAGACGGTAATTTATACATTAGCTTCGAGTGATCAGTGGTCTAGTTATTTCATATTTAGTTCACTGGATTGTGGTGTAAATTTAACCTTATTAAATAAGCCCATCTTCAAAGTTCTAGTGCCAACTAACTGTTACATCTATAAGTTTATTTCCTAATACAATAGCCGCTTAAGGGAATTATAACTTTAATACAGTTTAGTTCTGTATAAATAGATGTGCTTTCAACTATTAACATCACGGGGAGTTTTTTTTCTCTCTTGCTTTATTAATTGAAGATGCGAGTGCAGAAAATAGTTAAACTGTAAATGTATCGCGCGTTAGATTTTAATATGATTTTATTGTATTTCATGTTTTTTTCTATTGCATCCAGAATGATCTTTGAACCTCGCATCCCAGCAATTAAGCAGTAATGAAACATCATTTAAGCAGCAATTAAGCAGCAATGAAACATCATTTAAGCAGCAATTAAGCAGCAATGAAACATCATTTAAGAAGCAATTTAGCAGCAATGAAACATCATTTAAGCAGCCATTTCGCAGCAATAATATATATCTAGAGTCTTGCCGACTCAGTTCGATTACTCCAGTGACTTATGAACATATTTGAAATTTAATCTTTGTGGCGATCCTGTTGGGGTTCAGCTATCTGAAGTATACAGAAACAAAACAAACCCAAAGACTATTTTAAAATCCCAATTCATAAAGTCGTTTTTTTTAATTATCAAACTGGAAGAAGAACAGTCAACAGTAGCAATATTTTACTCACTGCTCTATTCGCGAAGAAGAACATAGATTTCCCTGACACTGTCTGTCAAGCATAATCATTGGATTTTACCAACCCCCTGAAGAACTTACCTCAGTGTTTTTTTGTAGTTTGTGACATTACTGCAAAAGAAAGTTATCTCCACCAGCTGTGCCAATCTTAGACACCACATCATTCCTCACACCTGGCCAAGGGCCTGTGCCATTCTTTAGGAACTTTATCTAATAAACAAACAGTACCAATAAACTTCAACGTCCAGCGATTTCGGGACACTTTGTTAACTTCAACAACCCGCTAATCTGGGGCTGTACACGGAAGAAAATACTTTTACCTAAGCCAAGGTTTAGTGCTGTTTTTTTTTTTAATGTATTTCCTATGAAGTGCCAGAATTCACAATTTGGTAAGTCTGTGTGTGTGTGACTGTGTGCTGGCCAGCCAAGCGTGTTTTTTTTTTAATGTAAAAGGAGATTTAATCTTTTTACCCTTTTAATTAGTTCAACCTAGTATTAAGGTGTACTGTATTAATTGTACTGGATTTCTCCTAGCGGGATTATTTAACTGTGAGCATTCCCCCCTCCCGGGAAAATTGGTTGATCAAAGGAAAACATTTGATGACCCCTAGCTTTACCTTTACCCCTTATTTCTGTAACCTCCTTGACTCAGAGTAATAAATTTACCATTGGGTTAAATTGCCTATCTCTGATCATCATCATCACCCCCCCCCCCCCCTTTCTCGTCTTTGGGACCCGGTCTTTTCTGTTAGTAAATACAAGCAGGAAAAGGTGCATTGGATACTTCTCCTCAGAAACCCTCCCCCCTGTTATTTTGTGTTTTTTAACCCATGATTTCTGACTGTAAATGATACTTACTCGTAACTTGATTTTATGATAATAAAGGTATTAAAAACTTTATTAGCATTGGTGTCGGCTGGCCCCAAAACCCAAACATTTCCCATATTTTGTTATCGTAGTGTGTATTCATGTACGTTGTGCGTCAGAATCACCAAATCGGTGTGTGCGCATGAGCAACTGGAACTGACAAACAGTTGTTTGTTCAGAAGAGTGGTAGGAATAGTTTTTGAGAGACAAATATTGTCGTAATAAGAGACTGTCTTTACTCTTCCCCAGCCCTTGTGAATCTACTACCTCACTTTCCTAAATCCTTATTCTCACAGAGCCATCACTATCATTCTACACTCTAAAGGACCAATATCTATCAGAACTCTCTCAGATAAAAATTACGACAAATAAATGGTTAGCTCGTCTCGGATTCTGAGCCTAGTTTAAATAGAGTGTGGTTGATTGTCTTTTTGAAGTAGGGTATAATAATAAAAAAAAAGAAATTACTTCCCCTAGACAAAGCCTTTTAGTATTTTGGGCCGACCACACAATAAGTATTACAGGTTTGTTCTTTCCACAGGAGCAAGAAGTTAGTGATTAAAATATTTGTCACCTTTGTATTCTCTGGCAGCGAAAATTGAAATTTTGTTATATAATTGCTGGGATGGCGTGATTGGTTTTACAGTCACTAAAGGTTTTTGAAGTTAAAAAGAGTTGAGCTTAGCTAAAGACGCCTTGTTCTGACTTTTTAAGTCTAGTTAACATCGTCTCGTCTCATATAATTGACTTCAGGGGGAGTTTTTTGTAGTGGAGAATTAAAATTTCAGGAAAAATTTTTTTTATTTAATTGTTTTAATAAAAAATTTTTCTCTACTTTTAGTAAAAGTAAAAAATTTTTCCAGTGTAACTTACCATTTTAGTGGCATTAGTCGCTTGCGTTTAGAGCCTTAATTGCCAGAAAACAGCAGCGATAAGTTAACACATTTAAGGTAGGAGGTGACACAAGTAAATTTATACTTTGTGTATTTGTTCTCGTAGCGAGTTTGAGTTTTTTCCCCTTCTTGTTCTTTCTTGCTATTCTCTAATAGTAGTAGCATCCAGTTCTTTAATCATGTCAGAGAGGATTCAGATGAGATCCATCCTAAGGCTGGAGGCGAAAGAATCAGGTTTAGAAGGAGAAGCCGCTAACTTGTTTGTCAACCAGGAACTTGAAAGGTATGACGCGGAAAGGAAGGAAGCACAAGAGAGAGCAGAGAGGAAAGATGCTCAAGATAGAGCAGAAAAGAAAGAAGCGGAGGAGCGTTTATTGGAGCAGAAGAAAATTGAGGCAGAAAACAAGAAAATTGAGGCAGAAATGGAAGCCCGCAGAGAGTGAGAGAAAGGGAGCGGGAAAGACAACATGAACTGGAGCTTAAGGCTTTAGAGAGTCGGGACGCCTCTACTTCGAATAACGGAGAGCCGTCTTCGCCCCAGTCCCAGTCAATGGATCTCTCCAATTAACGGCGATGTCTTTTGCTTTAGAATCTTTTCCTAGCCCCAATGAAAAAATTGACAGCTACCTAGAAAAATTCGAAAGGCTCGCAAATCTATATGGGTTAGAGAGTTCCCGCTGGGCACTTAAGCTCTCAACGTCACTAAAAGCTAATGCTTATGACGTATACACAAAGCTGGGACCGAACCAACATGATTACGACATGATAAAGAAGGCCTTGCTAGAACGGTTTGAGATGACCGCCCGAAAATTTCTGCAAATGTTCAGAAACAGCCGGAAAGAGAGCACGGAAACATTCCCGCAGTTCTCTTCACGTCTCACGGGCTATTTGACAAAGTGCATTGAATTATCTGACCTACCTCTTACATATGAGGGACTACTTGAACGTGTTCTTGTGGAACAGATAAAGTCAACTTTGTCAAACGAAACCCGTAGATTTTTGGCTAAACAGGGCGCAGTCAGGCTTGAGGACATACTCAATAAGGCAGAACGCTATACCAATGCAATGGCCGAACTTCCCAGCACTAAACGTAAACCCACAGATGAGCCATCTCGTAAACAAAATCTAGAGCAGTCATCCTATTCCTCTAATTCCTCTCAGAACTATAACCAACGAGAAAATAATACCCAGAGACCTCCCCAGGAAAAATCGAAATTCTACAAAACCCGATACCCCCCCCCCCCCCAACAACAATTCTGATCAACCCACCAAGCCCACGTGGCAGCGCGGCCACCAAGGTCAAGGAAAAGGGAAGACCCCTACACCAGGAACGTCTGATCAGGGCAAACAAACCGGTTCAAACCGCGTCGGATGTTTGCATACAGCCTCGAAAGGTAGAGTCAATGTCAGTGATTCTAAACCTGAGGGGGACCGACCCTCAACTCGAGGAACTGTAATTTTGAATGGTACCTCAACTACTTGTCTCTTTGACACTGGACTAAGCTTTAGTTGTATTGTCACCAGACACCTAGTAAAACCAGGTCAGGAGACAGAGGAAACCGTCAAACTTAGTAGAGTTTTCAGGAGTGATGCACCCAGGACGCTTCCTATCGCACTGGTAGAAATACACTCTGACTTTGTCAGAGGAGTTATTAAAGCGGCCATTATGGATGATCCTATCTACCCAGTTATCCTGGGATGTAGATATGTGTTTATTGGGAGACCAAAGGAGCCGATTGTGGCAGCGGTAACCACAAGAGGGCAAGCCAAGAAGGAGAGGGAGCCTGCGCCAAATTTGTTGCCGAACGAACTGAAGGAGGCGCAACAAAAGGACCCTACTCTGGAGCCCTGCTTTAGAAAACTGCCCATGGCTAAGGACCCCAGACACAACGGAGACATCATTTCTAAGGACGGCGTATTGTATCGTAGAACGGGCAACCCGGACACGGAGAATAACCAGCTCCTAGTACCGACGCAGTACAGAAGTCAGATCTTAGAAATTGGGCACTCTCTTCCCTTTAGCGGACATATGGGACAAAACACCACTATTCAGCGAAAAAAACCCACTATTGGTGGCCAGGAATGAACTCTGACATTATCAGGTACGTGAAATCCTGCGCCCAGTGCCAACGGGTAGCACCCAAGCATTTGACACCCCCAGTACCTATGGGGCAAATGCCAATAGTGGGTACTCCATTTGAACGGGTTGCTGTCGACATCATTGGACCCCGGGAAAGGACCAAAAGAAAGCACAGGTTCATCCTGACTTTAGTCGCCACTTGCACAATGTGGGCCGAAGCTGTACCGCTACCATGCATAAATTCCAAGCATGTCGCAGAAGCCCTCGTGCACATCTTTACACGGTTGGGATTCCCTCAACAAGTTTTGACGGACAATGCATCCCAATTCCGTAGCCTGTTAATGGAGGAGATCTTTAAGATCTTGAGGGCCAAACATATCCACACAAGTCCCTACCATCCGGCCGGAAATGGGCTCGTGGAACGTTTTAATGGCGCCCTCACCACCATGTTACGTAAACTGGGTCAGGAGAAACCGGAAGACTGGGACCTATATATATCGGCTGCCTTATTCGCCTACCGAGAGGTTCCCCAAGCGTCTACGGGATTCGCGCCAGCTACACTTTTATTTGGCAGACCTATTAAAGGGCCACTAGAAGCCTTACTTCGGTCCCTGACAGACCAAAAGGCTGACGAGACAGTCGTCTCTGCAAGCAAGTATGTATCTGAGCTCAAGGAAAGGCTAAAGCTAGGATGGGATCTAGCTACTACCAACCTTACGAAAGCCCGCGCTAAACATGCTAAAAGATACAATAAAGCTGCAAAAGAGAGAGAACTACAACCAGGGGAGAAAGTTTTGTTGCTACTTCCAACCGGAAGCAATAAACTTCGCATCGGATGGCAAGGGCCGTTTACCGTCCTTAAAAAGATCTCACGTACCAATTACAAGACCTCCATCAAAGGAAAGGAGAAGGTCTTCCACATAAATCTGCTAAAGAAATATTTGGAAAGAGCGGTGCCATCCTCCGAGCATCTCCTGGCTGTCGCCATAGCAACGGAAGACGAGGAAGATGATGATGGTTGCATGGAGTATCCACTGCAACCCACAGAATTCTTTAAAGATGTCAAGTTCGGCGACAATCTCTCACCAGAACAACAAACAGAAACCAGGGCGCTACTAAAACAGTACAGTGCAGTCTTAACGGATGTACCTGGTCGAACAAATCTCATCGAATTTGATATGAAATTAACAAATGAGACCCCTGTTCAAACCAGAGTTTACCCCATCCCGTACGCTAAAGCCGATGCACTTCGCGGAGAAATAGGCATGGTGCGTCAGGCAGGAATTATCAGTGAGTCTACATCTCCTTACAGTTCTAGTGTAGTGCTGTTGCAGAAGCCCAATAAGGAAGTTCGGCTGTGTATAGATTACCGGCTGCTAAACGCTGTTACGGAATTCCAGCCCGAACCTCTCCAAACTGTTTCTGAGTTGTTCACCAAGCTCAGCAAGGCAAAGATTTTCTCCAAGATTGACCTCAGTAAAGGTTATTATCAAATACCAGTCAAGGAGGAAGTTAAACCTTTGCTAGCTTTCAGCACTAGTGAAGGACATTACACATTTAATGTGATGCCGTTCGGATTGCATAACGCACCAGGAGTGTTCACCAGAATGATGAGGAAGCTGTTAGAACCGTTGCAAAGTCCCCACATCCATAATTTCATGGATGACATATT
Organism: Oreohelix idahoensis; assembly: GCA_024509875.1. Classification (NCBI taxonomy): domain Eukaryota; kingdom Metazoa; phylum Mollusca; class Gastropoda; order Stylommatophora; family Oreohelicidae; genus Oreohelix; species Oreohelix idahoensis. The sequence goes on from JAMPIV010001180.1 coordinate 229,109, forward strand.
AATTGCATCGGAAACCTACGACGAACATATTGCTACGGTTGCTATGCTCCTCAGGAGACTACAGGAAACTGGTCTCACAGCCAGACCTAGCAAATGTCTCATCGGGTTCGAAAAGCTAGACTTCTTGGGGCATACTATTTCCCACGGCTGTAGTTGGCCTGTTCAGAAGAACGTGGAGAAAATAGCTGCAGCCAAAAGGCCCAGAACGAAGAAAGACGTGCGTTCCCTCCTATCACTATGTGCATATTATCAGAAATACATCGAGAACTTCAACGGACTTACGGCACCTCTGACTGACCTCACCAAGAAAGGTTGTCCTGATAAGGTCATGTGGGATCAAAAGTGCGAACATGCATACAGCACTTTGAAAGGACAGTTGTCGGCATACCCCATCCTAAGGTTACCTGACCTTAAGAAGCCTTTCGTACTGAGAGTTGACGCGTCAGGTCAGGGCATCGGGTCAACATTGTTGCAAGCCGGGGACAGTGACCCGAATATGCTATTCCCAATAGCTTACGGCAGTCGGAAACTGAACACGGCTGAACGCAACTACAGCATCGTTGAAAGAGAATGTCTCGCTCTGATTCATGGCATCAGACGACATCATGAGTTTCTGTATGGTACTTCTTTCACAGTACAAACCGACCACGCTCCATTAGCTTTCCTTGGTGCCAATAAGGAATTCAACGCAAGGATTATGCGCTGGGCATTATTATTGAGCGTCTATTCCTTCAAAGTGGAATATATTCCAGGAAAACAGAATGTCGGAGCTGACTTCTTGAGTAGAAACTGCTCTACAGAGGAAGAAGAGCAAACTGAAGATACCACTCATCCTAAAGTCACCAATCAGGTCACCTCCATTGTCAAGAAGAAAACATGAAAAATGGTTTCATGTCTAAAAGTGGGGACGATTGTGACGTACGTCTAGTTTGTCAAGTGAATTTTCCCTGATTTGATGGATGATTAAAGGGAATTTAGCTTTTCATAACATTAGAATCCCTGAACATCAGTATTGTTGTAACTTTTCATCAACGAAGAGTAGCGGCTAGGATCAAAGTAGTCAAAGAAGATCCCCAGAACAGAGAAGCAGAAGTTTAGCATCTCCGTACGAACACTGAACCGTTCGCAAGACGGACACGAGCGGTCAGAAGAAAGCTTCATGCAGACTTCGCACTTCTGTGGCGACCGGCAGACTTGCCAGAAAGACGGAACGCTCAGCGTAGCGGATACGATCTGAGGAATCAGGAAACTCACCGCGAACGAGGCTAGTCTCGCCGGAATTTCACATGCTCGTGTGAGTAGCCTGAAACGAACGTAGATCGGAAGCCAGTCGGGCCATCGTGGTTAGCATGGCCGCTAAATAACTTTGACTTCCCTGGGAACTGAAGAGGCGCGAAATTTTCACATGTACCATTTATCTTGCCTTTCTAATAGATAAATACAGAATCTGAAAAGGGCAACGTATCATTCGTTCTGACAGAATTCTAAGATTCACTAGCATATAGTAAAAAAAATTCCTGCTAGATTTCATCTAAATTGTTGGCTATTGGAGTGAAATTCTTTTTCTGTGCAGACGGTAATTTATACATTAGCTTCGAGTGATCAGTGGCCTAGTTATTTCATATTTAGTTCACTGGATTGTGGTGTAAATTTAACCTTATTAAATAAGCCCATCTTCAAAGTTCTAGTGCCAACTAACTGTTACATCTATAAGTTTATTTCCTAATACAATAGCCGCTTAAGGGAATTATAACTTTAATACAGTTTAGTTCTGTATAAATAGATGTGCTTTCAACTATTAACCTCACGGGGAGTTTTTTCTCTCTCTTGCTTTATTAATTGAAGATGCGAGTGCAGAAAATAGTTAAACTGTAAATGTATCGCGCGTTAGATTTTAATATGATTTTATTGTATTTCATGTTTTTTTTCTATTGCATCCAGAATGATCTTTTGAACCTCGCATCCCAGCAATTAAGCAGCAATGAAACATCATTTAAGCAGCAATTAAGCAGCAATGAAACATCATTTAAGCAGCAATTAAGCAGCAATGAAACATCATTTAAGCAGCAATTTAGCAGCAATGAAACATCATTTAAGCAGCCATTTCGCAGCAATAATATATATCTAGAGTCTTGCCGACTCAGTTCGATTACTCCAGTGACTTATGAACATATTTGAAATTTAATCTTTGTGGCGATCCTGTTGGGGTTCAGCTATCTGAAGTATACAGAAACAAAGCAAACCCAAAGACTATTTTAAAATCCCAATTCATAAAGTCGTTTTTTTTTAATTATCAAACTGGAAGAAGAACAGTCAACAGTAGCAATATTTTACTCACTGCTCTATTCGCGAAGAAGAACATAGATTTCCCTGACACTGTCTGTCAAGCATAATCATTGGATTTTACCAACCCCCTGAAGAACTTACCTCAGTGTTTTTTTGTAGTTTGTGACATTACTGCAAAAGAAAGTTATCTCCACCAGCTGTGCCAATCTTAGACACCACACCATTCCTCACACCTGGCCAAGGGCCTGTGCCATTCTTTAGGAACTTTATCTAATAAACAAACAGTACCAATAAACTTCAACGTCCAGCGATTTCGGGACACTTTGTTAACTTCAACAACCCGCTAATCTGGGGCTGTACACGGAAGAAAATACTTTTACCTAAGCCAAGGTTTAGTGCTGTTTTTTTTAATGTATTTCCTTTGAAGTGCCAGAATTCACCATTTGGTAAGTCTGTGTGTGTGTGACTGTGTGCTGGCCAGCTAGCGTGTTTTTTTTTAATGTAAAAGGAGATTTAATCTTTTTACCCTTTTAATTAGTTCAACCTAGTATTAAGGTGTACTGTATTAATTGTACGGGATTTCTCCTAGCGGGATTATTTAACTGTGAGCATTCCCCCCTCCCGGGAAAATTGGTTGATCAAAGGAAAACATTTGATGACCCCTAGCTTTACCTTTACCCCCTATTACTGTAACCTTCTTGACTCAGAGTAATAAATTTACCATTGGGTTAAATTGCCTATCTCTGATCATCATCATAACCACCCCCCCTTTCTCGTCTTTGGGACCCGGTCTTTTCTGTTAGTAAATACAAGCGGGAAAAGGTGCATTGGATACTTCTCCTCAGAAACCCTCCCCCCTGTTATTTTGTGTTTTGTAACCCATGATTTCTGACTGTAAATGATACTTACTTGTAACTTGATTTTATGATAATAAAGGTATTAAAAACTTTATTAGCATTGGTGTTGGCTGGCCCCAAAACCCAAACATTTCCCATATTTTGTTATCGTAGTGTGTATTCATGTACGTTGTGCGTCAGGATCACCAAATCGGTGTGTGCGCATGAGCAACTGGAACTGACAAACAGTTGTTTGTTCAGAAGAGTGGTAGGAATAGTTTTTGAGAGACAAATATTGTCGTAATAAGAGACTGTCCTTACTCTTCCCCAGCCCTTGTGAATCTACTACCTCACTTTCCTAAATCCTTATTCTCACAGAGCCATCACTATCATTCTACACTCTAAAGGACCAATATCCATCAGAACTCTCTCAGATAAAAATTACGACACCGTACTAGAAAACATCTAGGCCAAAGTATGATGTAGTATCGAAAAAATGTCATCAGTAGGCTTTCTTTGCTAGTGTACAAAATCCGAAATCGTTCTAGTTTCTTTATTTCTGAACCGATTTCGTTCATCGAAAGCTTATAATATTTTCAGGACTAAGCTCTTGCTATTTAAATATCTATCCTTTTGCTAGATTAATCCAACTTTTCACTGGAGCAGCCTAAACAGGGATAAGCACAACATGGTTCATGCTCCGCTGTCTTAAAAAACAAATTAATTTCTGTTCAACACCACATCCAGTGAAATAATAGGTCTCGGCCTAAAGCAAATGATCCCTATTATCGAATTGAGTTCTTAATTACCAACGTATACCGTTATTAACTGCACAGTGCCTATCGAAAAATTGTCACCATCTACATTTTCTCGTCTTCCTACTAAAAGGCTTTACACATTATTTGACTTCGCTTACCGAGCTGCCGTTTTGATTGGTTGTTTGGCTTCTCGGAATTTCTGTGCGGTGTAATGTTTTGAATGACAGCCGAGATAGGATTCAGACTCATCACACCAGAAGAGAAAATGGTAATCTTCAGAGTTCGCACAGGCCACAACAGATTGAGATGCCATCTATTCAACAAGCTGAAGATACGAACTACCGAAGAGTGTATCTGTGGTACTGATAAAATGACTGCTGAACTTCTGCTTCAAAGATGCCCAACATTTGAAAAACAGAGAAAGCAAATATGTCCAACACCAGTACGTATCCTGAAAAAAAAACTCTACTGAGATTCCAACAGCCTCAAGCTGCTCACTGCTTCGACGTCTGAAAGAGAATGAAGCCAAACAGGCAAACGACTTGGGGACAGATTCAGCCAGCACTTAAATGACATCGCTCAGCAAAAGTCCACACCAGTTGCTATACACTTCAATGGTCCTGACCACCATGGTCACATCGACATCCAGGTCACAGCGATCCGATCCTGCTCCTCTGACACTGCCAGCCGAGAACAGCTTGAGAACCGTCTTATCCACCGCATGGGGTGTCTAAAACCAGCCGGTCTCAACACTTTTCACACCTTTGTCTGAGGTCACCCTCTCCTCTCTTGCTCTATTTTACTCTTTCCACTCTTATCCTATTCTTCTATTTGTATGCCATATACATTTTTTTATTTCATATTTATTTATCTCCCACTCATTCTGTCCTCTTCTATTTCCAGTCCCTACTGTTATCACGTTGGGTAGTTTATTGTCCGGTTTCGTTTTTTAGTTTCTTAGTATGCATTGTGTACATCCGGCGGCGGAAGTCACTTTCTGTTCAGCCACGCGCTCATCAACAGACAGCGATTTTGATAGAATTTCGGTTCTTGCCTTCAGGGAAGTACCCAGTTTTTATTTTATTTAGTTTTTATGTGTCCTATCTAGCCTTCACTTTCTTTCCTTTCCTGACGAAGGCCTTGTGGCCGTAACGTAGACTATTTTCTTTGTCTTTTGTCCTCGTAAGACGAATCACCTTTTTTCGATTTTTTTTCAAACCCATCCATTGTATTCCACGTCTTACCGCAGTTCCCCTCCACTTCCTCGATTATATATATATTTTTTTTGACTGCACCGTGTCTCTGTTATCTCGTATCTCTATCTACCTATCCTGCTTATCTCCCTGATCCTATCCTATCGCCTTTTCTCAGTATTTTATATCCTATTCACCTATTTATTTTCGTATTTCCCTATTCTTCCTTCACACCTTATATTACCGCAATCTACCCTATTTATTTATTGTTTCAGCGTTTTATATTTTATTTATTTCATATCTTACGTTTTTCATTTTCTGGACGTTTTACTTTTCCCCACTATGCCCTCTCTGAAATATTTTATCAACTCTCTCCGTGTGTCGGTTACCACCAGCTTTAGCTCCCTACCTCCTGATATATCCCGTGTCGCGATTGACTTTGCGTTCGTTACTTTCAAGAAAACTAGATTCACCTCTCATCTCCACTTTATTCACACCTGCCTCCACCACAAAATTCTTCCTAATGGATTTTCTTCCAATTTTCATCCATCTGCTGGTACATTCAATCCTAGGGAACAACGTCTCCTACAACGAATTGAGACCAGATGTGGCTTTCAACGTATGCGCGTAGTGGCCGCCAGTCACTCCCGCCTTTTATCAGACCTCAGTGCCCAACAGACCAAGCTTCTGCTTCGCTTACGTTGTCTCACCTCCAACAACTTCCCTTTCTATTCTATGATACGCACCACTATCCACACACTGAACCGGCAGCTGCATGAGTTCATTTCCACGTCTAAACACCATAAACTATCCCGTCTCATCCCTACCCCCAAAGCTACCCCTCCATCCTCCACTCCATCATGCACTCAGGTAGTCTGCATCCCCCCAGATCTACCCCTCTCTGAGGGAGAGCGCTCTGTTCTTAGTAAGGGCTTAAAATTTGTTCCTCTTCGTCCGACCCTAGACCAATACAATCTCCTCCAGGATGTTCATCGGTTTCACCGTCGCATGAGGCTGAAGCTCCATTTTAGAGAGAAAGACAGCACTCCGCAGTCTCAGGCTGAATCCGACATCTTCGCACGCTTTTCTGACTCTACTAAACCTCCCTTTACACCTAAACCTGGAGCCTCTCATGCCCTGGACCTGTATATCAAGAACACCATCCATGACATTCAGCAGCTCCGCCCTCGTAGATTGCATTATTCCAATCTCACTTCGGCAGAGTCTAGTGCTCTCTCCCTTCTTCGCCGTAGAGACGACATTGTCATCAAACCGGCTGACAAGGGAGGAGCCATTGTCGTCTGGCAGAAGGACTTGTTCCTAAGTGAAGGTAAAAATCAGTTGACCAATGGCTCTTTTTACAGGTCCAGGACCAGCGATGCGACTGTCTCTAACAATCGCATTGTACACAACACTATTAAGCAGCTTATCACTAGTAATGATCTTCCTCCCGAAGCATCTCATCTTAGGATTCATGACAGCTCTTTGGGCAAGCCTGTATTCTACATGCTCCCCAAAATTCACAAGATCGAAAACCCTGGAAGACCTATTGTCTCAGCCTGTTCTTGTCCTACTGAACACATTTCTGACTTCCTCGATAGCATTTTCCAGCCTATCGTTGAGAATCTTCCCTCCTTCATCAAAGACAACAATCACGCTCTTACAACTTTCTCCTCTATCCGACTCCCAGCAGACCGCTCCTACCGTCTTTTCTTGCTGGACGTCTGCTCTCTGTATACCTCTATTCCCCACTCTGATGGTCTCCGAGCTCTTCGGTTTTTTTCTGGACCAACGCACTTGCCCTTCTATATCCACTGTCACTCTTCTCCGTCTTGCTGAACTGGTCCTTCAACTGAATTCCTTTGAATTCAATGGTCAGTTTTTTGACCAAATTAGTGGTGTTGCCATGGGAACGAAGATGGGTCCCAGCTATGTCTGTCTATTCATGGGCCACTTGGAGCATCAGATATGGCAACAATACTCCGGTCCTTTCCCTGGGTTTTACCGCAGATATATCGATGATGGCATAGGTCTCACAGATATGTCTGAGACTGATTTACACCGCTTCATCGACTTTGTGAACCACTTTCAGCCCACCATCAAGTTCACCTCCCTCGTCTCCACAGTATCTGTCAACTTCCTTGACATTACTATTTCTATCACGCCCTCCGGCCTTAATACCTCAGTTTACTACAAGCCGACAGATGCCCACAGCTACCTCCTGTATACCTCTTCTCATCCTCGGGCCTGTCGTGACTCCCTTCCTTTTTCACAACTTCTCCGCCTCCGCCGTTTATGCCAAGACGACGATGACTTCCACTTACGAGCAAATGAGATGTTGGATTTCTTCCGTAACAGACTTTATCCAGAACATGTTCTCACCTCTGCTCTCCAACGTGTGCTCCCCATCTCTCGTCTGGAGGCCCTCAAACCTCACCATAAATCCACTTCGGATAGAGTCAAATTAATCTTGCCCATCACCCTCACAGTACTACTGTCAAACAGATCCTTTTCCGCCACCTCCCTATCCTCCAAGCAGAGCCTCTTACCCAAAAAGTATTCAGTGAAGCACCTTTGGTGGCATATAGACGTGACAAGAACTTGAAGGATCTTCTTGTTCACAGCCGTCTCCCAAAGGAGAATGCCACTCACTTTGGCACACTACCCTGTGGTCGGACACGATGCAACACGTGCAAGTATGTCATCTCAACCCAGAAGGTGTTCTTTCCTAAGGCTACGTACACCATCACTAGTAGCTTCACGTGTGAATCGCGCAATGTCATTTATACGATCATATGTAAACGTTGCTGCAAAACCTATATTGGCCAAACAGGCAAACGACTTGGGGACAGATTCAGCCAGCACTTAAATGACATCGCTCAGCAAAAGTCCACACCAGTTGCTATACACTTCAATGGACCTGACCACCATGGTCCCATCGACATCCAGGTCACAGCGATCCGATCCTGCTCCTCTGACACTGCCAGCCGAGAACAGCTTGAGAACCGTCTTATCCACCGCATGGGGTGTCTAAAACCAGCCGGTCTCAACACTTTTCACACCTTTGTCTAAGGTCACCCTCTCCTCTCTTGCTCTATTTTACTCTTTCCACTCTTATCCTATTCTTCTATTTGTATGCCATATACATTTATTTATTTCATATTTATTTATCTCCCACTCATTCTGTCCTCTTCTATTTCCAGTCCCCACTTTTATCACGTTGGGTAGTTTATTGTCCGGTTTCGTTTTTTAGTTTCTTAGTATGCATTGTGTACATCCGGCGGCGGAAGTCACTTTCTGTTCAGCCACGCGCTCATCAACAGACAGCGATTTTGATAGAATTTCGGTTCTTGCCTTCAGGGAAGTACCCAGTTTTTATTTTATTTAGTTTTTATGTGTCCTATCTAGCCTTCACTTTCTTTCCTTTCCGGACGAAGGCCGTGTGGCCGTAACGACCTCGCACCACTTCTTGACATTGTTGTTGTTGTTGTTGTTTTGATGACGTGATGGGTGGAGAGCGGGCACTTAACAGTTGACCGTTTTTTCCTCTTCTTGTTCCATCTTGGTCTACGCTGTTCAACCTGAAATTTGGTTATAATTGGGGTATTTAGCATCATTTTATTTTTTAATTTTGTATTAAATTTAAATAGCTATTGTCTTTAGCAGTTGCTGATTTTAATTTATATTAGTATTTGTCCATTTTATTTTCTCTTTTGTATTGTTTCTTCATGACTATTGTCCTTTACACTTGGTTTTACTTTGTATTAGTATTTGTTCTTTTTGAGTTGTTTTTTTTTATTTATTTAATACTTTGTTGTCTTTCCTTGTCCTATGAGTAGTTAGTAAGTTTTTTTGTTTTTTTATTTTTTGTTTTTTATAAATAACCTTATATGTTTTCCTTTGTTTTATGTATATACTCGTATCTTTTAAGTATTGATTGGGCATCTTTTGGGGCATCTATACTTAAAACCTTATCTTCTGTCAAGTCTTTATTGGGATTTCTATAGTAAGTTTTTAATTCAAGCCTTTGTTGTTCATACTTTTTACAGTGGATCAGGTAGTGGTCTGTCATTCTCTTCCTGACATTCTTGGCAGTGTGGTTCTTCTATCATAAAGTATGCTGCACCTAAACGGAGACGCCACAGTTTTTTGTTTGATGGTATCTTTAATTCTTCTCTGACCTGGCACGTCCTCGTTGGTTCTTTCAGCAGTTTGAACGCGTGTCTGCCTTTTCTACTTTTCTTCCATGTTGTCTTCCATTCCTCGTTTATAGTTATCTTCACTTAGCTCTTGATCTCCGACCTTCCCAGTCCTGCTTTTATATTGTATTTACTTGTTCTTATTTTCTTGGCGTTCTGATCTGCCAACTCGTTACCAGCAATACCTATGTGTGCTGGAACCCACACTAGCCTCACACTACATCCTCTGTTCCCTAGTGATATATTAATTGCTAGAATTTCTTCCTTTATGTCTGGCCGGCTACATTTACCTGGGTTTTCTAGTGCTTGTAGTGATGACAGTGAGTCTGTAAATATCGTAACAGCTTCTGGTGGGTTATCTTCGATTATTTCTAAACTTTTAAGAATTGCTACCATCTCTGCGGTAAAAATCTTCTTGACATCCTCATGTTATCCCTTTTATACCCCACGAGCCGTATGGCGCGCCACGATATGGTAGATCAATCTCCCAAAAGCCGCATAGTACGGCGATTTGGTTAAAGTCATATTTCCTCCTGTCGGCACTTTACACGAGCCAAAACCAAACTTATTGGTTACAAATATGACTTTTAAACCCTAAAACAACAAAAAATCCCTAAGACCGACTCTGCATATATGTGATTGTTTCTTATAAATAATTGTATCACGCGTCCCAACATAATCGTCTTCTTCAATATCATGTTATATGGCGTAGTTTACCAGTTCTCTCCACAAAATCATGTCCTCACAATTGTATATCAATACTGCTGTTGACTTCTTTCTATGCCACGTTGTCAAAGAGTCAAGTATTTTCTCTCTGTGTCGCCCTCAATGCTTTTCTTTCTTTCAATATTTCCTGTCTTCTTCTTTCACCCTTCTGCTCCCCAAGGATCATTGGTCTTCAACAAACGTATGCCAAGCCGCCCTGTCCCGTGACATCCCCTAAAGATCGCTCTATGTCTCGTTATTCTCTTCGTGTCTGTCTTTAGTTTTATTCTCCGTGTGTTCTTTGGTCTACCTCTACCTTCTCTCTGTGTCACCTATTATTTTTTTCTTTTTATATCTTCTTCATGTCTGTCTCCATTTCTCTTCTCTATGTGTTCTTTAGCCTTCCTCTCTCTTTCCCTGGTAATTTCAGAACAAGGGCTGCTTGGTAAAGCTTTCACTAAATTTTCTAGATGTGTGCCCTATCCATCCCCAGCGTCTTCTTCTCATCTCTTGTTCACTTGAGATTGTCTAGTTTTTGTCATCAGTTGCACATTAGTGATCTTGTCACACCATTTCAATCCTTATATTCAACGCAATCATCCATGTATCCATCTGTGCTTCAAATCAATCTTCCATGTAATGACAATATATCCCACCTTTCCTCTCTCATAACATGCCCAGAGAATGAAGGCGTATACCTGCCTTCTAACAAGCATTAAAAATTGTCTTCGCTTCTTTCAGAACATCCCTCTTATGTTTACCTATTCATCGTTTTCGAAATATTCTTCTGTTAAACTGCGGGCTTCGTGAATGCTTTTGTTTATCTACTAATTACCCCGGCCTACTTCTATATGTCTTTATTCATCATCAATATCCTTTAGCTACCTATGAAGCAGATGTCTTCAACAAGCTCATACCAAATCCTGCCGTCCTGTCTCATCTGTTTAAAGTCCCAACATGACGTTTTCATCCATTTAATTTATGTATTCAGTTCCCTTCTTCGTCTGTTCGTGTGTGTGTGTGTGTGTGTGTGTGTGTGTGTGTGTGTGTGTGTGTGTGTGTGTGTGTGTGTGTGTGTGTGTGTGTGTGTGTGTGTGTGTGTGTGTGTGTGTGTGTGTGTGTGTGTGTGTGTGTGTGTGTGTGTGTGTGTGTGTGTGTGTGTGTGTGTGTGTGTGTGTGTGTGTGTGTGTGTGTGTGTGTGTGTGTGTGTGTGTGTGTGTGTGTGTGTGTGTGTGTGTGTGTGTGTGTGTGTGTGTGTGTGTGTGTGTGTGTGTGTGTGTGTGTGTGTGACCTCTTTCCTTCTTTCTTATTTTATGGACTCAAGATCAAGAACTGCCTGGTAAAGTTTTCAACGGGTTTCCTCATTGCGTGGTCTATCCGTCTCCAATGTCCTTTTGGCACTTGTCTAGTTCTTGTCATCAACTCCACGTGGTGACTTCGTCATATTTCTTCAATCCTTGTATTCTACCCAAGCAACCATTTATGAAAGCTGTTTGTTTTTGGTTTTCTCCATGTTTCAGAGCCATAATTCTTCTTCTTCCTCGTTCGTCCTGAAAAGGACGTTGGGGGTGTTGTGTACGTTTACAGCGAAGTTGCGATATTTGCGCATTTCAGCACGGCATTTTTTTGTGACCGGGTTTGCCTTCTCACTTTGATCCTTACTCTATCAGCCAGACTGCAGTGATGCAGCCTGTTTCCAGGACCACCACTTGGAGGTGGAGTAGGGTCTTGGTCAGCTCTGGTACGCTGACCCTGACGCAAGCAGTCAAGCTATGGGTAGCTTACTACATTCCTCACTTTTGATGCGTCTTCGGTTTGGCAGATGTTTCCCAGTCCTCCATATACCAACATCATCTGCAAACTGTGACAATTTATTTGTTGTATCATTAAATTCTTCACCTAAATCATTTACCATTATTGTAAAAATTGAAGGAGACATTACTGATCCTTGGGATATTCCATTTTATTGTTCATACAGTTCTGATCTATCTTTTTTTACCTGAACAGTGAAATACCTATCTTGCAGGAAATTCTCTAAATAATTATATATTTTATCGGTTACTCCTATCTTCTTCATTTTAAAGAGAGCACCCTCTCTCCAGCATTCATCATAAGCCCTAGCTATATCTAAAAATACTACCACAGTTTTTTTCTTTAATTTGAAATCCTGATTTTACTTCATGTTCCAGTTTAATTATCTGATCCATAGTGCATCTGTTCTTCCTAAATGCTGATTGAGTTTGATTATATAAATTATTCTTTTCCAAATAAAACTTTAATCTTTTATTTACTATGGTTTCTAATATTTTACCTAGATGGGAAGTTAAAGAAATTAGTCAAGATGTCATGCACTGCTGATGTATTTGTTTTGTCCTTTATTGTATTTTCAACTTCTTCCATTGTAATATCTGCATTTAAATCTGATACATTTTCAGTATTATAAGGTACTTCTTTACCGAGTTTTTTAAGAAGTGTTGCTCTTCTGTTGACTTCAGCCTGTCCTAGATTTTCCTTAGAACTAACTCTATGGTATTACTTGGCCAGCACTTCCGCTTTCTGCCAGACGGTCTCTGCCCTTTCAGTTCTTTTTATATGAGGTATTATCAAAAGTTTAGTTCTGCCTTTAATGGCTTTTAATTTATTCCATACATCTGTTGTTGAATTAATTGCTGGGTTCAGTGTTTGGCAGAACTGTCTCAAATGATTTTCTTTTGCCTTAAACTAGAAATAAAGCAATTATCAGCCCGTGCAGTGATGGTTCATGAATCATTATTCTATACGCTGAGTTTGCCAACCTCAAATGGCTGTGACATCCACTAGCGAGTTTCACATATTAAACTTCACATGGTAATATATATATATATATATATATATATATATATATATATATATATATATATATATATATATATATATATATATATATATATATATATATATATATATATATAATGTATCTTTTTCTTCTTTGAAACTTAGCCGCCGACCGTCGAAGCAGTCAGTGGCCATCACGCCTGCTGGCGTCTTGTAGGGCAACAACAAATTGATTCCACTTTGCTCGGTCGGCGGCCATCCTTCGTACAGTGCCCCAACTCTGGTTCATTCTTTGCATCTCAGCCCTCACAGTCCTCCGCCAAGTTGTTTTTGATTGGCATCTCTTTCTTTTTCCTTCAGGGGTCCATAGCATAGCTGTTCTCGTGGATGGGTGTGAAAAAAAAACGAAAAAAGGTGATTCGTCTTACGAGGACAAAAGAATAAGAAAATAGCCAACGTTACGGCCACAAGGCCTTCGTCAAGGAAAGGAAAGAAAGTGAATGTTAGATAGGACACATAAGAACCTAAAAAAATATTAAAATTAAAATTAAAAAATTAAAACTAGGTACTTCCCTAAAGGCGTCGACGTCCTTAACGCTTATAGGCGCGTGCCAGGAAACAGAAATGACTGCCACCACCGGATGTACACAATACATACTAGGAAACTAAAAAACGAAACTAAGCGATAAACTACCCAAACGTAATATAAGTCGGGACTGGAAATAGAAGGGAACAGAATAAGTCGAAGATAAATAAATAAAAAATAAGATAAAATACAAAAGCTAGACATATTAAAAACAGTGTATTATATATTCATGCGTATAATTAGAGGGCGGCAGAAAATAGAAAAATGGGATAAGAGTGGAAAGAGTCAAAGTAGAACAGGAGAGGAAAGGGTGACCTCAGACAAAGGTGTGTAGAGTGTTGAGCCCAGCTGGTTTTAGACACCCCATGCGGTGGATAAGACGGTTCTCAAGCTGTTCTCGGCTAGCAGTATCAGAGGAGCAGGATCTGATCGTCGTGACCTGGATGTCGATGGGACCCTGGTGGTCAGGGCCATTAAAGTGTATGGCAACTGGTGTGGATTTGTGGTGAGAGATGTCATTCAAGTGCTTGCTGAACCTGTCCCCAAGTCGTTTGCCTGTTTGGCCAATATAGGTTTTGCAGCAACGTTTACATATGATCGTATAAATGACGTTGCGCGACTCACATGTGAAGCTACTAGTGATGGTGTACGTAGCCTCAGGAAAAGACACCTTGTGGGTTGAGATGACATACTTGCACGTGTTGCATCGTGTCCGACAACAGGGTAATGTGCCAAAGTGAGTGGCATTCTCCTTTGGGAGATGGCTGTGAACAGGAAGATCCTTCAGGTTCTTGTCGCATCTATATGCCACCAAAGGTGCTTCACCGAATACTTCTTGGGTCACAGACTCTGCTTGAAGGATAGGTAGGTGGCGGAAAAGGATCTGTTTGACTGCAGTACTGTGAGGGTGATAGGTCAAGATTAATTTGACTCTATCCGAAGTGGATTTATAGTGAGGTTTGAGGGCCTCCTGACGAGAGATGGGGAGAACACGTTGGAAGGCAGAGGTGAGAACATGTTCCGGATAAAGTCTGCTACGGAAGAAATCCAACATCTCATTGGCTCAGAAGTGGAAGTCATCATCGTCTTGGCACAAACGACGGAGGCGGAGAAGTTGTGAAAATGGAAGGGAGTCACGACAAGCCCGAGGATGAGAAGAGGTATACAGAAGGTAGCTATGGGCATCTGTCGGCTTGTAGTATACTGAGGTATTGAGGCCGGAGGGGGTGATAGTAATAGTAATGTCAAGAAAGTTGACAGATACTGTGGAGATGAGGGAGGTGAACTTGATGGTTGGGTGGAAGTTGTTGACAAAGTCAATGAAGCGGGATAAATCAGTCTCGGACATATCTGTGAGACCTATGCCATCATCGATATATCTGCGGTAAAACCCAGGGACAGGTACGGAGTATTTTTGCCATATCTGATGCTCCAAGTGGCCCATGAACAGGCAGGCGTAGCTAGGACCCATCTTCGTTCCCATGGCAACACCACTAATTTGGTAAAAAAACTGACCATTGAATTCAAAGGAATTCAGTTGAAGGACCAGTTCGGCAAGACGGAGAAGAGTGTCAGTGGGAATAGAGGGAAAAGTGCGCTGGTCAAAAAAAACCGAAGAGCTCGGAGACCATCGGGGTGGGGAATTGAGGTATACAGAGAACAGACGTCTAACAAGAAAAGACGGTAGGAGCGGTCTGCTGAGAGTCGGATAGAGGAGAAAGTTATAAGAGCATGATTAGTGTCTTTGACAAAGGAGGGAAGATTCTGAACGATAGGTTGGAAAATGCTGTCGAGGAAGTCGGAAATGTGTTCAGTAGGACAGGAACAGGCCGAGACAATAGGTCTGCCAGGGTTCTCGATCTTATGAATTTTGGGGAGCATGTAGAATACAGGCTTGCCCAAAGAACTATCATGAATCCTAAGAAGAGATGCGCTGGGAGGAAGAGCTTTACTGGTGATGCGCAGTTTAATGGTGCTGTGTACAATGTGATTGTTGGAGACAGTAGCATCGCTGGTCCTGGGCCTGTAAAAAGAGCCATTGGCCAACTGGTTTTTACCTTCACTTAGGTATAAGTCCTTTTGCCAGACGACAATGGCTCCTCCCTTGTCAGCTGGTTTGATGACAATGTCGTCTCTACGGCGAAGAAGGGAGAGAGCACGGGACTCCGCAGAGGTGAGATTTTAGTAGTGCAATCTACGAGGACGGAGCTGCTGAATGTCGTGGATGGTGTTCTTTATGTACAGGTCCAGGGCATGAGAAACCCCAGGTGTAGGTGTAAAAGGAGGTTTCGTGGAGTCAGAAAAACGTGCTAGAATGTCAGGTTCATCCTGAGACTGCGGAGTGCTGTCCTCCTGTCTAAAATGGAATTTCAGCCTCATGCGACGGTGAAACCGATTAACATCCTGGAGGAGATTATATGGGTCTAGGGTCGGGCGAAGAGGAACAAATTGGAGGCCCTTACTGAGAACAGAGCGCTCTTACTATGAGAGCGACAGATCTGGGGGGATGCAGACTACCTGCGTGTGGGATGGAGTGGAGGATGGAGGAGCAGCATTAGGGGTAGGGAGGAGACGGGATAGTTTATGATGTTTAGTAGCGGAAAAACTCACGCAGCTGCCGGTTCAGTGTGTGGATAGTGGTGTGTATCATAGAATAGAGAGGGAAGTTGTTCTGCTGGCATCGGGGTCTCTTCTGAGGACATGGCCAACCCAGCTCTAGCGTCTGCCAGCTATGATGGTGTGCATGTCCTCTTGCTTGCTCCGAGTAAGCAGATCTTGGTTGTTGATGGTATTCGACCAAAAGATTCGGTGAATTTTTCTTAGGCATGTTGTGTGAAAAGAGGACAATTTCGACATTTCCTTCTCTGTAACTCTCAAGCATTCCGCAATATAGAGATGCACAGAAAGCACACAGCTCCGATATATTCTTAATTTTGTGCTTGTGCTATACTGAGAGGACTTCCAGACTTTGTTTAGACTAAAAAAGGCTGTTCTTGCTTTGTTCATTCTGTTGTTGATGTCTTTGCTTGCTCCGCCGTCTGGTGTTACTATGCATCCTAGGTATGTGAAGGTGTCTGTCTGTACCAGTTGCTGATTCCTTACTGATATGGGCTCAGGGTTACTCACATTGAGCGTCATGATCTCTAACTTCTTTACATTGATGTTCAAGCCCACCTGCTGCCTACATTTATTACGTGTATCCGTTTTTTCCTGGATGTGTTGATTCGAATGTGCCAGCAGTGCAATGTCATCTGCATATTCCAGATCTTCTAATGTAGAAAATGTAGACCATCTTATTCCTCTTGGACTGCCCTCTGTTGTCTGGCGCATCACCCAGTCTATGACTGTTAAAAATAGAGTGGTTGATAAGGGGCATCCCTGTTGTACTCCTGTCTTCACCTCAAAGGCGCATGACTAGAAATACACTGGGAGCAGTTCTAGTCTAGTGGTTACCACACTGCGCTGGCGATCGGGAGATCCCAGGTTCAAGCTCGGGCGAGGACATTTGAAAGAGTGTCGTCGACCGGGATTTGGACTGGAATAATTTGATCCCTGGCGAAGACATTTAAAGAAGTGTCATCGACCAGGGACTGGTATAAACTGAACAGCCCCTGAGCCGACCCAGCTCTAATGGGTACCTCCGAAGAAGGCGAATATCTGCCTGAATGGCGAGAGTACATCTGTCAGCGTACAGGGAAAAGGGATACTCACGTAAAATCAGTCTCAGGTTAGACATACTAACTGGAGATTTGGCCTCGAGTAATAGCGGACGAACGAAAAAGTTTACAAATAATGGAAATACCCAGAGAAAACACTGACGTATGATAGGAAATACCCCGAGAAAACACTGATGTATGATGAGAGATACACCGAGA
Organism: Oreohelix idahoensis; assembly: GCA_024509875.1. Lineage (NCBI taxonomy): Eukaryota > Metazoa > Mollusca > Gastropoda > Stylommatophora > Oreohelicidae > Oreohelix > Oreohelix idahoensis. The sequence goes on from JAMPIV010001180.1 coordinate 246,361, forward strand.
AAACACTGACGTATGATAGGAGATACACCGAGATAACACAAAAATAAGAATCTACAGCTTGAATGTAAAGGTTAAATTATTGAACTGAAGAACTACAAAAGTATGACGATGAACTACACAAGATAGAGACAGAACAGAATTACAAACCATTTAAACTACAAAAGCTTGATGATGAACTACACAAAATAGAGAGAAGAAACAACCGAATACATTCATAAACACTGGTCACGTGAGAAATCAGATTTCTTTACGCCTAACCACAAATTTGTAAGGGGAAGTAGCATTTATTTTTTTGCAAGGGCAACAACACAATAAAGAAAACAAATACTAAATTAAATAAAGCTTTTGCTTTTATGCATTAAATATATCCAGATAATTTAACAAATAATGTAACACAAACAAAGTGCATTATGAAAATTATACGATAATTAAATTTTATAATATTTATATGTTTTTCGTTGTATTTTATCAATAATTATTTTTAAACTTTTTACCGGATACATGTTTTAAAGAACTGACTACTAATAAGGTCTGTCACTCTCAATGCTAGTTGGTCTCATGGGCACTAGTGGATTTCGTTGTTTTGAGCACCAAAATGTGTCGTCAGCGCTGAAGAGCGCTCTTAATCAAATCAAGAACACTTACTTACTTACTTATTCGTTCCCCATCTACCGTGAGGTGTAGAGGTTTGGAAGAGAGAGCGCCAGACTATCCTATCAGCTGTCTTCCTCCTGGCCTGGTTCCATTATAGCCCTCTGTCCTTCAAAGATTGTCTAATGTTGTCCTCCCAGCGGATTCTGGATCGTCCTGGGGGGTCTGGATTCCTGGCTCTTTGTTTCCCATGCTTGTCGTGGTAGCCGATCTTCTCCCATTCTGCAGACATGGCCAAAACATCTTAGTTGGGACTGTTTTACTTGGATCTGCACGGGGTGGGATTTTAGGCCTTGAAGTATCGTCTGGTTGTTTAGACTAAAAAAGGCTGTTCTTGCTTTGTTCATTCTGTTGTTGATGTCTTTGCTTGCTCCGCCGTCTGGTGTTACTATGCATCCTAGGTATGTGAAGGTGTCTGTCTGTTCCAGTTGCTGATTCCTTACTGATATGGGCTCAGGGTTGCTCACATTGGGCGCCATGATCTCTGACTTCTTTAGATTGATGTTCAAGCCAACCAGCTGGCTATATTTATTAAGTCTTTCCGTTTTTTCCTGGATGTGTTGATTCGAATGTGCTAGCAGTGCAATGTCATCTGCATATTCCAGATCTTCTAATGTAGAAAATGTAGTCCATCTTATTCCTCTTAGACTGCCCTCTGTTGTCTGGCGCATCACCCATTCTATGACTGTTAAAAATAGAGTGGTTGATAAGGGGCATCCCTGTCGTACTCCTGTCTTCACCTCAAAGGCGCGTGACTAGAAATACACAAGGGAGCCGTTCTAGTGTAGTGGTTACCACACTGCGCTGGCGATCGGGATATCCCAGGTTCATGCTCGGCGAGGACATTTGAAAGAGTGTCGTCGACCGGGACTTGGGCTGGAATAATTGGAGCCCTGTCGAAGACATTTGAAGGAGTGCCATCGACCAGGGACTGGTATAAACTGAACAGCCCCTGAGCCAACCCAGCTCTAATGGGTACCTCCGAAAAAGGCGAGTATCTGCCTGAATGGCGAGAGGACACCTGTCAACGAACATGGAAAAGGGATACTCACGTAAAATCAGTCTCAGGTTAGACATATTAACTGTAATAGCGGGCGTACGAAAAAATTTAAAAGTAATGGAAATACCCCGAGAAAACACTGACGTATGATAGGAGATACACCGAGATAACACAAAAATAAGAATCTACAGCTTGAATGTAAAGGTTAAATTATTGTATGGCTGTGAATGTATGATAGGAGATATACAGAGACAACACTGATGTGTGAAAGGAGATACACCGAGAAGACGCTGATAGGAAATACCCGTTCTACTTGTTTTGTACACTTAGGCATGGAATTTAGCATGATATCTCTATACATGTGTTACGTGCAGTTTTCATAACTGATAATGTAGTCGGTCTGTATACTTGTTATGTTTGAAAATATTTCGATTGAACCCTAATCTAAGGGCGAATACTCATTTTTTGCTTTGAGGGAAAGTAAATATGTAGTTTCTCCTCTTAAAAGGTTATACCAGCTGACTGCTTAGGTCAGAGGTGATGGATGCGAACAGCGCATGCCCGAACTAGATAGAGTTTGTAGAAGATTTCCGGCGGGAGGCCGTTTTGTTGAACTGGGTCTGTCAGACGAAATGTCTGGTTACGTCTCTGCATTGCCTCTGGGGATGGAAACTCTTCCACTGTTATTTAAAGTCCCCTGTGTTATTTCTGTTCGTCAGGAAGACGGCAGTTGCTTCTAAGTTGTGTTAGGAATTCGTAGCAAGGTAAAAAACGAAACTTTCACACTTCATTTGTAAGGATCATATTTTGACTCAACCGGTGACGAGAGCTCACGAATGGTTGAAAGGCAGAGTATTCTACTTGTTACGCTCGTTGGAGCCATCTAAGACCGTTAGGTTTAGATTTACACACAGAGACCCAGGAGAATAGATGTTATTCTAAAACCCGCATGATTAGCGGTATATATTTTGAACTTAGACACTTATGTCTACAGATGAGGAATCCACAGTGTTTACTGTTTTATAGAGACCTAATATATAACTATCTGGAGTGGAAGACCAGATGAGTTGCCAGTTATTGCTATTATAACTTTGAAAATGAAAACTCACCTGATGTACGAGGGAGTTATATAAGACTATCTTCGAAAGGACAGCCTATCTTTGATACGTCCGATTAGAGGGATGGACTATGCTATTTTCGCCGCCCGCCATGTTTGGGGTTGACTTAAGGAGAGCGACTTAACTCTTTGACTCCGGAACAACGCTCAGAGCGTTGGTCAGATTTGACACCTGTGCCAAAACAACTCTCTGAGCGTTGTTTTTAGTCTATCGCGAATTAAAATTACGGCACAGCGTGCAAAAGAATTGGGGGGTCAAAGAATTAAGAAAAGTCAGAATGAAACTGTTGGATATTTATACAGTTATTTACCCGTTCTGTAATGCGGGTTTTTTTCTGCTAGTTGTGGAATGAGAGTTAAATTGGAGTCTGCAACACTTTGATAATCATATATTTACTGGAACTTATGTACATGCAATTGTAGTGAACTGTCTTCATATCTGCCATGTTCCTGTGTCATGCTTACATGGATTTGTCTACGTCTTGTTGCTGTGACTATAATAAATGGTGAGAAAAACGTACACAGCTGTTCACCTATATTTTGACTCCATACCTGTAACACGTACAACATTTGGTTCCATCAACCCTACAGCTACACCTTTCAATGTATTGAATGCCACAAACACTCTTGTATGTTACATGTTGTGATACAAGTCTGCACTGCTACACAGATGTCCACCTTGACGAACTTTCCAACACGCATTCGCGCTATGTCTACATCACCAGCCACTACCACCATAGCAGTATACCTGTATCAGTAGTGAACCACCAGCAGGTATCAGTAGTGACCAGAACAGATTACCCACAACACACAGAGTTTGTATAAGTGCAACACCAATATATATCAGCCTTATTGCATCAGATTTACTGCATAAGCATTACTGAATCAGTGAACATGTTTGCATCAACATGTCAATATTGCGTGGAATGTCAAACACTATTTCCTTTTTCAAAATTTCTATTGTACGACAGTGGAAAAACAATTGATCTTCTGTCTCCTGTGTCTTGGTGTTACATAATTTGCATTTTGGGATGTTTTTCCATTGTGCAACAAGTTTTAGCCTAATGGGTGTCATGCTATATAGTAATCTAAAGGTGACTTCCTTTTCGGATGGAGCAGCTGATAACTCGTGCAGGCTTCTAAAAATAGGTTGATAATCAGTATGAAATATTTGTACCCACGTTTTATCCTTGTCACTAATGATGGTACATGACGTCAGACTTGCCTCTCTCTTGTTTTACTACTAGCATTATAACTAGGCCATAAGGTATTTTATATTTGGGCATGCCTGCAAAATAAAAGAAATATAGGTATGAGTGTAGAGTCATATAAAAACAAAAGCCAACAACAACAACAGTTATTAACAATATCTTACAAAAACACACAGAAGTGCTATAAGACCACGTGACGACAGCCTGACAACAGTAACGAGACGAAACTGACATGTAAAATTGCCACATATCAAAATCACATAGGCTACCAAATATGTTTCTTCGCAGCGTAGTACTAAGCAATAGAAGATAGGTCAAATGGAAAGAGAAATAAATTGAAAAACAAAACCATTAATGGACATGTGTACTTGTGACGGAATTAAACAGACTAACACTGAAAATATAAAAGTAGCGGCTACTTGGCACGCGCTCATCGTCTGTGATGCTCAAGAGTTATGGGACATGTCAAGTCAGGTCACGTGTAATATTAGTTACATCAGTCACGTGGTCCATTATTATGAAAGATAGAAGACCATTTCTCAACAAAGTTTAATAATTATTTTTTCGAATTTATAATTTCCATCTTTCAACTTCTTGATTTCCATGTTTACACAATAGGCTGATCACCTGTTTGTCAAACATTTTGATTGCATGAATTGCCCGGAAGCTTTGTGTTCTTTGGGCCACCTCTACACTCTGTTTACGGGGTACAAGAGGTTCCGATTAAGAAGGAAAGAGAAAGATGTCCATGTTTATTATTTCTGTTATGTCTTTTGCGTATATTTTGTCTTGTCTAACACAAATAAAATCTTGTCACTGTGATATCAACACTAATGCTGACATACAAGTTCTGTATAAGTATTAAGACACGTACACACTTATGCACACATCAGTTTGAAGAAAAAAAATTATGGTTGAAAGCCTAAACAAAACGGTACTGCAAACAGCCACTGAGTCTATTAGCAGAGAGAAAAGACAGAATTACAAACCATGTTGAACTGAAGAACTACAAAAGTTTGATGATGAACTACACAAGATAGAGACAGAACAGAATTACAAACCATGTTGAACTACAAAAGCTTGATGATGAACTACACAAAATAGAGAGAAGAAACAACCGAAGACATTCATAAACACTGGTCGCGTGAGAAATCAGATTTCTTTATGCCTAACCACAAATTTGTAAGGGGAAATGCATTTATTTTTTTTGCAAGGGCAACAACACAATTAAGAAAACAAATACTAAATTAAATAAAGCTTTTACTTTCATACATTAAATATATCCAGTTAATTTAACAAATAATGTAACACAAACAAAGTGCATTATGAATGTTATACGGTAATTAAATTTTATAATATTTAAATGTTTTTTTTGTATTTTATGAATAATTTTTTTAAAACTTTTTATCGGATACAAGTTTTAAAGAACTGACTACTAATATGGTCTGTCTATCTCAATGCTAATTATTCTTGCACACAAATAACATGATTTCGTTGTTTTGAGCACCAAAATGAGTCCTCGGCGCTAAAGAGCGCTCTTCATTAAATCATGAACACTTACTTACTTACTTAGTCGTTCCCTTTCTACCGAGAGGGGTAGAGGTTTGGAAGAGAGAGCGGCAGACTATCCTATCGGCTGTCTTCCTCCTGGCCTGGTTCCATTCTAGCCCTCTGTCCTTAAAAGATTGTCTAATGTTGTCCTCCCAGCGGACTCTGGGTCGTCTTGGGGGGTCTGGATCCCTGGCTCTTTGTTTCCCATGCTTGTCGTGGTAGCCGATCTTCTCCCATTCTGCAGTCACGAAAAACCATCTTAGTTGGGACTATTCTACTTGGGTCTGCAGGGGGTGGGATTTTAGGCCTTGATGTATCGTCTGGTTGCAGACCATGTCTCTTCTTGTTACTTCAACCACCTTCCTCAGATACCTCATTTCTGAGGTTTGGATCTGGCTTTTATGGGTTGTAAAATCATTAACACACTGTATATAAAAATAAAAACAACAAAAGACATCCCAGACAAATATGTTTACGACATGCGCTCTTATTTATACGCACGGACATAAATATTACAAAGGTGGAGGAACAGTCGTTATAGATAAACATGACTAATGTCATTGTCTAAGTTTATTTTTGGATGTTTTTGTTGTTGTTGCACAGTATCACACCTCTGCACTCCGGGAAAACCCATAGGTACTCAGTCTCCCACAGAGAACGTGATGGTTCCATGAACCACTAAATCAATGATGATCAATACTCACACAAAAGGTCAAGTATTTACCAACATCTCCAAACGTTTACAATGATGATTGTTGCGGGCAAATTTGATAGTATTATAAGGTTAAAGGAATTGGCTCCACGTCTTACGGCTGGTTCTCTTTTCCAGTCCGAAGATTATTTGACTGTCCGTTCCCATGACTACTGAGTGCCGCAGGGATACCCTTCTTGATACTACTGTATTAATACACATGTAGATAAACTGGCCATTCTCACAATTCTCCCTGGCTCGCACACTGGCACTCAGTCAAAATAAGGCGTACTGCATTGCACGATTTACAACATTTATTGTGTGCCGCTCATCTTGTTGTATATATGACATGAAGTCTCTCTAAGCTGTCTCGCTACTGTCCTGTAGCAGATAAAGCACACCTTTTATTAAATACGTCAACTTACGTACATCTTGAATACTCTCTCACTCTGCTGATTCGAAAACTGATCTTACACACAGAGATATATGTGCAGGTGAGTCATAACAGGCAGTATGCATTAACACAAGCCGATATAAAGTCCAGACGGACATACACCATCTACACAGGTCCAAAGACACAAGCCGACTGCCGGCTAGAGACGCGTTCTTGTCCCACATTAACAAGCTACCGTCTGCTACCAATTCCGGCAGAAGTCAAGACGTCACTTCCTGCAACCAAGGACTACCGTATATAAACAATAAACCAGGAAGTGATCGTATAACCAATGTTATGATATTTAAACATAACAATGATCAATACTCACACACAAGGTCAAGTATTTACAAACATCTCCAAACGTTTACAATGATGGTCAATACTCACACACAAGGTCAAGTATTTACAAACATCTCCAAACGTTTACAATGATGGTCAATATTCACACACAAGGTCAAGTATTTACAAACATCTTCAAACGTTTACAATGATGATCAATATTCACACACAAGGTCAAGCATTTACAAACATCTCCAAACGTTTACAATGATGATCAACACTCACACATAAGATCACGTATTTACAAACATCTCCAAACGTTTACAATGATGGTCAATACTCACAGACAAGATCAAGTATTTACAAACATCTCCAAACGCTTACCGCTACTGTTTTTATTTAAATATAATACTTGGATTAGCATTGTGCTTTATAAAACAATTAAAAAGAGTCTTCCCATGATGCATACCTTGGAGCTGTCAAATCTTATCTCCTCTGCGATCTCTCTATGCTAATGTTTAAACATTTTGAATCAATACATCATCATCACACAAAGTTAGTGTCGCTAGCGCTGACAAGTGTTGTAACTCAACTTATGAAACAGACCGTTTCACATAATATCGCAGACAAACGTGTCAACGACCAGTGCACCTATAGATATAAGACATTTAAGTCGTTACTGTTACAACACCAACTTATGCCGGCTTATGTTTGGCTGTAAAATATTTTTAATTTCTTTGTTCTTCATGATTTTATAGAAAGGTCCTAATATTACCACGAAATTTATAACCCGCAGCAACCACATTCAATTTTTCAAATATGTTGTGGTGTACTGGCAATGGTAAACTGATTCTCAGCCATACGCGTTCTAGAATATGCTCAACAGTATAGTACTGGGGACACCTTTCATTATGGTGACTAGGCCTTATACAAGCAGATTATCATATTCGTTTAAGTGCAGCCATATATATATATATATATATATATATATATATATATATATATATATATATATATATATATATATATACAAGGCAAAGTCTGTCTTTCTGTTACCTTAAAACTCGAGAACGGCTGAACTGATTTTGACGCGGTTTTCTCCAGCGTACTCGGCATGTTTCTCTTTGAAAAAAAAATCGTGCGTGTGGCACATTAAATTCGATAAGGCGGCTAGACTTTAAGAGCTATATCGAAACAATGTAAGATGGACTTTTAGGGTTTAATAGTTCTACTAAAAAGTCCGTGATAGCATATATCCCAGATAAATAGATAACTCACAATAAGCATTTTTATTTTTTTCATTTTCGGCGAAATTTATAACGTTCAGTTTGCTTTTGAATGTCATCGTAAACCCTAAAGATGTACAAAAATAAATTACATCTTTGGCGAGAGCTTTTACTAACGAAAGAAGTCCTTTACACTATTTACCTATGATTTATAAATCAGGTGTAATTACGGAATGAACATAAATAAATTGATCGAGGCTGTGACGGACGACGACACAAAGCTCGCGAGCGTGTCCGACATCCTACATTTCATACAGCATGTAAAGCAATGGGTTTAATTAATAGAAGACGTTGTTCACTGGAACAATACACTATAGGAGGCTGCTTTGTCCAGTTCACCTTCGTTGCTTAAGTACTTCTTCTTCTTCTTTGATACTTAGCCGCCGACCGCCAAAGCAGTCAGTGGCCATCACGCCTTGTGGCGTCTTGTAGGGCAACAACAAATTGGTTCCACTTTGCTTGGTCGGTGGCCACTCTTCGGTTAGTGCCCCAACTCTGGTTCATTCTTTGCATCTCAGCCTCCACAGTCCTCCGCCAAGTTGTTTTTGGTCGGCCTCTCTTTCGTTTTCCTTCAGGGGTCCATAGCATAGCTGTTCTTGTGAGGGCATCGGGGTCCTTTCTGAGGACATGGCCAACCCAGTGTCACGAAGTGTATTCGCCTTCTTTTCTCTCTGTCAATCTTTTCTCATACCAAACATTCCTTCTCTCTACAATTTTCTAGAATATTTACCTCTCGTCAAAACACCGCAGGAGATCTCCCATTTGCTGCGGAAAATAAATTCCTTTGTTCTACGTTTGACTGGCAAAACCACTGACCTTTTAAAGCTGTGAACTTTAAACCGCGCCCTGAATAATTACAGTTTAGCCAACGGGATAGGCAGCTGTATATTGACTTTTGACCTTTGACCTCAGCAACCAAACTGAAACCTGGAGAATTTAGGCGCGATTTTCAAGGCATAGTCTGGTAAACCCATTCTCTCGCTAGGCACCGACCAGCCTGGACAAAGATGGTCCTGTCTAAGAAATACAGAGGGGCCCGATCATTTTAACCAGCAATGGATCTTGCCTGAGCGAGTAAGTGATCTATATTGTTATATGAATAACATGAATTAATCATGTTTATCTACAACATATCATGTCAGTATCTTTTGTTTTTCACTGTGACAGAAATTAATATCCTTGATTTTGTACAGGAGACAACAACATTATGTATACTGAAAGTTTCATGTATGAACTACTCTTGTCCTGTTTTATACTGAATGATTTCTACTAATTCTACTGTATGATTTCAGCCATGATTATCCTTGTCATATTTTAATCCTGAAATGATTTCTGCAAATATCCTTATTATATTTTAATGTGTTAATGTGCATGTTCCTATGTTATGATGGTATTATCAAGGTATATGAATGCCTATCACATAAACACAGAAGTATGTAATAAATGGGCAACAGCACTAGCCAATTTTATAAATGAATATGTTGACTGACTTGTAATTCAGTGGTTCTCAAACGTTAGCAGCAATGACACCCGAACATGTTACAGCAGAATAGAAAACTCTTACCCAGTGGTTCTCAAACCATGGTTGACAGTGACCCCAAATTGATTTATTGCTCTATGGGCACAAGGTAGACCAGTGGTTCTCAAACTTTTGATGACCACTGCCCCAAACTTCACAGTTGGTGAAGCTAACAGCCCATATGCTGGAAATCACTGCGGTAAACAAGCTGGAAGCCCGATATAGGTTGAGATCCACCTGTTTGCTTATAACATCAGTTATGCTATAGTATTTCCTAGATAATAAATAGCAATTTGTTATTGATGTTAGCTATGAATGTTTGTTAGATTTCTGATGGACGATTAGCGTCCAGCAGATATGGGAAATGACTTCTCTGGCAAGATTACTAATGGAGCTAAAATTGTTTGTCAATCCAGTCCTATCAGGTTGTCATACCAGAAGACTAAACCATAAGCAGTGTTCTCAAGGGCAGACTTAATACATCCCAGCTGGTGATGCGCCCTGAGTCAAGACGGAGAAAGCAACTTGCCATCCTCCGAAACCCTAAAAGACCTTGCTGGACCTGGAGTGCTTTGACTTATTGAACCTTGGCAACAAGACTACATAAATTCAGCATCTGAGATGAGTATCTGAACATGCCAGCAGAACCACTAAAGAATATTCCCTTTGTCCAGTGATGACAAATTAATTCTAACATGGTTCAGAACCATTCATAGATTAGGGAACATAACATATAGTTGTATAGTTGAATATATTGTGAGATTCTATTTTCATTTTTGTAAACTTTACATAACCGAGTCTGTTGTTATTTTCTTTGTAATATTTAATTGGGTTGTATAGTTTTAGTAACATAAATCTACACCCTGGGGGCAGAGCCAAAATTAATAAACACTATTGGGTCAGGATATTTTTAATGTGGCTGGGCACCAAATCTCTTATCCATCTATATGTACTATACATAGTTCTTTGTAGGATATCGGATATAGAATTTATCGCCTAGAGAATATCCTGTTTAGTTTCACCAGAATTCTCGTAGAAAGTTTTTTTGAGTGGACTAATTCCTGAGGAGAGACTGTGCATTCAACCTGCAGTCTGGAAGATTTACCTCTAGATATTATCTTTTATTCTTCCATCAAGTCTGTCATACGTACACTTTCTCCCTCTAAATCAAAAACCATTTCGCTACACACTGGGGGCTCATCCGGGATCTACTTTTTTCATATTTAGACACTTGTCTGAGATATGAAAACTCTTATCTTTCCTAGACCACTACTGCTGTAGGTACTTGTCACTTATTGGTGTCCAAGTCTAGGATTAGATTAAAGAGGGGACATATAAATTACTCTAGACTAAATTACATATAAATGTTTACAAGAAAAACAGATTTTAGTTATGATATGAAAACTATTCTTGGTGGTACTGCTGGTTATTAGTTACATGTTGTTAACTAATATTTATGTTATGTTGTATGTATGCTGGTTTTAAATAACAGAGGTTGTTAAAATACTTTAGTTTAGTTACGGCTATAGAAAGTATTAAGCCTGTATTTATTTGATAGTGAGTTAGAGATCTCATACTCGCTCAGCAAAACCACTGCTGTTAAAATGGATGAGATAAAAGGACTGAAGAAATGGACAGCGCAATCATATAAGATTGGAAAATTATCTGGCTTCTCGGGAAGTTTGCTGGAAAATTATGTCTCGGAACAGGTAGAATGTTTCATGAGCATAATGGGGCAACAGAACGAATGGAGAGCAAAATGCAAGGAAGAGAATGTGGAACATGAGAGACAAAGACAAGAAAAATCCATCCAGTGTAAGGAAGAACTGCAAGAAATGGAAACTCAGTTTCAACCTACAAAAATGGAATCCATGGATAAACTTGAATCTAGGAATACTCATCATGCCACTCCTTTGCCAGTTGCATCACCACCCTCCGCGGTAAATATAACTGCACCACATGAAGCCAAGTCTATGTCTCAGAATTCAGGCTTAGACAGAGCAGAGGCTAGGATATCTAAACAGAGACCTCTAGACTGTTCTGAAAACAAGATTAAGCAAAGCTGTGCAAATAATCTGAAGAGACCTTCCGCATCCTCAGCAAAAACTCACAACAGGCATACCAAAAACAACCGCACCAACAACCTGGTAAATAGGATCGCTCAAGTAAATAGGATCGCTCAACCAAATAGGATCATTCAACAGAAAAGGATTACGCAACCCTATGGGAAGGGAAGGGATGTTCTTGAGCATCACCTGTCGGCCACCCTACATCAGTTAGACTGTAGGCGCCGAGACCCAAACCCACAGACTTCATACAAAGCTAAGGTCCCTACCATGGATGGGAACTTGACGAAGGCCTGGAGTGGATACAGGGATTCTCAAAATGTGGAGACTGCCACAGTAAATGGAGAACAAATCACCTGTTTGTATTATCAAGGTCTTGGGTGTGATGCCCTTGTCTCAGCCTCTGTCATCGACCTTGATCAAGTCACCGAAGAGCATGTTGAGGTAACCGCACCCATGATAAACAACAGAAGGATGATTTTGCCTTTAGCTTATGTAGAAGTTAGGTCGAACTTTGTAAACGGCAAAGTAAAGGCCGCAATATTAGATGAACGAATTTACCCCATACCTCAAGGAGGGAAATATATCATCTTAGGAGACTCAGCACGATCCAGAGACGGCGTGACTGAACAGGCTATGGAGACTCCAATGCCTAACTCATCTTCCAATATTTTCACTGAAAAGTTGGAAGAGTGCAAAGGGATTGACCACCCCAGTGCACTTAATTCTGAACAAGTTTTGATAGTCTCACCCACTAACTGCGTGCAGAAAGTGAAGCCGGGCCAGAGTTTCTTGGTACCTGGTGGGATGAAACATGTTTCAGAAATATCTTCCTTTAACATGGGAGAAGCAGCTGTAGAGGAACAGGACCCTCAAGCACTAAGACTTCACTTAGTTCCGATAACCTCACCCACTCTCTGGGATCAGAAAGTGAAGCGGGTCCAAATTTCCTTGGTACCTGGTGGGATGAAACATGTTTCAGGAATATCTTCCTTTAATACGGGAGAAACGGCTAAAGAGGAACATGAGCCTCAAGCACTTAGTCTTCACTCAGTTCCGATAACCTCACCCACTCTCTGGGAGCAGAAAGTGAAGCGGGTTCAAATTTCCTTGGTACTTGGTGGGCAGTAACCAATGATAGATTTATCTTTCTCTGTCACTGGAGAAACAGCGAAAGAAGAACATACATGCTCTCATACCTGGGGAGATAGGTATGTGTCCTTAGGCAGGTCAAGTAATATGACTAAAATAAGGTTGTGTATGAGGTTGGCAACCTCATCATGGAAAACTAGTGGCTATAGACCGCATTGCAAGCAGAGTGTAGGCCTTAATGCAAGCTCTTTGCCAGGAGGCAAGCTACAATGTAAGGTGCACAAGGAGGAACATAAGAGAGGGAAGATCATACGAGCAGGATTGATTAGCATCCCTCAACTCCTTGACAATGAGGAAACGGATAGAGATGTGTTGATTACAGGCATACCGTTCGACAGATGGAAAAGAGGAAACAATGGGATTGAATTAACAAGAAATATGAAACAGGAAGGTATTAGCAGACAGAAGAGAATAGTCGGCTCAACTTAAGTTAGCCGTAGGCATAACTTTTAAAAGGGGCCTATGTCACGAAGTGTATTCGCCTTCTTTTCTATCTGTCAATCTTTTCTCATACCAAACATTCCTTCTCTCTACAATTCTCTAGAATATTTACCTCTTGTCAAAACACCGCAGGAGATCTCCCATTTGCTGCGGAAAATAAATACCTTTGTTCTACGTTTGACTGGCAAAACCACTGACCTTTTAAAGCTGTGAACTTTAAACCGCGCCCTGAATAATTACAGTTTAGCCAACGGGATAGGCAGCCGTATATTGACTTTTGACCTCAGCAACCAAACTGAAACCTGGAGAATTTAGGCGCGATTTTCAAGGCATAGTCTGGTAAGCCCATTCTCTCGCTAGGCACCGACCAGCCTGGACAAAGATGGTCCTGTCTAAGAAATACAGAGGGGCCCGATCATTTTAACCAGCAATGAATCTTGCCAGAGCGAGTAAGTGATCTATATTGTTATATGAATAACATGAATTAATCATGTTTATCTACAACATATCATGTCAGTATCTTTTGTTTTTCACTGTGACAGAAATTAATATCCTTGATTATGTATACTGAAAGTTTCATGTATGAACTACCCTTGTCCTGTTTTATACTGAATGATTTCTACTAATTCTACTGTATGATTTCAGCCATGATTATCCTTGTCATATTTTAATCCTGAAATGATTTCTGCAAATATCCTTATTATATTTTAATGTGTTAATGTGCATGTTCCTATGTTATGATGGTATTATCAAGGTATATGAACGCCTATCACATAAACACAGAAGTATGTAATGAATGGGCGACAGCACTAGCCAATTTTATAAATGAATATGTTGACTGACTTGTAATTCAGTGGTTCTCAAACCTTAGCAGCAATGACACCCGAACATGTTACAGCAGAATAGAAAACTCTTACCCAGTGGTTCTCAAACCATGGTTGACAGTGACCCCAAATTGATTTATTGCTCTATGGGCACAAGGTAGACCAGTGGTTCTCAAACTTTTGATGACCACTGCCCCAAACTTCACAGTTGGTGAAGCTAACAGCCCATATGCTGGAAATCACTGCGGTAAACAAGCTGGAAGCCCGATATAGGTTGAGATCCACCTGTTTGCTTATAACATCAGTTATGCTATAGTATTTCCTAGATAATAAATAGCAATTTGTTATTGATGTTAGCTATGAATGTTTGATTTCTGATGGACGATTAGCGTCCAGCAGATATGGGAAATGACTTCTCTGGCAAGATTACTAATGGAGCTCAAATTGTTTGTCAATCCAGTCCTATCAGGTTGTCATACCAGAAGACTAAACCATAAGCAGTGTTCTCAAGGGCAGACTTAATCCATCCCAGCTGGTGATGCTCCCTGAGTCAAGACGGAGAAAGCAACTTGCCATCCTCCGAAACCCTAAAAGACCTTGCTGGACCTGGAGTGCTTTGACATATTGAACCTTGGCAACAAGACTACATAAATTCAGCATCTGAGATGAGTATCTGAACATGCCAGCAGAACCACTAAAGAATATTCCCTTTGTCCAGTGATGACAAATTAATTCTAACATGGTTCAGAACCATTCATAGATTAGGGAACATAACATATAGTTGTATAGTTGAATATATTGTGAGATTCTATTTTCATTTTTGTAAACTTTACATAACCGAGTCTGTTGTTATTTTCTTTGTAATATTTAATTGGGTTGTATAGTTTTAGTAACATAAATCTACACCCTGGGGGCAGATCCAAAATTAATAAACACTATTGGGTCAGGATATTTTTAATGTGGCTGGGCACCAAATCTCTTATCCATCTATATGTAATATACATAGTCCTTTGTAGGATATCGGATATAGAATTTATCGTCTAGAGAATATCCTGTTTAGTTTCACCAGAATTCTCGTAGAAAGTTTTTTTGAGTGGACTAATTCCTGAGGAGAGACTGTGCATTCAACCTGCAGTCTGGAAGATTTACCTCTAGATATTATCTTTTATTCTTCCATCAAGTCTGTCATACGTACACTTTCTCCCTCTAAACCAAAAACCATTTTGCTACACCCAGCTCCAGCGTCTGCCAGCTATGATGGTGTGCATGTCCTCTTGCCTTGTCCGAGTAAGCAGATCTTGGTTGGTGATGGATGTCACGGAGTGTTTTGAGGCTATTTTGTATGTGTGAATGTTCCCATGCTCCAGCGGGAGTTTATTAGTCATGTGAGTTGTTGTGAGCTGGCTGGGAATGCATGCATTGTAATAATTTAGCTACAGGGTTGTGAGCATAGCTTGAGACAAGCTGTTAGCTTTTGTGATGCGTGAATGAAGATCAGTGGTGCGTGGAAGGGTTTCACGGGTTTTAGTGAATACGCATGAAAGGGGGAGTCAGGGAGAGTAGTGTGTTGGTTGGAGACGTGTGTTGAGTTAGTAGAGAGTTGAGTCAGTAGACAGGAGACAGCGAAGAGCGTATAGAAGAGAAGGGTGGATGTTGCAGTAGTTGTTTATGAAGAATCCTGGTTGCTGTGTGTAGTGATTCCGAGAAGCAGAGTGTTTACAGAATACTCGGGATTGATGATGTCTACATTATTTGTAATGGCCCTGCGTCCATTGTGATTTATTGTTCATATAATATATTGTGGAGATTGACATAGCTGTTGGAGTTGTTTCTTAGACAGTGAGCTGGGACGAGTGGTGTATAAGTGTTTAACCTTCCTACATCCACCCACATACATCCTACCCTACCCGTCACATTGGGGGCTCGTCTATTTGGATGTTACAAGTGAACCCAAAGTTGTACAGTATTAAAATGATCTGAGGTCAGTTAGTCGACAGCCTACAGTTTGTTTTTCAACGCAGCGAAGTGTGACAACTTTACAGTAACCAGACGATTGGACACTGTTCAAATCTGGGTCAACGGTCGCTGTGACTGTGTGCTGGCGAGTAAACAGTGTGCTAGGAATGCTGTCTTACAGGTCTGTTTACATTCATTGCTTGCTGGGGCTGTGAAACAGTGTGTTGTGACCAGGAGAATCTGTGGTGACCAGAAGAAGTAGACCTGTGAAGCTGTCGTGTTGCTGTTGAAGTGAAAAACAAGTGCTTGGTTTTTCACTGTTTGTGTAGCCGGAGGCGCTGCAGAATCTGAACTGAGTGTATTGTTCCGTGCTGTGTGTGGTCTTCATATTTCATCAACCTTGGGACTGGCTGAAGACATTATAAACATATCTACACGCTTGAGATTTAAGTATTATGTAGTTGTTTTGTGAGCAATTAATGTTCGTTATAATTCTTTAAGATACAGCTTAATTAGATATTATTCTGTTGTTATTCTTAAGGAAGTTACGTAACATTCTTTTGGGTTCTAGTATGCTAATGTTCTAGTAAAGTGTTTACTAAGTTTCTAGTTTAAAAGGTAATTTTTGTGTCATATAGTGCTAACAGTGTATTTCATAGGAAATCAGTAGTTCTTCTTGTATACTGAGTACTTCTGTTTTCGCATGTAGCTTCTTCTCTTCAAATACAGCAAGTCAGTGAACTAGTAAGGCAATTGTCAGATGTGTTGACGGATATTCCAGGCCGGACTGAATTAATAAAGCATGAAATTGCAGTGACAGATGACCATCCGATTCGGTTGAGACCCTACTCTTTGCCGCTCCATTATCGAGCAGCAGTAAATAATGAAATTGACCAGATGCTACATTTAGGAGTAATTTCACCATCTCAATTCCCTTATGCATTTCCGATGGTGATTTTACGAAAGAAAGACAATACATTGAGAATTTGTATAGACTTTAGGAAGCTGAATAATATCACAGTATTGGATGCGGAACCCATGCCTAATCAAGAATAAGAATTAGCTAGATTATGTAATGCTCAATATTTCACTAAGTTGGATCTCTCTAGAGGATACTGGCAAATTCCTTTGGCAGAGTCGGCCAAGCCTTTAACGGCGTTCACCACACCTAAGGGGTTGTTTCAGTTTAATTTTATGTGTTTTGGTTTGGTGAACGTACCAGCCACATGTGTCAGAATGATGAGAAAGCTAATAGGTGATCGAGAGGATGTAATCACGTATATAGATAATATTTGTCTTTTTCACAATTTATGTGACGACCACGTAAGAGGGCTAGAATCACTTTTCTAGTGTTTGCGTACACATAAACTCACTGTTAGACCGACTAAGGTAAAAGTTGGGTTTAATGAGATACAATTTCTAGGTCATAAAGTAGGTCAAAACAAGCTCATGCCAGAAGAGGCTACTGTTAGTAGGATATTGAAATTACAGGTCCCGAAAACGAAAAAGCAAGTAAAGAGTCTAGTTGGATTAGTTAATTACTATAACAAATTTATTCCTCAGTTTTCCTCGCTGACTGACACGCTAACATCTCTAGTTAAAAAAGGGAAGCCGAATAAAGTAGTGTGGACAAGTGAGTGTCAAAGCGCTTTAGACAAAATTAAGAATTTTTTTCAAACAGTCCAATCTTGATGCTCCCTGATTTAAGCAAACCTTTCATTCTCAGGACAGATGCTTTAGCAGTAGGTATAGGTGGATGTCTCATGCAGGTGCACAGGGACACCCTGCACCCTGTCCTCTATGCCAGCCGAAAGTTGTTGCCAGCAGAAACAAGATATGCCACGGTTGAAAGAGAATGTCTGGCTATCATCTGGGCAGTATCCAAGCTCTCTCGTTATTTGCTGGAATCACATTTTCTGTTGCAGACTGATCACAAGCCACTAATTTTTCTGCGGTCTACCAAGTCACCACACAGCAGGTTGACAAGATAGGCTTTAATCCTACAACAGTTCGATTTCACTGTCATGCCAGTAACGGGACAATCTAATGTATTAGCAGATGTATTGTCTCGATTATGATAATGCATGTTGACTTGTAATTCTTTTTCTATAATGTTTAAGACTTTACATTAACCATGAAAATTATGCATGCATTTCTCTGATATGAAAATGAAGTTTGTTTAACTTTAGAGATATTGAATGTGATTATTGCTAGAATAATTTGTATGCTGTTAGTGTGGGTTGATGTATTTTGTATGGAAGCATTGTTTACTTTGATGATGTACTTTAGGTTTGATGATGTATAGGACTCCCATCTCTGTCTTCACGGTGAAAAACCCCGGTTTTTCATGTGGGGAAAGGGGTGGATGTCACGGAGTGTTTTGAGGCTATTTTATATGTGTGAATGTTCCCATGCTCCAGCGGGAGTTTATTAGTCATGTGAGTTGTTGTGAGCTGGCTGGGAATGCGTGCATTGTAATAATTTAGCTACAGGGTTGTGAGCATTGCTTGAGACAAGCTGTTAGCTTTTATGATGCGTGAATGAAGATCAGTAGTGCGTGGAAGGGTTTCACGGGTTTTAGTGAATACGCATGAAAGGGGGAGTCAGGGAGAGTAGTGTGTTGGTTGGAGACGTGTGTTGAGTTAGTAGAGAGTTGAGTCAGTAGACAGGAGACAGCGAAGAGCGTATAGAAGAGAAGGGTGGATGTTGCAGTAGTTGTTTATGAAGAATCCTGGTTGCTGTGTGTAGTGATTCCGAGAAGCAGAGTGCTTACAGAATACTCGGGATTGATGATGTCTACATTATTTGTAATGGCCCTGCGTCCATTGTGATTTATTGTTCATATAATATATTGTGGAGATTGACATAGCTGTTGGAGTTGTTTCTTAGACAGTGAGCTGGGACGAGTGGTGTATAAGTGTTTAACCTTCCTACACCCACCCACATACACCCTACCCGTCACAATGGTATTCGGCCAAAAGGTTCGGTGAATTTTTCTTAGGCATGTTGTGTGAAAAGAGGACAATTTCGACATTTCCTTCTCTGTAACTCTCAAGCATTCCGCACCATAGAGACGCACAGAAACACACAGCTCTGATATAATCTTAATTTTGTGCTTGTGCTATACTGAGAGGACTTCCAGGTGTTGTTTAGACTAAAAAATGCTGTTCTTGCTTTGTTCATTCTGTGTTTGATATCTTTGCTTGCTCCGCCGTCCGGTGTTACTGTGCATCATAGGTATGTGAAGGTGCCTGTCAGTACCAGTTGCTGATTTCTTACTGATATGGGCTCAGGGTTGCTCACATTGAGCGTCGTGATCTCTGACTTCTTTAGATTGATGTTCAAGCCTACCTGCTGGCTATACTTATTAAGTCTATCCGTTTTTTCCTGGATGTGTTGATTCGAATGTGCTAGCAGTGCAATGTCGTCTGCATATTCCAGATCTTCCAATGTAGAAAATGTAGTCCATCTTATTCCTCTTGCACTGCCCTTTGTTGTCTGGCGCATCACCCAGTCTATGACTGTTAAAATTAGTGTGGTTGATAAGGGGCATCCCTGTGCTACTCCAGTCTTCACCTCAAAGGTTAGGCTGCTCTGCCCAACGCTACACGTAAAGTTGGCATAGAGGCTTTTTATGATTGACACTATGCAGCTTTGAATTTCATAAGCCCTCAGTTTTTTCCATAAACTGTCCCTACGTGTACTGCCAAAATCCTTTTCAAAATCAACGAAATTAATGTACAGCTGTCTTTGCCATTCTGAGCACTGCTCTATAATGTTCCTGAGGGCAAATATATGATCAACACATATTCTGTTCTTTCTAAATCCTGCTTGTTCTTTCCTCAGTTTGTGGTCTACTGCTTTTTGAAATTCTCTGTATAATTATCCTGCCTAGTATTTTGCTGGGAACTGAGAGAAGAGTGATTCCTCTCCAATTATTGCAGTCTGCACGATATCCCTTCTTGAGCAATTTGACAATTATTCCTCTGTTCCACTCCGTTGGTGTTGTCCCTGTTTTCCACCTTGTGCAAATATTGGTTCTAATAGTTCTGCTGCTAGCTCAGGGTTTGTTTTAAATAGCTCTGCATTTAAGTTATCATGGCCAGGATCTTTTCTATTCTTTAACCCTTTGATTGCTGTGATTTCTTCTTTTCGTGGAATGTCTGTATTAACATCTAGATCGTTTTAAGTTTCAGGAACATTTAGTTGTGTCTCTGGTGGTTCCTTGTTCAGAGTGTCTCTGAAATTCTCTGCCCATCGTGTTTCCTGTCCCTCTGCTGTCGTGATGAGATTTCCTTTCTTATCTCTTACCAATGTAATATTGTTTGCACCTCGTTTTCCGCTGATGATTTCAGTTATTTTGTATACTGTGCTTTGTTCATTTCTCAGTGCTGCCTCTTCTGCCTGTCTTGCAAGATCGTCTAGGAATTTCCTTTTGTTGGCCCGGGTTTGGTGTTTAACTTCCTTGTCCAGCTTACTGTACTATTCGCTATATAGTTGCTTTAACATGGGGGACTTCGCTTCTGTTTTCTTTCTTTTCATTTCCTTTCTCATCGTTAAGGTGTTAAATGTTTCTGGTGTTATCCAGTCTTGCTTCTTCCTTTCCTTGAATCCCAAGCAAGATATATATATGTTAGGTCATATGTTAGTGATAAAGTATGAAATGTAAATCACAACTTGCGCCAATCCTGGCTCACAGACGTTTTGCTCAGATGAATAAGAGAGACTCGAATCGGCTACTTACACGCGTCTGGGGTGATGTTAATTTAATTTCCCCTCTCTGACTTCGTGTGCGTTCTTTCAGTTTCCTCAGTCCCGGTTTCCTTATTTAAAATGCTAGAGATTTCCTGTGCTATATTGTAAGTCCTCATAAATACTCCAATAAAAGGTGTCCGGCATGTTAAGAAGGAATTCTGAATCTTATTCTTCTCCGTAGCAAGGTCTGGTATCTTGGCGAGCGATTTCTCAAGTGAAATAGCTTAAGAAAATGGTCAGATTATATTCGCTGCCTTCTTACGCATTTTTATGCGTGCCTCAAACGGATCAGCCAATCTGATTTGAATATATTGCATGACGCAGCTAATGCGAAATTTCAAACATTACTTTTCTGAAAATGGGCTGTACACATCCGCTTGCCCTTGGGTACAAACTTACAAACATGTCGTTAAATCATATAACAACGTGTTCCCAATGTAACCATCATTACTTTTATCAGAAAGTAATCTCTTATCTGTGTCTGTCCATCAGTTGTCTCCCCGTATTCCAAGCTTTGGTGATGAGCGCACACGTGTCCTATCAGTGATTAAGCACTGCGCTGAGGCGATTTACGTGTTAATCTGTATACTGAAATCGCTGCGCCCACAACAGCCAACATGGTTAGGTCGCTGCCACTCCTTGCAACGCAAGGAGAAATGGGTAACAACCTTAGAGAAGGGTGTAAGAAGGAAAATACAAAATATCTGCTACACATAGCAGAAAAGGAAAGAAAGAAAGTGCGACAAATGAAAGCCCACAATAAAATCAGTATTACAAATGCACCAATACTGCCGGAGTGAAACAAAGATCGATAGGGCCGCCCCGTTCTGTCACAATGTTCTTTTGATGTGGCCAAACTTCTGGCAGTTTGAGCATTGAATGGCTGGTGGAATGTAAGCTTCTGTTTTAATTTTAGTACTGCCACTGAAGAAATGTGATATGATTTCTCGTCCTTCTAATATAAATAACTATTATTACAGTGTAAGTTCTTAATTTCTGTGATATCCTTTCCAGTTTAAGAATCATACATTTTGGATTTTCTGTTTGTAGTCTAGTTATTATTTCTTCCTCTGGAACTGTCACAGGAATTCCTTTAATTACACATTTCCTGGTTTCTTTGTCTAATTCTAGCCTAGCTTTAATGCTGTGTGCCGATTCTATTTGAACAGGACTTACTTCAATTTGTTTTATTAAAGCTTTTGACTTTTCAGTCATGTTCATTGTGAGTATTATGCCATAATTTGTTCTTTTTATGTGTGTTATTGACCTTTTGTCTATAACTTTCTAGTACATTGATGATCTTACTGTCTGGTAATGCTCTAATACTTACCACTTTGCCACTGATTTGAAAAATCCTTAACCTTGGGAGGTTTTGTTCAACTTTATGAGTAGGCCTATTGATTTGTTGGTCTTTCATATGGTTCTCAACACCCTTATTCTTTGAATCAATGTTCAGATTATTGGTTTTCTCTATCATTTTACTCTGACATCTTCCTTTTTTCTTAATTGTTTCCTTTGAAGCTTCTATCTTGTGTCCTTCCTTTCTCCATTTGTATTCCAGATTTCCCCTTGATTGTCATTCTGTGAGTCAGCTTGTACTATTTAAGCCCATGATTTTCTGGATATACTACCTGTTTTCAATATTGTTACAGATCGCATGTCTTCTAGAATAATTTTCCTTATTTAACTTTAAATGTGATATCCTACGCCACAAGGCATGGTACTTGAAGAAGAAGAAGAGGATTCCCCACGAGTGGTTTCCCTTTTAACGACCTGGTTCATCATTCTTCGAAGAGACTCATTATCATTATCATCACCTTTCAGATCCCATGAGAGCAAAAGCCTTCAACAACCTGATCTTCCTGTCTTGTGCCATCATCTGCAGGTCTATCCATGTCTTCTTCATTTCCTTCATGTCTGTCTTCAGTTTTCATCTCCGTGTGTTCCATGTGGTCTTCCTCTATCTCTCTTACCTTGAAGACAGATTCCAGAACATCAGTTCCACATTAGTCATCTTGTCATCGGTTCCACATTAGTGATCTTGTCATCAGTTCCACATTAGTGATCTTGTCATCAGTTCCACATTAGTGATCTTGTCATCAGTTCCACATTAGTCATCTTGTCATCAGTTCCACATTAGTGATCTTGTCATCAGTTCCACATTAGTCATCTTGTCATCAGTTCCACATTAGTGATCTTATCATCAGTTCCACATTAGTCATCTTGTCATCAGTTCCACATTAGTGATCTTGTCATCAGTTTCACGTTAGTGATCTTGTCATACCACTTCAATCCTTCTATTCTATGCTAGCCTCCATTTATGAAAGTCTGTAGCTTTTTGATTGTTGTTTTTGTTGTTCTCCATGTTTCACAGCCATACAATAGGACTGACTTCACATTTGAGTTGAAAATCTAATTTTGTGTCTGTGTTGGACTTGGCTTAATTTCTCTTCTTCTTTGATCCTTAGCCCCTGACTGACAAAGCAATTAGTGACCATCACGCCTAGTGGCGTCTTGTAGGTCAACAACAAACTGTTCCCATTGTGCTCGGTTGGTGGCCATCCTTCGTGCCGTGCCCCAACTCTCGTTCATGTTTTACATCTCGGCTTTCCACTGTTCTTCGCCAGGTTGTCTTTGATCTGCCTCTCTTTCGCCGTTATTTTGGACTCCATAGCATAGCAGTTCTAGTGATAGTGTCAGGGTTCTTTCTGAGGACATGGCCAACCCAGTTCCAGCGTCTGCCTGCAATGATGGAGTGCATGCCTTTTTGACTGTACGGTGTAAGTAGTTCCTGGTTGGAGATGGTATTCGACCAAAAAATTCGAAGATATGTTCCTTAGGTGGGTTGTGTAGACAGAGGACAATCTGGACATTTCCTTTTTTGTTACTCTCCAGTACTCCGCGCCACACAAAAGTACAGAAAGTACGCCACTCGAATAATCTTAATTTGGTGTTTGTACTGTACTGAGAAGATTTACAAATGTTGTTTAGATTTGCAAAGGCTGTTGTGGCTCTGTTCATTTGATCTCCATATAATTCCCAGTGCAAGGAAAGCTATTCTAGCCTCTTGTATTCTTATTTGGATATTATTGTCGGTCACTACATGTATGATTCTACATCTGGTAGTGGTGTTATTTAAGTGCAATATTATTAACGTTTCCTTTATTTATTCTCACTATATTTGTTTTCTCCACGGGCAGTAATATCCCAGTTATATACTAATCGTCTTAGCGGTAAAATCATCTCCCTTCCCATCAAATTTGCAATGTTTTCATGGCGCATTTGTCATGAAATTGCGGCCTTAAAACTATATGCGCACTTATCATATTAAACTAATGTGATATTGTGTTCCCATCCTAAATAATGGCGGCTGTTTGAGAAATATTCATGGCTTTTTTGTTGTTTCAAATTTTGACACATTTTCTGGAATTTCCCCATTTGTTGGTTTGGTTTGGGTTTTAAGGACTATCTTCATTGCACACGGACTGCTCTATCAGTGCTCCGATCTCCTCCCTTAGATCACACAAACGCGTTTGTATTCGTATATAGACGAGTAAGTTGCCCGTCTAAACATGGCGCAAAATAATTAGCTGTGCGATTTCCGCTGCCATGTCCCGATGACGGCTTTAATTCTGCTGTGGTCATTTATCTGGATGCGTTGGTTATCAAGCTGTGAAGTAACCCGTCAAAAATGACATGGGTAGACATGGAGAAGAAGTCAGTAGACTTAAATTTGACTAATTAATTAACAGCGAATGTTTTATAAATGCACGGATCTTTTAAAAAATCCTGGTACGTATTGTTATGAGAAGCAGAAAACTGGAATATATCGTAACAACAGGTAACATTGAAGGGAGAAGAGATTGAGGACGACCAAGAGAGCAAATACTGGAAAGGCTGATATCATGGTATAGCAAGAGGTCAACAACAGAAGTGATGAATAGTAATAGAGATAGGAAGTTGTGGAGTGACATTGATCTCCTACGACACAAGGGATGATGCTTGAAGAAGAAGATGAAGTAGGAGGAGTAGCAGGAAGGAGGGAAGCGCAGCAGGAAGTTGATCAAAAGATAAAGAACGAACGAACGAACGAACGAACGAACTTTATTTTCAAAGGGTTAAGAATTGGGCACGCAGGCCCGTCTGACATTCTGCCCTTCCTCTCTCTCTCATCATATATACTATATCCTTTCATCCTCACATTTACTATAAGCATAATTAAGGCATTTATCATTATAAAAGTAATATTACATTTGCAATAATCATCATAATTAAAGTACGTTTTTAACATTAAAAAAGAATAATAATAATAATAATAATAATAATGAATATAAAAATTAAAAAAAAAAAAAACATTAATAGATAGATAGATAGATAGATAGATAGATAGATAGATAGATAGATAGATAGATAGATAGATAGATAGATAGATAGATAGATAGATAGATAGATAGATAGATAGATAGATAGATAGATAGATAGATAGATAGATAGATAGATAGATAGATAGATTGATTGATTAATAGATTGATAGATTGATAGATAGATAGATCGATCGATCGATCTATCGAACGAACGAACGATCGAACGAACAAACTTTATTTTCAAAGGGTTTAGAATTGTGTACTCAGGCCCGTCTAACATTCTGCCCTTCCTTTCTCTCTTCTTCCATAGTTAATCCATTTATTCTCACACGTATCCTAAATGTTACTTAAATAATAAAATAACAAAAAAGTACAATAAAATAAAATCCCAACATTGTAACAGTACAATAACAGTTACACAGATTTACAGATGCGTATCATAATTTATACTAAACAGGACAAAATTAACTTTAAAACCTACATATGATGTTATGTAATTATTTAAGAACATAACGAATATAGGGTGGCATATAATCTGCACTCATGATGTATTTGAAAAGTCTGTGATTGAATGAATATGGACTAAGAGTATTTTTTAAGTCGTGTGGAAGAGTATTCCACAGATGAGCAGCAGAAAAAGCTAAACTTTTCTTGAATAAGTCGAGCCTAGGCTTGGGCATGTGTAATTTATTTAAGCGTTGACTGCGTCTTCCGCTGTATTTGAAAATAGGCCACAGATACGTTGGAGCATTCTGTGACAAGATTTTGTGAATAAATTTGGCTTTGTTGAAGAGAAGGCGCTTTCTTAGTGGTAATATGTTAAGATATGTATATGCGTCTACACACTGTGTGAGGTTTTTGTCTGAAATTAGGCGCACTGCACGTTTTTGTAGTGAATAGAGTCTTTTAGTGTTGGACATGGTGCAGCCATCCCAAATTGTGGAACAATGGTCTAGATGTGTTTGTATCTGGGATGTATAGAACATTTTTCGTGTCTCCTCATCTAGGAAATGTTTGATTTTAGCTAACTGGTAAACTTTTTGTGCCGTTTGTTTGGTAAAGAAGAAGAAGAAGAGGAAAAGAAGAAGAAGAAGATGATTATGAAGAAGAGAAGAAGAAGACAAAGAAGAAGAAAAAAAGAAGAATAAGATAGAAAAAAGAAGTTGCAAAGAGGAAGAAGAAAAGGAAGAAGAAGAAAGAAGAAGACGAAGAAAATGTAGAAGAAGAAAAAGAAGAAGGAGAAGAAAATGTAGAAGAAGAAAAAGAAGGAGAAGAAAAAGAAGAAGAAGAAGAAGAAAATGTAGAAGAAGAAAAAGAAGGAGAAGAAAAAGAAGAAGAACAAGAAGGAGAACAAGAAGAAGAAAAAGAAGAAGAATACAAAGGAGATGTAGAAGAAGAAGATGATGAAAAAGAAGAAGAAGAGGAGAAGAAGAAGATGATGATGATGAAGAAGAGAAGAAAAAGAAGAAGACAAAGAAGAAAAAGAAGAAGAAGAATAAGATAGAAAAAAAAAGAAGTTGCAAAGAGTAAGAAGAAAAGGAAGGAAATGTAGAAGAAGAAGATGATGAAATAGAAGAAGAGTAAGAAAAAGAAATAAAAAAGAAGAAGAGAAAACGAATTATTACTAGTAATAGTAGTAGAAAAAGAATAAATAAGAAATAAAGACAAGAAGAAAAGAAGCAGAAGACGTTGTAGTAGTAGTAGTAGTAGTAGTAGTAGTAGTAGTAGTAGTAGTAGTAGTAGTAGTAGTAGTAGTAGTAGTAGTAGTAGTAGTAGTAGTAGTTGTAGAAGAAAAAAAAAGAAAAAAGAAGAAGAAGATTAACATTTACCATTTGATATCCACGTTTAAATTCCCTTCCTTCCTACTAGCTTTTTCACACATCTTCCTTCCTCATTCAGTCATCTTCTTCTAAACGTGAACACGTGACTACACTCACCCGTCGTCGAATGCCAGTCACAGCAACATCGGTGTGAATAGCCTTAATTAAGGCAGCATTTTTGAAAGAACAACTTTGAGAGAGTCTTAAAAACAGACGGGAAAAAATGGTTGAATTTTTTTCTAACTTGACAAATAATCTGCCTTCAAATTGTTGCTGGGGAACAGAAGAGGTTGAAAGTGTTTAAGTAACCCCAAGAAATTGGCTAACCTGCCGAAAAGGTCGATGGAAGGTTCGAAACCAGTGCTTCTAAACATTTTATAGATTCCTCGCCCCTTTGCAGTATCTTCAGAAGACTCGCGCCCTTTTATCTTCTAGCTCACAAACACATGCCAGAAATGCGAAAAAAGATGACATGATATTTCTTTTTTAAATACGAAACTAGCAGATATACGCGCCGTTGTCCGAGTAAAAATAGTAACTTTTAATATAGCCCCTGGTTGAGATACTTCTGAGCCACCATTATTATCTGAGCAACCAGGACCAACCTTCCAGGGTTAATTCTCAGATTAACCCAATGACAACTATACATCTCACCTACAGCATATCTACTCCAATCATGTCCTGCACCATACCTTTCACCTCCAGCACATCAACTCTAGTCATGTCCTCTATTGTACCTCTCACCTCCAGCACATACACTCAACCCCCCCCCCCTCACCCCTTTCCAATCTTGTCCTCCACGATACATCTCACTCCACGCACATCCTCTCCAATCATGTCCTCCATTGTCCCTCTTACCTCCAGAGCATCTACTCCAGTCATGTCCTCTATTGTACCTCCCATCTGCATATCTACTCTAATCTGCACTATATCTCTCACTCCTAGGACATCTGTCCCAATCATGTCCCCCCCCCCTCATACCTCTCACTCCGAGAACACCTATTCCAACAATTTCCTCCACTGTACCTCCTTCAGCTCGGTTAGTTTGATGGAGACCAAGAGTATGCAGTTACTTCCCTTCCAAAGAAATAACCTTATCTTCTATGGCAATTAAAGCTGTATTGTAAATTTCATCACCGTAACTAATTTCCATTTCGGGGTATATTACCTGAGCCTGATGTTTAAAATCTTCTGTTAAGATCATCTCTGTATGTCATCCTTAGTTCTAGTGGGTCACCAACTCCGCAGGTTCTAAGTAGAATGTCATCTAATGTTTCTTGCTGTGTGCGATAATGAAGACTCTAGAAGTAGACGAACCAAACAAAAGTGCGACCCCTGAACTTGTTGAATCCTTGTTTTTTTTTTTTTTAAATGAGAAATCCATTGATATATTGACTCAAAATTAATGTTAAGGGAAACAACACAATTAATGTCTAAGTTAGACATTAATTGTGTTGCAAGTTGCATTACCTAAAAAAAACTTGCGTCCCCTGATTCTGTAGGAGACAAACCGACAGACGTTAAAAAATACAGATTAGATGACAAGAACAATAACATTCTATATATATATATATATCATCAGCATCTTTCAGATCCTCAAGGAAAATAGGCCATGAAAAAATGTACTCATAGTCGTCCCCCTCGTCCCGTACTATCATCTCAAGGTTTTCTATGTCTCCTTCATTCTCTTCATGTCTGTCTCCAGTTCTCTTCTCCATGTGTTCCTTGGTCTCCCCATATCTCTCTTACCCTGGGGGTTCCAGAACAAGGACTGCATTGTAATGCTATCAACAGGTTTCCTCCATGTGTGTCTTTTCCATCACCAGCGTCTTCTTCTAAAGTCTTGTTCCACTGACACTTGTCTGGTTCTTCTCATCTCTTGTTCCACTGACACTTGTCTGGTTCTTGTCATCTCTTGTTCCACTGACACTTGTCTGGTTCTTGTTATCTCTTGTTCCACTGACACTTGTCTGGTTCTTGTCATCTCTTGTTCCACTGACACTTGTCTGGTTCTTGTCATCTCTTGTTCCATTGACACTTGTCTGGTTCTTGTCATCTCTTGTTCCACTGACACTTGTCTGGTTCTTGTCATCTCTTGTTCCACTGACACGTGTCTGGTTCCTGTCATCTCTTGTTCCACAGACACGTGTCTGGTTCTTGTCATCTCTTGTTCCACTGATACTTGTCTGGTTCTTGTCATCTCTTGTTCCACTGACACCTGTCTGGTTCTTGTCATCTCTTGTCTGGTTCTTGTCATCTCTTGTCTGGTTCTTGTCAGCCCTTGTTCCAGTGACACTTGTCTGGGTCTTGTCATCTCTTGTCTGGTTCTTGTCATCTCTTGTCTGGTTCTTGTCATCTCTTGTCTGGTTCTTGTCATCACTTGATTCACTGACACATGTCTGGTTCTTGTCATCTCTTGTCTGGTTCTTGTCATCTCTTGTCTGGTTCTTGTCATGTCTTTTCTGGTTCTTGTCATCTCTTCTCTGGTTCTTGTCATTACTTGTTCCACTGACACTTGTCTGGTTCTTGTCATCTCTTGTCTGGTTCTTGTTTTCTTTTGTCTGGTTTTTGTCATCTCTTGTCTGGTTCTTGTCATCAATTGTTCTACTGACTCTTGTCTGGTTCTTGTCATCTCTTGTCTGGTTCTTGTCATCTCTTGTCTGGTTCTTGTCATCTCTTGTCTGGTTCTTGTCATCCTTTGTTCCAGTGACACTTGTCTGGTTCTTGTCATCTCTTGTCTGGTTCTTGTCACCTCTTGTTCCACTGGCACTTCTCTGGTTCTTGTCATCTCTTGTTCCACTGGCACTTGTCTGGTTCTTGTCATCTCTTGTCTGGATATTGTCATCACTTGTTCCACTGATACTTGTCTGGTTCTTGTCATCTCTTGTCTGGTTCTTGTCATCTCTTTTCTGGTTCTTGTCATCACTTGTTCCACTGACACTTGTATGGTTCTTGTCATCTCATGTCTGGTTCTTGTCATTCCTTGTTCCACTGACACTTGTCTGGTTCTTGTCATCTCTTGTCTGGTTCTTGTCATCTCTTGTTGCACTGGCACTTGTCTGGTTCTTGTCACCTCTTGTCTGGTTCATGTCATCTCTTTGTCGTAGATTTGTGATAGGTGATTAAGGCTTAGTTTGGTCCCTTCTGAATAGACATAGAGGTAATCGATAGTTGGCAAGAGAGGGATGCTGCAGCCAAAAAAAATAGAAATAGAGCACAAAGAAGGTGGAGGAAATATAGTAGATTATGTCTCTGACACTCGAGAAGCTTCTCTCAGTCAGCCTATCATCTACAACAGAGTTAGATTAGTCAGACAAATCTAATATATATTAATATATATGTCCTGACATACCCACACACATAAATGACGACAATAGACGCACAAAACGTGAAACTATGACAATGGAAATATAGATAATTGGGAACGAACTGACCGCCACACTGATTAAGCTTAATGGGAATTTTAATTATCATACTAAAATTTCATCACAACACATAAAATTACAATAAGCATATACAAATAGTCATAAAGTCAATGAATTTCTACAAGAATGATAGACCCGTTATATGATCTTTTCCCTCGGTGTAAAGTCTGTTAGAAAAAAAGTGATAGCCCCAAATGAGAAGGAAGGATATGATTTAGTCTAAGATTTGCCTTTAAAGGAAATTTACAGACTTGATACAAATTATCCTAAGGAATAATGTTATATCAGTTGCAACAAAAAAAACTTGCATAAAGAAATTTGAGACAGCAAAAGGGTGCCAAAATACAACAATAAAGATGAACAAGCAGTTTTCCTGCATTCACTCTATTCATGTCAGACAAGATCAGCCACTTTGAGAATAATACTTGAACAAAGTTTGGTAGGAATTCACCATTAAACATCGGATTTTTAGGACTGCACATACAGAGGCATTTGGTAGTGTAGACAGAGAATCACTTCCAAAAAAATTGTTGAGGCATTATAGTTCCCTGAAGATCATTAATTTAATAAAGAAAACATATGAAGACATGACATGCAGAGTTCTTCACGAAGGACAGCTTACAGAACCGTTTGGGATAAGAACAGGAGTGCGACAGGGATGCCTCTTGTCTCCATTTCTTTTCTGCTGGCAATAGATTGGGTTATGAGATCATCTGCAACACACAACAGAAATGGAATCCAGTGGACTCTGACTAAGCAGTTGGATGATCTGGATTTTGCGGATGACTTGGCTCTTCTGTCCCATAGCCGTAATCAGATGCAGGACAAATTGAAAACACTCGATGAGAGGTCACAGCAATTGGGTCTGAAAATACACAGGGAAAAGACAAAAATAATGCGAATAAATGCAGGTAATAATAACAGGGTTGAACTTGAAGAAACACCAATACAAGATGTAGAATCATACACATATCTTGGCAGTAATATAGACAAAGCTGGAGGGACAGACAGTGATATCAAAATAAGAATACAAAAGGCAAGAGGAGCTTTCATTGCATTGGGAAATATATGGAGATCAAGAGAAATAGGATCCAACACGAAAATAAGAATCTTCAACTCAAATGTGAAGTCAGTCCTATTGTATGGCTCAGAGACATGGAGAACAACAAAGACAACAACCAAAAAGCTACAGACTTTCATAAATGGGTGCTTGCGTAGAATAGAGGGATTAAAATGGTATGACAAGGTTACCAACGTGGAACTGATGACAAGAACTAGACAAGTGCCAGTGGAACAAGAAATGAGAAGAAGACGATGGCGATGGATAGGACACACACCGAGGAAACCTGTTGATAGCATTACAATGCAGTCCTTGTTCTGGAACCCCCAGGGCAAGAGAGGCAGAGGAAGACCAAGAAGTACATGGAGAAGAGAGTTGGAAACAGAGGTGAAAATGATGAGGAGAACATGGAAAGAACTTGAGATGATGGCACGTGACAGGAGGACTTGGCATGTGTTTGTTGAAGGCCTATGCTCCTTTGGGAGTGGAGGGTTATGAATGAATATATATATATATATATATATATATATATATATATATATATATATATATATATATATATATATATATATATATATATATATATATACATATATTTACCTCCACACAGAACTACAGATTAATACCATGAACTAGAATCCTTCAAAATAATGGTAGTCTAGAACTCGGCAAAATGTTACCAAAAAACTCAGAACTTTGCAAAATACAAGATATTTTCTAGCACGAGTGATCTGTCTACTGCAGATTTTGGAGTATGAGTGACTAGTCTAAAACTCTGGGTAAGATATCTGAAACAGGCAAAGGATGCGCGCTATTTCCAAAACCACTGTCTCCCCCTCTCCTCTTTCTCTCTCTCTCTTAACACTTCCCATTAACTTAGACGTTGCCCATAACTGCCAAACGTGCGTCTTCACACCTTCTACCACGACCTGTCTCATTTCTGAGCGATGCGGATGGCAGTTTCCACACCTCGCCGAGAAACTTAGCCGAAGAAAACTCGAGTCAGATGGAAATGCTAGACTCTATGTCTGCCATCCCTTGTCTATCGAGACGGATTTCACAGTATTTCGTTCTCGTCCAGGGACTGACACGATTATGCAATACGATGCGTTACCAGTATGAGAGAAGAAACGGCAAAGTCAGAATAGGAAAATATATTTTGTCGCAAACGAACGAATGCGAAAAAAACCCAGGAAAAGGATAAAAGAGCGATAATAAAGTAGAGGACACGGGTAGAAAAGAAAAGAATATAGAAAATTTATTGATCACAAATCTCTATGCGACAGAACGTCCCTCCTTTAAGATATGGAACCATTCCATGTCTACGTTATGGAAATAAATTTCCTATATCCGTAGCTTCAGGGTGTTTGTTCTCTTCCCTCTCATCTCCCCCCTCCGTCTCTCTCCAATTCCTACTTAAGTCTACTCCCAAAGTTTCCTTTCTCTGGAATGTCTTCCGTGCGCGCTTGAAAGAGTGTCGCCGCTTTTGACATTTTTGAAAGATTTCGTGTGTGCGCAGTGGAATTTCCCTGCCACTATCGTCATCTTCGTCAATTTTGGCGATCGTCAGGAGATGTTCGGAGGTCGGCACCGGTCTTTCCAAGAATTTCTTTAACAGATTTAAATGGAGAACCTTCTCCTTTCCTTTAATAGATATCTGGTAGTTAGCCTTAGAAATCTTTTTCGGGACGGTAAACGGCCCTTGCCATCCGATCCTCAGTTTGTTGTTTCCGCTAGGGAGTAACACCAAAACTTTCTCTCCTTCTTCCAATTCTCTTTCTTTCGCGACTTTCCTGTATCGGTTAGCGTGCTTTGTGCGTGCTCGCTTAAAGTTAGTCGTTGCTAGATCCCATCCTAGTTTCAACCTTTCCTTTAAATCCGACACATATTTACTTGCTGAGACAACTGTCTCATCCGCCTTCTGGTCTGTCAGCGACCAAATTAAGGCTTCAAGCGGGCCCTTAATGGGTCTGCCGAATAAAAGCGTGGCTGGCGGAAATCCTGTGGACGAATGTGGCGTTTCTCTGTAGCCAAATAGAGCTGCAGGGATAGAAAGATCCCACTCGTCAGGTTTCACTTGTGCCAGTTTACTTAACATCATGTTGAGGTTTCCGTTAACACGTTCTACTAACCCACTTCTGGCCAGAGTGTAAGGCTTAGTGTAGATGTGCTGGTCCCTCAAGATCTTAACGATCTCATCCATCAACAGGTTTCGGTATGGAGATCCGTTATCCGTCAACACTGTTTAACAGCTATTAGTAATATTTCCTTTGTGAGATTATCTGCAAATACATCTATATTTTCATTTTCTATATTATTCATTTTTATCTCTTCCATTTCTACCTGGAAAGCTACCCAATTAGCGTTATTATAGTAAAATTTCGGTTTTTCTACCAGTTTGTAAGTTTTGTAATTATCTTTTAGTGTTATTTCAATGGGTAAATGATCTGAATTTGTATCCCCAATAACTTCCCATTTTGCATTAGCAAGATTTGGTGTTACAATGCTTATATCAATAACCGTATCTTACTGATTTGCACAAGGGTTAATTCTTGTTACTGATCCATCATTCAGTATTATTTCATTGTTTTCAATGAAGTCCAACATTAGTTTTCCTGATTTGTCTATCACATTGCCTCCCCAAGCTGTATAATGAGCATTGAAGTCTCCCACTATGATAGTTCTGTTGTTTATTCTTTTATTCACGTCTGTGATATCTCTTTCGTTTATGTTTCCACTTGAACAGTACAGGTTAACTATTTTTAACTCAGTAGATACTGTTATAGTTATTCCTTCAAAATTTTCTGTTCTAAATGATTCCCAGTCAGTTATTATATATGTTTTATTAACTAGAAATGCCACACCTCCTCCTTTTTGAGTTTCTGTCCTATCATTTCGAAAGCTTTTGTATTCAGGGATGATAAAACGTTGACTCTGATAAAAATTAGTCTCATGAATGGCAAATATTACTTTAGATTGTTTAAACATGCCTATTAATGCTGGTAAATTTTTTTGGGCACTTCTACAATTATACTGTATAATTCTAATGTTCTGTACGTCCATTATTTAATTGTTAAGTTTATTATAAATAGTGTTGAACTCTTTTACTCTGAGAAGTGTACAATATATTGATTTATTTTTTAACAACAAAGTCTCCTAGATTTTCGGTTTCTCTGTTTAAGTGAGTTTGTAGTTTACTTTGAAGATTCAGCATAAAGGCTTTCACAATGTTTGATACAGAATGAATATGTGATAAAGCCCACTGTTTGTTTATTCCAATTAATGATATCCACCAAAAGATAGATATAAGTGGATGGAAGCAGACATCATCATCATCATCAGTTGATAAGATCTCTATGGTGTTGTTTGCTCCACTGTAGTGTATGGAATGTCAACTTGACCTAAGCAGTGGTGTGTAGACATGGATTGAGTGTATAATGTGCGAATGATAATAAGGGTTCGTGGTGTTGACAAATGTTCTTTTCTCACACTCATGTATGGCTGGAAGTCATCGACACCAACGACTGTGTACCTTTACTAAAGTTTAATTGGACGTACACACTCGACAGCACAGATAGTGACAAATCACAGGTTGGCATAATACATCATGGTACAGTGGATAAATGGTCTTGCAATGTTACATGGGCACTCATGTAGAATAATAGTATAAAGGACTGTCAGTAGCCAAGCCCTCAGTATCGCCCATACATATATATCATCTGACTTCACTGACTGAGCACGTCAGCTTATAAACAATATTTCAGATGGCTTCTAAACCTAATCTCGTTTAGCGACGATTCTCCAACATAATGTTCAGCACATATTTTTCCATATAATAATATTGAACCGCTAATAAAGGGTTCTCATGTGTAGCAGTGATCTCTGGACTAATCAAGCGATAATACGGGCATCCCTTTTCTCTTCTTGAAAGTCACTACATGTTTGGTTCCAAGATGGCTTCACTCGTGAGCTGTCACTCACGTTTGGATACAGATAATAAATCTGTCCTAAAGTTAGTCATTCATAAAACATTTCATTGCTCTGTAGATTTGATCATGAACAATTGACTGCATTCTACAGGATATAGTGCTGCTAGGAATCGAAGTCGTTTTTCATCGAGTCAAATATATTCTCTTAGACATTCAAATCGTACCTATCGAAAATGGTGGCTTCGAACGAGAGAGTTCACAAGAGTATCTTTTATTACCTTGGTATCAGAAATATGATTCTGCCATTCCTTGGCAATACGAATAAACACTGGGGTAAAGCATACACGATAGGTCTAGACGACTATCACTTTCCCCACCAATACTGAGATCACTTTTTTTCGGCGACAAGCCGACATAGAAAAACACAGTCCCCATCAGGACGAAGCCAAATTACACCACTCTTTAGCGACACATCCGCCGAATAGCCTTTGACCTCTCTAGAGACAACAGAACATATAGTTCGACTTAGATATGTAATGATATACAGATATAAGACAGACTCGTCCTACTCAGACAAACAATACACATAAATTCAGGCCATAGATATTCCGAAGCAAGAACAATCTATTATTACCCAAACAACGAATAAATCGCAGTAAAATGGATTCATCCGCGGAGTTCGATCGAAGAGACGGCACAACTTTCAAGGGAAGTAACTCAATAATGACTTTCCCTTAAGCACTAAAAAATTACCTATTTTGTTTACAAAATATTTGCGAACATAACAAGTATACTAATGTATAATATTGTAAGATATCAAAGACTGCACGTAACAGTCTTACCACACCTCCCGGGAAAAAAAAATGGAACTTTTTTTTGTGTGCAATACATCTAGGAGCAACGTACAATAGGCTCACAACGCATGAATAATGCGCAGATGAAAATATCAGGAATACCTATAACGCCTAATATGAGGCTAAGTCGACTTATGGAGCGACTGGTGAGAATGTGTCTCATAAACTGAGAGAAATTATTTCTCTACAAGTATATTTTTCCAGGAAGGTGTCATCAAAGTATAATACAATTCTGGCAATTACACAATGCCTAAAAAATTCATATCATCATTTCGTATTAGATATCTTAAATTTATGATTTATGAAGAAAAAATCATCAAAGCACAGCGGTGAATAAACATCAATGAACCGCTATGTAGTGATACAATCATTATATTATTAAATTACAAATGTGTATCTATCATGATATAGAAAAGGAACTACTATAGAACTAGACATATCAAGAAGTCTAAGCCCTAATAGTTATGTGGAATCATGTGGGCATCTTGACAGAATGTCTGCCATCACATTATCTGATCCACGAATAGCTCGCACAGAGAAATGAAAAGGTTGAAGAGCAATTGCATATCGAGTAGACCTCGAGCTCTTCAAATTCCTACTCTGTATAGCAGTAAGAGCTTTTTGGTCGGTTTCTACTATGAAATGTGCGCCTAGAAGGAATCTCTGTAGTTTGAGGATCGACCAAACCATACCTAATAGCTCACGGTCTAAAACCGAATAATTCCTTTCTGCCGCATTAAGTTTTCTGGAAATATACATTACAGGATGCAGAGTTCCAGAGTACTCTTGCATTAGTGCCGCTCCAATCCCAGTGGATGAAGCGTCACTACGAAGAACGAATGTTTTATCTTTAGTGGGTAGCACTAAAATAGGTGGTGTTGAAAACAATGTTTTAATCTTATCCAGAGAGCATTGGCATTCCTGAGACCAGTGGACCACATTAGGCGAACCTTTCTTTAGAAGTGTTGAGAGAGGTGCCATGATAGAGGATAGATTCTGAATGAATCTGCCATAAAATTGAATAAGACCTAACAGACTTCTCACCTGTTTTTTAGTCTTAGGGATTGAGATGTTAAGTATCTTACTAGTATTATGGTCCTCTGTCTTTAGGAAACCATGACCAACTCGGTGGCCTAGGAAAGAAATTTCGCTAAAACCAATATAGGCTTTAGAGGGTTTCGCTGTCAGGTTGTGCTCACGCAAAGTAGACAGCAATTCATCTAACCCTGAATAGTGATCTTCCCAAGTATCGCTGAAAAGACAGATGTCGTCTAGATATGCAATGACATCTGACCGATAAGATAGGATTCGGCGCATCATGCGTACGAATGTAGCTGGTGCGTTCATAAGACCGAAAGGCATAAAATTCCATTGGAACAAACCTCTAGGTGTTGAAAAAGCCGTGAGAGGTTTGGCGCGTTCAGATAAAGGAACTTGCCAATATCCTTTAGACAAATCAAGTTTAGTGAAAAAATGAGATTTGGAGAGTCGAGTAAGTAGCTCTTCCAGTAAAGGCATAGGTTCGGCATCGAACTTCGTTACTTGATTCAATTTTCGATAGTCAACGCAAAGACGTATGTTATTGTCTTTTTTACGCACAATAACCATCGGCGAAGAATATGCAGAGGTGGATGGTTCGATTATTTTCAAATCTATCATCTCATCCAACTCTTTCTCGACCTGTGCTTGAAAATGTATAGGTATAGGATAAGGTCTAATCCTAATAGGAGTATGGTCAGTTAGAACAATGTCATGTTCAATGACATGCGTTTGTCCAGGGATGTCAGTGAGTACATCCTGAAATGTTTGCAACATAGTTGAAACTTGTCGCTGTTCTCCTAGAGACAAATCAGGAGAGACAGTAACGTTCTTCCATGATTCACTAGAATGAAGTGGGATCATTGGAAGAGGAAGATTTACATCTGAAAAACTTGTTTCCTCATCCTGTATCACGGACAGTGATGAGTAATGACCATGTTGTACTGGAGAATTGTCCGTTGCTTGGAAAATGGGTTGCAAATAATCCGGACGTTCATGGAATTCAGTAAGCATATTGATGTGGAAGGTTTTATGCTTCCCATCAATATCGACAATATAGTCGACATCGGAAATTTTCGATATTATATCGTACGGACCTTTCCAAGAAATAAGTAATCTGTTTTCCCTACAAGGTAGTAATACAAATGCTTTGTCACCAGGACAAAGTTGTCGTAAGCATCTCTTCTTATTGGCAAATTGCCTTGCCTTCTGTTTCGCAAATTCAGAAGAAGAAGTTGCTAATTTGCATGCTTCGATAATTTTTTGTCTCAACGCGATGACATATTCGTAGGATGACTTTGTGTCATCATCAATATTGTCAGATGATATGAGATCGTGAAGCAACGACATAGGGCCACGCGGACGCGCGCCAAAGACGAGTTCAAAGGGAGAAAATCCCGTATGTTCATTGGGTACCTCTCTGTAAGCGAAGAGGGCCGCAGGTAAAACTTTGTCCCAGTCTTGAGGATGATCCTCAGTTATCTTCCCCAGTAAGTTTTTAAGTGTTCTATTAAGGCGTTCGACCATACCATTAGACATTGGATGGTAGATACTACTTAAAGATCTATCTATCTGCAGAGTAGACATTACTTGAGACATGGTATCTGATATTAGTTGGGTGCAATAGTCTGACAATATCTCTCCGGGGAACCCCAGACGAGAAAATATAAGCCAAAGAGCATCTGCAATATCAGCAGTAGTAATGCTCTTCAGAGGAATAGCCTCTGGCCAACGTGTGCACATATCAACACACGTCAAGATAAACTGATGTCCTCTGGCAGACTTGATCTTAAATGGACCAATTATGTCTATGGCCATTTTTTGGAACGGCCGAATAGGAATGTCCGCCGCCTGAATGGGTGCAGCATGCCGTGGACCTTTGGATTTAACTTCCTGACATACTTTACAAGATCGACAATAAATCCGTATGTCCTTGTTTACCAATGGCCAAAAGAAAGCCGCAAGGACTCTTGACTTAGTACGGGAAAAACCCATGTGTCCAGCACACTGAGAGTCGTGAGCGTGCTGCAAATTTTTAACTCTCAAATTCTTGGGAACCAGGATTTGAGAATGACTTGACGTAATGGAGTCTTGAACCATACGTACAAGTACGCCATTCTTCTTTGTAATCCACGATTTACGACTTGTGTCTTTATTCGGATCACCTTTAGTTGCAAGAATGAAGAATTTCTTCAGAGTGGGATCATCTTCTTGCTGTTTTATAAACGAGTCACGAGAAATTACCAAGGGATTATCTTGGTTATGCACTTCATTATCTTCAGTAGATGAAGTTTGAGGCATATTAAGAGCCTGAGCTCTAGTGACTACAGCGTTAGCAATCTGCATGTTTTGCCTTTCCCACGTGGAAATTTGTTGCGGAGTGCATTCTTTGACTCCATGAATGCGACCGATGATGAGGTCAGCGATCGGATTCGGAAGAAGACATGCGTGTACATCTCCTGTAAAGAAAGGAGTAGCAATCCTAATGATAGCAGTAGAGTATTTCTCTAATGTGCCGCCAAATGTTACACATTTGACTACTTGTCCAGTGGCACGGGAAGGATCTACGAGTGACTGCCTAACACCAATTGTGGTGCATCCAGAATCAAATAGCACAGAGACTGGATTGTTATTCACTAAACCCTTATGTAAGACAAGAGAACCTCTTCCATCATGCGCGACTGATGCCGGAAGAGCAGGAAGAGGATGGCCACAGCTTAAAGTAGACACTGTGGTTGCCTCAAATAACGTTTTGCATTGGGGGCACTGAGATGCTCTCCCAAAATCAAAAGCGGCACATGCCATATTACTAGCATCATTATTATCTTTACTCTGTTTATAGGCTTCATGGGACTCTTGTTGTGCAGAGTTTGCCTGAAAATGTGGTTTATGTCGTTTGTATTGAGATCTACCTCGGTTTGACTCCAAGACGGATAACCCTGATAGTTTCTATAATTACTTCCTCTACGGAAATTCCTATAATTATGACCACCCCTGTGTCGAGAGCTATCAGCTCGTCTCCAGTTCTTTGAAGAAG
>JAMPIV010001181.1:0-26448 GCA_024509875.1 Oreohelix idahoensis
CGCCACACACCGCTAAACGCACCATTGATGCGATTGCAGAATTTGGCTGGACATTACCACATCCCCCTTACAGTCCCGATCTTGCACCTTCTGACTTTCATCTGTTTGGACCACTGAAAGAAGATCTTTGCGGACATCACTTTGAGGATACCGAGACCCTTAAACGCGCCGTACGCCAGTGGTTTAGGAAAAAGGACACAAATTTTTACCGTGCGGGGATACTACCCTTGTGAGAAGATGGACAAAAACTGTAACAAATAACGGAGACTACATTGAGAAATAAATTTTTGAAGTTCAGACTTGGGGCTACATTTCAATATGAATTTTATCAGTTTTTTTGCCTATTGAATGAAATGAAAAATTACGAGGCATTACTTTTTGACCGTCCCTTGTATGTTGTCTCGAAATGCAGCATATCGCTTTGAGTTGGATTTTTATTTTTTTTTGGGTGAGGGTTTTAATTTTTAATACAGCCTCACTGTTTATCAGACATTGTTATTTTTGAAAAGCTCGAAACAGGGTATAGGTTAGGTTAAGGCAAACTGTAGCGTAGATATGGATATTCACTCAGACAACATGAGGCAACATGGCAGACACAGTCTGCTGTTTCCTACTTCTACCAAATATTTTCCTTGTTAATAACATCCGTAACTTCGATAAACTAGGTCACAACTTTCATTTTAAAATAAAAGGCTTGAAGATTCTTTACCAGACGTGCACTCCAAATTTAAACCAAAGAAAAGATAACTGTTATCAAGAGTCCAATGAAGACAGGTAAAATTTGTTGGCCGGATACTCAGAAAAGGTGGACTGGAAAATTTAGCATGAAATATTAAAGGCAAAAGAAGTGGGAGAAGACATAGACGAAAGATCCTGGAATGGTCTGACATGCAGCTGGGCGAACAGTGAATATCTGAATTGCTGGAAAGCTCAAAGACAGACATTTGTGGAGAGAATTGATCATCAGCATCGCAAGGCTTAGCATGTATACACTGCTTAGACAGCGCAGACTACGCTGGCTTGGCCATGTCCGCCGCATTGAAGATGGTCGCATCCCGAAAGATATCTTCTACGGACAACTGGCAGATGGCAAAAGAAGAGTTGGGCGACCGCAGCTGAGATTCAAAGATGTGTCCAAGAGAGACATGAGGACACTGGACATAAATCCAGCAACCTGGGAGGGTGAAGCTGCAGAGTGCACCAAGTGGCGATGCTATGTACAGCGTCACCTCGGATTGGGTGAAAAGAAGCTCTCACAGCAAGCAGAAGAGAGGAGAAAATGTAGAAAGGAACACTAGGAAAATAAGCAGCTGAGGGCTGTCATCTCAGGGGTGCATTCCCATAGTCAGTTATGACTGAAGGGACTATTATTATCATAAACCCCCCAACCAAAAAAAAAAATAATAATAATAAATAAATAAAAAAGTATGTAGTAACAAAACCACACACATAGGAAAAGACAAAAATGATGAGGGGGGGGGAAAAACAATCCAGATGTTGTATTCTGAAATGATCAGCGTATGTGCAGGTTTCTATGTTATCACTCACATAATCTTTACCTTTCTGTAGAGGGAAACTGCTATGGCTATGGTAAGCCTGCCTGCTGCTAGAATTTCTGTCAGAGATGAAACTGGCGTAGATGATTGCTTTAAATTAATGGAATGCAGCTCTTATTGGCTCAATGTCTGTAAAGTCCCCCTAATAAAATTTCTGCAAATCATTAAGGCACTAACATAGAAAGTTACATAAAAGGTCTTTTAGATAGTTACATAGGTCTTGTAGATAGTTACATAGAAGGTCTTGTAGATAGTTACATAGAAGGTCTTGTAGATAGTTACATAGTAGGTCATTTAGATAGTTACATAGTAGGTCTTTTAGATAGTTACATAGTAGGTCTTGTAGATAGTTACATAGGTCTTGTAGATAGTTACATAGAAGGTCTTGTAGATAGTTACATAGTAGGTCATTTAGTTAGTTACATAGTAGGTCATTTAGATAGTTGCATCATCATCATCATTTCCCTTTTCGTTGCTTAAAGTCCATGGAGCTAATCCCCTTGTAGGATGCCTATACTAAGGCATTTATTGCATGGTCATTTTGTCTTCAGCAGCGTGTTTTACATTATGAGGTTGCCAGCCAAAAGAATGTAATATAACTTAGTCATGCTTTTGCTATTTTGATGAGTTACATGTTTAGAAGAGATATAATTTATAAAATAGTTTTTTCATTTAATGTTTACATCATCTGTCATTTTCAGTATGAAAGAATATTTGTTATCTTACATCATCTTTTTTTTTAAAATCAGCAGAAAAAACTAAATAAATTAATAAAAAGACTCATTTTATAATCATTTCATGCTTGATGCTCTCTGGTGATGGATTTAATAAATTACTTGTCTGTAGGCAAATGAAATAATTTGTCTGTATTAACAAGGACTCATTCTTGTTCATTACACACTTGGCCCCAGATTGCTCAATGTGTTTGTGATGCTGTGCCATGTAGTGACGTGGAAAGACTTTCTAGAAGTAACTCACACACTTCAGCTCAGCTGTCCTTTAACCTTTTTATTTTAAATTTTCATGGTGTTGAAACTCTGCCATACATAACAGCTATGATGTTTACACTGACTGCATTCATGGGTGTTATAAATTTTGTCCATAACTTCATGTTTTACTGACTGCATCCGTGAGTTGTAGAAACATTGTCAGTAACTTCTTTTACCTTTGGAATGAAATATTTTAGTATTTTATACTAATTATTTTAATCCTTTTTTTTTTATTAATTGATCCTTTAATAATTTTTGACTTTTGTCACTCCCGTTAGATCA
The DNA here is from genome assembly GCA_024509875.1 of Oreohelix idahoensis. Classification (NCBI taxonomy): domain Eukaryota; kingdom Metazoa; phylum Mollusca; class Gastropoda; order Stylommatophora; family Oreohelicidae; genus Oreohelix; species Oreohelix idahoensis. The sequence continues at coordinate 2,828 of JAMPIV010001181.1, forward strand.
TAGGGATTTATATTAAGACTTATGTACACAGTACAAATACCCAGTTATACTTTTGTAAAGACCCTCTGTAGGGTATAGGACCATCAAACTTGTGGTATTGCATCACCCACCAATTAGTGGGTCTGGTGTGCCTCCACCAGTGTTGAGCCACTGAGCTGGGGAAGTTTTCTGGAGTTGCAAGAAAGCCCAAAAACCTATCCCCAAATGCCGCAAGGGTAAAGAGAGAAAAACTCACATCCCTAGGGTTCAAACGAACGATACTTTTGTACACACAAATAACTTGTGAACGCAAAAAATACTTGTGTACATATACCTTTTGTAAACATTATGTTTAAACACTAGCCTGAAAATGTGAATACACATTACATGTATACAGTTATATGAGAACTTGTGTACATGCAACAAATTACTTATATCAAATCATGTACACATTTACATATATTCCGTTTTATGAGAACTCATAACCAAACCTACTCACAGCTGGCTTTATTTTGTTTCCCACACTTTTAGGTGAATGCTCACATCAGTGTTGACAGCAAGTCCCAGACTATGCAAGGTGTCGCTTTCCCTCTTACTCCTGATGCCGAAAGTGCCTTGTTGTCTTTCAAGGATGATTCTATAAACTATGTGCAGCTTGTGAGGGTCTAAATATTATTTTTTTATTATAAGGAATACAATTTAGAAAATAAGTAATTGAGTAGTTTTCTTCTGTCTCCTTTTTTCTTTCTTTAAAGAAGTAGGTGAGAAAAAAAGAGAATGTTGTGAGATTCCAACATGGGATATAAAGTTCTGGATTAGATGTCAGTTGTCTATGGCAACAGGAAAATTTTCAAGTAACTTCAAAGCAGAGGCAGATGCCTTGAAAACTGCAGCAGAGGTTCTAATGGTAGAGGAAAACACCAAGAGACAAGTTGCTTTCATTACAGGTGCGCTGTCGGTAATTGCAATGCTGAGGAGCCAAAATAATGCAGACCTGGATGAACTTAGAATAGTGCTCCACCAAACTATGTCAATGATTCAAATGAGTTGGGATTCAATGGATCCTGTCTCATTGTAACAATGAAGAGGCTGACAGATTGGCAAAGGAAGGTGGAAAGCTTCCTCAGCCTGATACAAGCATAAGTTTCAAAGAGGCAAAGAGTTTTATCAGAATTAGATACAGGAACCAATGGGATGCAGAGGCCACACACAAAATGGTGGATATTACCAGCTCAGCAAAAGAGAACATGTGGTGTTTTCAGGTCACAACAGATTGAGATACCATCAACAAGCTAAAGATAGGAACTACCGATGAGTGACTGTGGCACTGATACAATGAATGCTGAACGTCTGCCTCAAAGATGCCCAACATATGAGGAACAGAGAAAGCACAAATGGCCATCACCAGTACCATTTCTGGAAAAAAGTCTATGTAGATGCACATAGCCTCAAGCTGACTACTGCTTTCTTTGAAAATATTCAAGTAGACGTCTGAGAGGTTACGAAGAAGTAGCAGAAGAAAAAGATGTCAATTGCAGGAAGAGGTGCCAAGTTTAAATGTGGGGGTAAGGGAGTGTGAATAGAAAGGGTGGAATGATGATTTATTTTAAGTATTATAAATTCAGGACAGAAATGAAAGAGGCGAGGAAGACATGGAAAGACCTTAAGCTGATGGTCCAGGACATGAGAGCTTGGCGTGAGTTTTTTGAAGGCCCCATGTTCCTTGGGGAGCTTGAAGGGTAACGAAATAATTATGAATTTAGCTGTGAATTAATTGCAGATATAAGCCACTGTCAGTTTTAGTTCCTGAAGTCTTGCCATATTTCACTCTGCTGCCTTTTTACTGTATAATATAAAATGCAGATTAAAAAACTTTGGCCTTCTGACCATGATAGATACACAAATAATTTCTCTGCGTGGGGTTGGGTCAGAGGTGGAAAGAGGGAAGGAGGCGAAAATGTTGAAAGAGACTGGATGGCATAAAATGAGAATTGAGAGCTGAGAAAAGGATGGTGAAACAAAATGAAATGGGAAGGAAGAAATAGATTGGAAGGCACTGAAAAGAATAGAAGACTGAAATAGATGAGCTATCAAGAGAAATTAGTAACATATAGAAAAAGGTGTAAATCAAATAGGTAGTAGATAGTAATACAGCGAGTAACAGATTTAGGTGAATAGAGAATGAAATGAGGTATTGGAGATGGGAGGGCTGGGGGGTTGGGGGGGGGGGTAGGGAGGTGGATAGCTTTGGGTGGGTGGGCGGGTGGGCTTGGGAGGGAAGGGGGGGGGGGGGGGGGGGGGGGGGGGGGGGGGGGGGGGGGGGGGGGGGGGGGGGGGGGGGGGGGGGGAGAGAACAAGTGAGGGATTTTGAAAGTATTATACTTTGTGAATTAAATTTTCTGAATAAAATACATTATTGTCCTGACTCTTCATTTTCAGAGCCTGGACCTTGTGAAGGAAATAGTAAATTTAGCAGTAGCAAGTAGCATCCGAGTCAGTCAGCTAATTTCACAGGTCCCCACAGAGAGTGCAAGGTATCACCTTTTTAACTTCAGTCACACACACGAGGGTGATTCTCTTCATAGTACAGGTATGAATCTTCATCTTAATGTTAAAGTTTTAATCTTTTTCAGACAAGTTTCAAGCATATTATCAAAATAATGATCATAAAATAAGATCAAAAGGTTTTTTTAATTGGGATTAATGTTGTATTTTTTAACTTGGGGAAAATGTCATTATTATTAGAAATTACTTTCATGAATGATTGCCAGGAATAGAAATTTCTAATCCAACCCACCGAGCAGAAGTGTATGACACCAAGCTAGGCTATAAACGCTTAACACTCATTAGCTGATATTTATCAAGAACTAAAAATTGAACAAAAACTAAGCGTAAAAGGGAACAAGGTTACTGAATAATTGATTCTATTGATAATGCATGTAATCACAATGATATAGTTTTAGCGTCTTTAAGAAGTGATAAAACTGTACAGTCATGCTGTGATTATTTTTTATTAACTGCGACTCTCCATGTAGCAACATAGAAAGTCCAACTATTTATGAGGCATAACAAAATAGTAGGACAGTATGGATTGGGGATAAGAAATAATAGACGAGACCAGAACTTACAGTTCTGTGAAGAAAACCAACTGGTTATACATAACACCTGTTTTGAACGCCATTCAAGAATATTATACATAGAAAAGCCCAGGAGACATAACAAGAAATCAGATTGACTTTATCATGATCAATAACAGATTCAGAAAAGTGTCACAAGTACAAAGATATCCCCTAAGCTGGTATAAATTCAGATCACAATCCAGTGGTAATTAAAATAAATATAAAACTGAAAATAACAGGAAACAGAAGAAAAGAGGAACACCAGATAGAAATATCAGCTTTGAAACAACCAGACATTAACCTTTAGCACACGGCATTCCTTTGGCGAAAATAGTCGCCTGCCGCTGCATTCTTTTTCACAGCGTCCCGTTTTTATAGTGGGTGACTTGTAATGTCTATAGTTTTTGTGTTTCTTGGTCAATTGCTATCATTTTTGGAATTTATATAAATAAATGAATGGTGAATCTGATGATATAAAATTTGTTTGAGTACATGTTAGATGTGATAGGAAGAGAGGAAAGGAAAGATGAAAAAAACGAGAAAAAAAAATTAAAATAATATAAAAAAATTTTTTTTAAATTTAAAAATTTTTTTTTAATAACCAACACACAAAGAGTCCATATCCCTTGCATCTCAATGTAAGTCATTTGACCAACAGACCAATACAAATCAAATGACGATCTTTTCGTTACACCCATCATCAGTAGCAAAGCAACAAACATCCTCTTCAGCAGTGACATTCGGCCGTAATTCTAAACCTTTCCGATATTCCTAGTCCTAACCCCTAAAATTATACATACTAGCAATGCCATTCTACTTTCGTTTCCATCTCAACCATCAAACATATTCTGAGAACCGATATCAGCGCTTATAAAGACAAAAATCTCATCCCCACCGCATGGCGTCAGAATCCAATAAAATTAGAGCGAAAATGGCCGCGTGTTCGATGCCGATTCATTTTGATTTTAAAAATTTACAAAGGAGCCGCGCTGGTGTAATGGCTACAACGTTGTACTGGCGACCAGGTGTTCATGGTTCAAACCCGGCCGTCGGCGTTTGAAGAAATGTTTACGACCAGAAATTTGACTGAATAATCTGAACGGCTCCTACACATAAATCCCGTGTGGATGGGAAGGAGCGAAGCTCCTGACCGGGTTGGAAGGAAAGTCCACTAACCCCCCAGCCTCGCAATGACATGTCATTGGGCCGAAAGAGCTAGAAAGCTCGAGTGCCGCTGGTTATAGAAAAAAAAAAATTTACAAAAAATAAACGCGGATACACCCATCACTTTTTTAAGATCGGAAACGGAAGCTAACTCTCTTGCAAATAACATTACAACTTAACATCCGGGGCTGAAATCACGTGTACACAAGTCCTCATGCTAGAAACGGTGATATCCGTACAACGACACATGGCAGCTCCAGCGTGCAGAGCATAGGTTATCTTCGGCGACATGTGTCGCCCGCAGCGTGCTAAAGGTTAAACAGAAATATCTTATTGAGGTCAAAAATAAGTACGCAAATCTACTGACAGAAAGAATGGAACAATATAGAAGAGAAAATCCAGAAGAAAAAGTAACCACAAAATAGGAATGTCTAAAAATAAGTATCCAGTCAGCAAATAACAATTTATCAAAAAAAAGTTCAAGAAAAATCAAATTTGGATGACAGATGACATCTTGAACAAAATGGCAGAAAGAAAGAGAGCACAAAACAGTCTCGAATATAAAACAATTAACAATACTTGCTGTATGTAGACAGGCAAAAGAACCGTGGATAGAGAATAGATGAAAGGAAATAGAAGTCATGGAAGCTAAGCACACATCAAGAGATTTGCACGAAGCTATAAAGGAATTGTCAGATAAGTCAAGGAGGAGGCTGTATCAAAATTAATTATGGTACTATTTTATTTGATGAGAAAACCATATAAAAAAGATGGGCTGAATGTGTAAAAGAACTATTTGAAGACAACAGAGGAAAATAACCATCACCAGATTCTAATGAAGGCCAGCAAATTCTCAAATCAGAAGTATAGACAGCTATAAATATGATACAAAAAGAAAAATCAATAGGCATGGACAACATAAACATAGAAACAATAAATGCATTGGAGAACTTTGGTATAGATACTATCACAGACCTATGCAGCGATATATACAATACAGGGTACATACCACACGATCTGAAAACATCAGTCTTTATAAGATTGCCAATGCAACAGAATGTTCAGACTTCAAAACAATCAGCCTGATAAGTCATGTTATTAAAATATTGCTCAAGATCATACAGGAGAGAATAAAACATAAGTAGACAGTCCAGGAAGAACAGTTTGGTTTCCAAAGGAACAGCAGAACAAGAGATGCAAAATTTTGTATAAGAATATTTGCAGAAAAATATATAGAAGTCCAACAAAGTATTTACATTTGCTTTATTGACAGTAAGAAGACTTTTGACAGAGTCCATCATGAGAAAATAATTGAATGCCTCAAAGACATAGGTATTGATGGAAAAGACATACTGTAACCTTTATTGGGAACAAACTGCGACAGTAAGATCTGGCAAGAATTATTCACCATATATAAACATAAAAAAAGTGTGAGACAAGGTTGCGTATTGTTCTCCTGTCTATTTAATATCAACACAGAGAACATTTTCAGACAAATACATTAACTGCCAGAACTGAACATCGGTGGAAGATCAATAAACAACCTTAGATATGCGGATGATACAGTTTTGTTAGCTGAAAGTGAACAGGAGTTGCAAGAGCTTGTGAGGCAAGTAAACAGCATAATTTATGAATATGGATTGGACATTAACATTGAGAAAATGAAAATTATGATAATTAGCAAAGCAGGCGATAAAAAGATAAGAACACATTGGAAAATCCTGGAACAAGTCAAGAGTTTCTCATATCTTGGTCATATAATAACAGAGAATGGCAGATGTGAAACAGAAACCAAGAAGAGAATAGGAATGGCCAATGCTACATTCAACAATAAACAAGTAACTCATGAATTCAAACTGAGAATCATCAAATGCTATATATATATATATATATATATATATATATATATATATATATATATATATATATATATATATATATATATATATTAATATATATATATATATATATATATATATATATATATATGTATATATATTCTTCATTGCAGTATGGTTTAGAAACATGGACAAAGAACAAGCAGTTAGAAGAAAGAATTGAGGCCCTTGTGATGTAGATATATAGAAGATTGGGACATGTCTCATGGAATAAGAAGAAAAGAGGTACTAGAAAAACTAGGAATGAAAAGAGAATTATTGAAGGAGATCAAAATTAGACAGCTAAAATATTTTGGCCATTGGAAAAGAAATAACACCTTGCTGAACACCATAAAATTACAGATTTATTGAGGGCTATTGTTACTGCTCCAGGTACATTTTTGTATGTACCTGCAAGGATACTTGGAGAGGAGATGGGCACCGCCAAGCAAACCTCTTGCCCACTGAAATGTTATGATGGACAAAAGCCTTCGATCGAGTCTGGCATGAAGGTTTATGGCAAATAATGAGAAAATTCAATTTTGATACCAACATCATAGATATCATTGAAGCACTATACAAGGACGCAAGCAGTGCTGTTTTTGCAAGCAATGACATTGGAGAATTTTTCAAAACAACTGTAAGAGTTCGCCAGGGATGTATCCTGTCACCAGTGCTCTTTAACATTTATCTAGAACATATTATGCAGGAGGCTCTCTACGATTATAAATCAACCATATCGATTGGAGGCCGACCTCTGTGTAATCTAAGTTTTGCTGATGATATTGATCTGATAGCTGGAACAGAATCAGAACTTCAAGACCTTACCTCTAGACTGGAGAAAGTAACAAGAACATGTGGGATGGAAATTAATATAGAAAAAAGCAAGATATTGGTGAATAGCCATAAGAAACATGTTCCGACCAACATTACGTTAAATGGGCAAACGTTAGAAGAAGTTAACACCTTTAAATATCTCGGGTCCACTATATGTAGTGATGGAAGATCAAATAAAGAAATCAAGACAAGACTTGAGATGGCCTCAGCTGCCATGACAAGGTTGAATGTGATCTGGAAAAGTAACATCAGTTTTCCTGTGAAGATCAAATTATACAAATCACTTGTATTATCTATTCTCTTGTATGGGTGTGAGGGCTGGACACTCACTGCAGATACGGAGCGAAGGATTCAGGCTTTCGAGCATAAATGTTATAGAAGAATTTTGCGCATTTGCTATAAAGAGCACAAAACAAATGTCTATGTTAGAGAGAAGATAAACACCTATGCAGGCCATCAAGAACCACTTTTGTCAATAGTGAAACATCGAAAGCTTGCCTGGTTTGGGCATGTAACTCGTCATGACTCCCTTTCGAAAACGATCCTCCAGGGAACAGTTGAAGGTAAACGGAGAAGAGGAAGGCAAAGAAAATCCTGGGCTGATAACATCAAAGAATGGGCAGGACACGGTTTCTCCACACTTGTACGCATTGCTGAGAATAGAGAGCAGTGGAGGACCCTGTCTGCTGATGCTTCCACCATGGCACCCCTACGACCCATGACGGGTTATGGGTTGAGATGATGATGATGAACACCATAACAGAAGGCAGAATTGAAGGCAACATGCAAGAGGAAGACTGCGCTATAAGTGGGACGATAACCTCAAGAGATGGACAGGTATGGGTCTACCAGAGTGCACCATCAAGACAAGAGACAGAAGATGCTGGAGATCCATTACAGCCTACCTTCGATGTGAAGATGACACCTGATGATAATGGTGATGACGATATCAGTTCAAGGTCTTTCCACATTGTCTTAAGGGGAGGAGCTGCAGTGCATTTTAAGACAAAATAGAACAAAAATGACAATTGGGATTATCCATGTTCGTACTCGTATATATATCCTCCTGAATCTAAATATGTCAAAATCATTTGTTTGGGTACATTCTAAGTAGGTATGTTTTGATTTTACAAATTGTATTTTCTTAAGAAATTGTGCTTTTCCTGTAAAGAAAACCATGAACTCAGAATCTTGTTTAGCAGCCGCGCTGGTGTAATGGTTTCCACATTGCGCTGGCGATCGGGTGATCGAGGTTCAAGCCCGGGCGAGAACATTTGAGAGAGTGTTGTCGACTGAGACTTGAACTCGATTAATTTGAGCCCTGGTGAAGACATTTGAAGGAGTGTCGTCGACCTGGGACTGGTGGCTCCTGAGCCAACCCAGCTCTAATGGGTACCCTCCGAAGACGGCGAGTATCTGCCTGAATGGCGAGTGGACACCTGTCAGTGTGCAGGGAAAAAGGGATACTCACGTAAAAATCAGTCTCAGGTTAGATATACTAACCGGAGATTCTCGCCTCGAGTAATAGCGATCGTACGTTTAAAAAAAAAAAAAAAGTTTTATGTTACCAATTTTCTTGTAAATTTATTACTTCTTACTCAATCAACATGAAAAGAGGTACAGATACTTTCCGTGGAGTAGTAAAACTTTTGTTAGGTCTGATATCTGATATCTTATCAAAATTTTGCTTTATTTCAAATAAGGGTGTAACATTTTGAAAAATATTGTACTATTTCTAGATACTAACTTTAAAGTTCTGTATCTCAGAATGTACTGAAGTTATCAAAAATCTGATCTGACACAAGTTTAAAAATATAATATTGAGCTTCCACTTCAGCTTTGGTACTTATAACTCGACAAATGAAAAAAGCCTTAGTGAAGGGAAATATAGGATTAAAATCCAATATGGCCACCATATCCATGACAGCCATTAGCATTATACCATCAGAGGCATTGGTGTGCATAGTTATTACTGTTGCAAGTTAACCCTGTGTATTTGTATCGAAATTCCCCAGTTATTTATGAAAATAGCATTTAACTGTAGTTCCTCCCCTAAACACTATAAAGACCCCCTTTACTATGTGTAAACATATTTTTTTGGGGGGTTCGGAGTGGCTAAGAGGTTTGGTGTTCGCCTCGAATTCTAGAGGTACAAGGTTCGATTCCCAGTAGAGGGAATATAATTTATGGAAATTTTATTCAGAGCCAGTGGTCCTAATGATGTCATACTCCCCCCCCCCTCTCCCATCTCATGGATAGTGAGGTTGGATGCCTAGCCTTCTCAGATGAGGGTGAAAAATAGGAGGTCCTGTGTGCAAGTTGCACAAGTTAAAAATCCCCCGACAGTTGGAAATCGTAAAGAGTAGGCTATAAGGCTGCTGCCCCTGGCAAAACTTAAAAATTAGAAACCTACCCACAAAATATATTTATAGAATGTGTAATTTTTAAATACACACATTGGGATTCTCGCCAGTGTTACAGAATTCATGCACTGTGCTGAGATCCTCCTTGTGTGATCTAAGGGAAGAGATCAGAGTACTCATGGAGTTGTCCGTGTGCAATGAAGATAGTCCTTAAAATCAAACCAAACCAAACATATGTTTACGTAATATTTAATACATTTAAGCAGTTGTTCCATAACAGTCAATATAAACGTTAACTAAGCATAGTTTGTACTCATATGTTCATAATTTTATCATTCACAAAATTAGATGTAATATGTTACATAAAATACTGTATCTGTTAAGTCTCTTGATGTTTTGACACCGTAATGTGATATTCAAGGTCTGCTGTAAAAAATTTATAAAATGCAAATAAATTCTGCAAATTAGTTCAGTAAATATGAATGGTATTTTTTTTTATGTCAGCTTGATGCTTAATTTTATAAGTAATGTGTTACTTAAAATACATGTATCTGTTAAGTTTATTGATGTTAGTCACCTTATAAGTGATAATTATAATGTATGGTATATATTTAAAAATTAAAATGTGAATAAATTGTGCAAATTAATTTATTAAGTATGCATAGTTTTGCAGTTTTGGGTATGCCAACTGATTCCTTACCTCAAAATATATAAACGTGCCAAATTTTATCTTCTTCTTCTTCCATCCTTAGCCACCGACCGTCAAAGCAGTCAGTGGCCATTACGCCTAGTGGCGTCTTAGGGCAACAGCAGATAGGTTTTCTTTGCCATTGTTTCCCATCACGCCTAATGGCGTCTTTAGGGCAACGGCAAATCAATCCATCTGCCGTTGTTTCCGTAATCGAAGTGACTGGCAAACGGGTGATCAGCCCGTTGGTAAATTTTATCTAGATGACGTTAAAATTCAAATTTATAATTTTTAAAACATCTCTGAAATTTTGGTGCCATTTAGGAGACATACAAACTTACCAGATTTCTCTTTATCACTAAAAAAAAATTTTCATAACTAATTAATCATTTAAAATTTACAATCCAAAAAATGCTTTGGTACATACTTATCATACTTGACTATTTCTGTCTTGTGTTGCAGTGTTTATATATTCAATGCCTGGCTACAAGTGTTCCATCAGGGAGAGAATGCTCTACTCCAGTTGCAAGAACCCACTGGTCAACCAGTTAATAAGACTGGGCATTGAAATAGAGAAAAGTGTGAGTGAAAATGGCTAGCTTGACCTTGTATGACTTTCTGAATGTTGACTCATGCTTAATCTTTTCCTTCTTCTTCTTCGTTCACTCTCAGACTTCTGTGCATTTATGGCTCTAATAAAGACAGTAGTCAGCTTAAATTTTCTGACATCTCCAAACAGTGCTTAATCTTTTTAAATCCTGAGAGTCCTCAAAAATCTGGCCTGAAAATGGAGTTCATATCCTACATCCCCAAATGTGGATAGGCAATGCATTTTGCACATTTTCTTATCCTAAGAAAAATAGGAATCTATGTGACGTGTGTTGCTTGCACGGAATAGAAGGATTGAAGTGGTATGACAACATCTCTGATGTGAATCTGATGACAGGAACCCGACAAGTGCCAGTGGAACAAGAGATAAGAAGAAGCTGGTGATGGATAGAACACATGTTGAGAAAACTTGTTGATAACATTACAGTGCAGTCATTACTCTGGAATCCCCTGAATAACAAAAATAAGCAGAGGTAGACCGAAAAACACATGGAGAAGAGAACTGGAGACAGAAATGAAAATGATGAGAAAGGTGTGAAAGACTTGCAGCAGGTGCTGGTGGCACGGAACAGAAAGATTTGGCATAAGTTTGTTGAAGGCCAATGCTCTTTGGAGAGGTCAAAGGTGATGATGGTGATGTAATGTGTGTCATCATCATGTGACGTATTCTTTCCAGAACGTTGTCTCCATTACAGCTGCTCTGAACGCATCACGATTCTGGGCAAGTCGACCTGCATCAGCCAAAGACAAGTTCAGACTCTCTGTGATGTCCTGGGTCCACCGTCGTCTAGGTCGACCCCTTTCCCTTTTTCCAGGGACCATGCCTTCCATCACTGTTTTTTCCAGGCTATTATGTCTTTTTATATGACCGAAAAATTTCAGCTTCCTTATTGCGATGGTATTTAGGAGCCAATGTTCCTGTACGTTTAGTGAGTGCAGTACTTCTCTGTTGGTCTTTTTTTCTGTCCAGGGTATTCTCAACATCCTTCTGTAGCATTTCATTTCGAATGATGTAATCTTTTTTGCAACTGTTTTATTGAGTGTCCAAGTCTCGCAGCCGTATGTTGCCACTGGGAATATACATGCTCTGATCAGTTGTAACTTTGTTTCTTTGCTTGTGCCTTGCCATAGGTTTTTCATCTGTATTAGTTTATGTGAAGCAATTGCAAGTCTTCTTTTAATTTCTACTGCACAGTCGCCAGAGCTGTTGATGATTGATCCTAAGTATTCGAATTCATTAACACTTTCCAGTTCTTCGTTATCAATTTCAATTTCTGGTTTGGTCTTTACTTTGTCTGTTGTCAATACTTGGGTCTTCTTGGTGTTTAGGTATAGATTCTGGGCCTCACTGTGTTTTTTGGTGGACAGAAGTAATTGTTCAAGTCCTTCTGAGTTGGTCGATAGGAGGACTGTGTCGTCAGCATATCTGATTTCCGGGATCTGGTACCCGCCGATGTTAAATGAGTCAAACTCTGTGTGTTCTTGGTCATCTCTTACATTTCTCATGATATTCTCGGCATAAATGTTAAACAGGTAAGGGGAAAGGGTACAGCCTTGTCTTACTCCTTTCTGTACTTCAAACCATTCTGATGTTTCCCCCTCTATTCTTACAGCTGCCTGTTGTTCTTGGTACAGCAGTGCGATGAGTTGTATAAGGTGGTTTGGAAATCCCATATTTTTCATAATAGCCCATAACTGCTGATGTTGTACACAATCGAAATCTTTGGTGTAATCAATGAAACAAGTATGTAGGTCAACGTTGAATTCTCTACACTTTTCTATGATGATCCTCATGTTGAATATATGATCTCTAGTGCCTCTACCTGGTCAAAAACCCGCCTGTACTTCGTTTATTTCTGTTTCTAGCTTTTGTTGCATCCTTTTCATTATGATTTGTAATAGTATTTTGCTGGCATGGCTTATAAGAGCTATAGTTCTGTAGTTTGTGCACAGTTTCAGGTTGCCCTTTTTTTGGCAAGGGTATGTAAATTGATATTTTCCATTCCTTGGGCCAAATTCCGCTTTGCCAGATCTTGCAGCATAATGCATGGTATATACGAGCGCTGCCTTCTCCTCCTGCCTGTATCATTTCAGCTGTTATTTCATCACAACCAGGAGATTTCCCACTTTTTAAGTGTTTGATTGCGTTCCTGACTTCCTCTATGGTAGGTTCTGGTTCACGTTCCGCTTCATTCATGACGTTGTTATCTGCCGCTTTGTTTATTTCCGTATACATTTCTTGACAGTACTCCTTCCATCTGTTCAGAATATCTTTACGTTCTGTTAGAGTGTCGCCTTTCTTGTCGTTTATTGCTCGAGGTGATGATTTAAAGTTGCTGTTCTTCAATGTTCTTACTTCAGAAAACATATTCTTACTCAATCCCTGTTCGCGCATTTCCTCTATTTTCCTGCAGGTGTCGTTTATGTATTGTTGTTTGTCTTGTCTGACTCGTTTTTTAATCTGCTTTGTGTATTCCTTGTACAACTCCTGATTTTCTGTATCTTTTTTGGACTTCATTTTTCTTCTCTCTACCACCAACTTCAGTGTTTCATCTGAGATGTATTCTCGTCTCTTTATACTTGTGTGTAGTGGTCAAAAATGCCCTGTACAGAATGCTGTGCAACTATCAGCTTTTATTGAATGTGACATTGCTGCCCATTACCTGAGACTGAAACACTGCGGCTTGAATATGATTCAAATAAGAATTTTTTTTTTTTAACAGATGAACATTTGAACCATCATAATTTACACCTGTAATAACGATCTTGTTTTATCCCCCAGATTGAGGTTGATGACCCAGCAGAATTGACTGAGCAGTTTATTTATGATGAGCTCCATCCCAAGAAGAACGTTGCCCGCCAGGCTTTTGCTAAACCCAAGGGCCCTGCTAAAAGGGGAGCTAAACGGATGACAAGGCCCACAGAATAACACCTTATTTTTCATCACTATCATGGGCCAGTATTTCTTAATGTTAATGAAAAACATCTACTCAGAAATAATATACAGTTTAAGTTCAGGGTAAAAAATCTGGTTTCAAACTTTGTTACACATCTGTGTTAATGAAATAAGTAAAGTATGTTAAACAGGCTATATAATGTGAGAGCTGTAGTTGAGAGAAGCTGGTACAGTAAGTAATGGAAAATTACATTCAAAGCTTGGTTTTGGTTTATATGTATGTATTTTTCCTGTGACCTCTACGCCTCACGGTAGAAGGGGAATGACTAAGTAAGTAAGTATTTTCCTGTATTTTTAAAGTAAAAACATGCGGATGTATTAGAGCTTTGGTGTTTCAAGTTTTTATTTACCAGTGGAACTTGTTTACAGGGCTTTAGTTTTATTTTCTTTTTACATGTGAATAAAGAGAGCCCCCATGTAGTTTCCGAGGGTCTTTGCTCCCTCGTGTATGTCATAAGAGTTGACTAAATTTAAGGTTGTGCATGGGGCTAGCAACCTCATCATGTAAAATAAATAGCTACAGAAGTCATCTCTGCAGGCTTCTTGTTAGGGGATCAGTGCCCCAGTGGTGGCTCCTTGCTCCATAGGGAGCACAAGGGAAAATGAATGAAATGATGAACAAACATCCACCACAACTTATCCACATTGCCACCCTAGTACTGCTTTATTCCATCTCCACTTCTGCTTGTTTTGAGAAAAACGCATTTAAAGTTTTTGGGTTACTAGTTGAAAAGTAAGATACATCCCATTAAAATGACATTTTTCATGAAGATCTAAAGAGTTAACTGTAAGATATTGTGTAGGATGATAGATTAAACTATTTTATATCAAAATATGACATCGGGTCAATTTTGCCCAAACGTGGAGATAGAATAAAGCAGTACTGATGCGACAACATGTAAGTAGAATGTCAGGGTAAGATTAATCTAATAAAGTGAATAAATGTTATATTAATGTAACTTGTCCATCCCCTAAGGGAGCTATCAGCCACCAGCACAATTAACCCTTATGTAGAAAGCTTGTACTTAAAGCACATAATGCACACTTGTATTGGTGATTTCTGTTGCTGTTTGGTTTTACTGTTCAAGTTGTGATAGCTGCAGAGTTAATGTGACTTTTGAAGTATTGACAAAATGCTGCACTAAAACTACTTTGCTGTGATGTCTGATAAGTGTGCTTTAGTGTAAAAATGTGGCTTGGATCAAATGTGTAGACAATAAATTTTATTGTTCAGATAGTTCTTGAGCTTATTTTTAAATGAGAACTTGTTTGTTTCATGGTTGAAATGTACAGATTTGTTTAATGTTTAACCGGTCATAAAGTATTATTCAAAGATTTTCTTTTTTAGAGAAGTTGTGTGTATAAACAGCTGTATAAGTTGAAAACGTTTATGTTTTTTTATATGTGTATATTATATATTTTTATATATAAATGAGGCAGATGTAAAGAAAGAAATTTGTATACCAAAGGCATAACACATTTTTTATAATATTGGGGAAAGTGTGCCATGTCTTAGTGTCAGGCTAAAAATATGCATGATATATTCTCTTTCTACTTAGAATACCAACAGAATTATTGAGAAAAAACACAAGTTTTAAAAACTAAAAGTCCCCACACAGAGTGCCAGAATGTGCTTCAGATTTGTCGTGCCCTGAAATAGTTGTCTTGCTTAACTCATTATCTCCTAGTATGTAGGTTCTACCCAAGCACCAAAAAGGGATGCCTTTTTCTACTTGGACTGAAGATTAGGTTGAAGAATAATAATAAGTTTTTCAGGACTTAAAAGAAACAGTTCAGTGTTTTACATCGAGTACAGTGTAGACATGAGGAGCTTGGACTGCAAACATCGGGAGTAGCTAGCGGCTAATGGGAGAATAATGTACCATATGATGGTGCACAGTGCGGCTCGTGGGACACGAAAAGTTACAGCTAGGATATTTATAGGTTATATTAACTCTCAACTGACTCAACATTTATTTTTAATTTTGTTTTCTGTGCTCCCTCGCACCCATCTTATATGTCATATGAACATACTGTTTGATGTGGTGTAGCCTATGTGTCTTATGATGTATATCTGTTTTGTTGGAAATTGAGTGAACTTTTATTTATTTTTGTTTTAAATTAAAAAAAATATTAGTTTACATAACTAAGTAGATGTTTTAAATGAATATCTGTATTAAATTTATTTAACATTATGGGGAAACAAAATCAAAGGTCAAACTTTTTGATCGGGGTTAAATTATTATTTTAATCAAACAGGAAATTGAATTAATTTTATTGAACTGTAAGAAATTGTGAAACACATTCTCAATCTCGAAACAAAGATACTCATAAATAAATGGTGACAAAACAAAAATGAAAATTGTATCACCATAAATTATATAAAACATCGTGATCAGCAAAGTGGTCCCAACTAAGATGGTTTGGCCATGTCTGCAGAATGGTAGAAGATTGGCTACCATGACAAGCATGGGAAACTAAGAGCCAGACCTCCAGGATGACCCAGAGTCCGCTGGGAGGACAACATTAGACAATCTTTGAAGGACCGAGGACTAGAATGGAACCAGGCCAGGAGGAAGACAGCCGATAGAACAGTATGGCGCTCTCTCTTCCAAACCTCTACACCTCACAGTAGAAGAGGAACGACTAAGTAAGTAAGATCAGCAAAGTATTGAGCATATAAAAAGTGAACTTAATATTTTGTGAGAGATATTCATCCCAGGATGAATTGTGTCATCAGTTAAAGTGTGATAAATTTACAAAATCCTATTTTGTAGCTATAGTCTGACATACCCCCAGATGAATAATACGTCTTTGTCACGAAGTGGTTTTAAGTTTATAGAATTTGCCTGAATGAAAGCAAGACCCTAGTATGAGAAAGTCTGAGAAGATAGAATTTAGATGGAAAATGACATGCCTGTGGACAGATGAGACTATTGGCTCAAGGGATAGAACCAGGTTTTGATTCTCCCCTCGCCGCTTCGTTACTTCAGAAAGGCTATAATCTCACCCTCCTCTAACTACCTTTAAATACAAGGAGATAAGGTGTATAAAACGACCACAGACACCACTATACAGACGACATAAAGTAAGTATAGTAAAGAGTAGAAGCTGATCCAGTAAATATATTATAGATACATTTATTTACACACAGAAATCATTAAAGTTCATCATACATCAAATAAAAAAAATTAGCATGCACTGTTGCACGGCCTGAAAAACAACGTAACAAGTACATTGATAGACACTAGGAAAAAAAAACCCAAAATCACATTCACTCTTTCTGTCACCCTGCTGAGGAACAATAAAATGATTAGTGATTAAAATAACTCTACTATTGTAAGGCTGTCAACTTTAGCCTCCACTCTCTAATACCAATAAGATGTCTACTGTCTCAGTCTGGTGGACTCTTCCTCAACGAAATGTCTACACAGCTTCCAACTTGGTAGGCGATATGCGCCGCTATCTAACACCACTGGAAATGCTAAAATAATAGACTTGGAGTAACACAATGGCTCAGTGTCTATCCTTCAATGGATAATGAACAGACCCTACCGGTCCTGTCTATTTTCTCCCTCCTTTCCTCTCTCTCTCTCCCTCTCTCTCTTGGTCTCAGTGTCTCTCTAACACTCGACGACTGATGATGCGGCATCTCCGTTACGCTCTTCTCTCGTTACTTTCAAGACCCAGGTATTTTAACCCTCTCACCTGTTCCTGAATTCTGCGATGATGATGATGAAGTTCTGGCGTCAAGCATGAGGTACTTGATTAACTGTCGACAAACTTCTCTGCTGCTGAATAGCTTCCCTCTTTTAACCCGCTCCGGAGTTAGAGGAAAAACACAGCCTTGATTTCCGGCTGTACGCAATTGAAACCAGCCTTGCTGAAAAATTGAACTTCACTGCAATAGGCCGTTTAGGTTGTGTTCTTTCGCTCCTGACGATAACTCGAGTACTCTGACCCTGAGATATGTCTTTTTGCCGTGGATAATTTTAATTGACAAAATTATGCTCCCCCACTGTTTCGCCGTGACTTGCTGAAATTAAAAGAAAAGGCGTCTATTGTATAACCATCCCAACATAACGCATCTCTAACCCATTAATCTTTATAACTCCCTTACTCAGTACTTCACTCGTCATGTACAACAACGTGGCACCTAAATCTCTCTCCTCCCACTCCCCTTCTTTCGTTCTGAACCACAATACATAAAATACTCCTACCCACGGGTCTCTCTATCTCACGCTCCTCCTACTCCCCTTCTCTTCAACTTAAGTCTGCCCGGTAAATAAACCAAAAACCTCCCGACCTGTCTGACATATTACGTGGCTAACCACGTGTCCAAACATTACAGCTAGGAAACTTCTTTGTCCGAAATCCCGTGGCCTCCTTTTTTAACATCACCATGAGGTTTCCTACTTACTCCAAAATTAAAGGAAATCTCGCTATAGGAATAATTTACTCCTCTAAGCAGTATAATCCACTTATAACATACATCTTTACTCTCCGACTGCATTTCTTACATTTAAGGCATAATAACATTTAGTACACACAATCGATTCCCAATAAAATTACATTTGTAAATATACAGGAATAAATGGTGGTTTTACATAACATACTACAATTATGAGCACACGTGTAGCTTATAACTTCCCACGCTCCTATCTACTGCCAAAATCATAGAAAGAATAAGCACACTGTTACATTTATGTCGTTCTTCAAAAATGATAATGGATGGCCCCTATCGTTTTTTTTTTAAACTGAAAAGTTAATGTCCCCCGAAGAAATTAACTACGGGCGAAATTCTCAAAGAACCCTCTAATAAATAAACGATAATAAAATTACTACATACCAATTTATCGCTGTTTTTCCCACAGTGGAGACAGTTAAAGTGTGATAAATTTACTAAATCCTATTTTGTAGCTATAGTCTGACATACCCCCAGATGAATAATACATCTTTAAGTGATTGGATTCTGGAATTTAAAATTTTCAAAATAAGATATGCGTCTTTGCCTTCATTACTGTCTTCTAAAACTAACACATGTAATATGCAAAATTGTGATCATAATTTTTTTCTTTTAAATACAGACATTTCAAAATTTCATGACCTATCAGAAAATATGTACAGCTTCTTTTGCTATTTTGTAAGTTTATTAACATAATGTAAGGAAATATATTTACGTCCAAGCATTCATCCACCTATTGACTCAATCTTCCCAATAACAATATAATAATAGAATGTGTGATTTCTGTTTACACACGTTGGGATCCTCGCTGGTACTAGAGTTCGTACACTGTGCAGATTTCCTCCTTGTGTGATCTAAGGGAGGAGATCGGAGCAAACTCTGATGACGTTGTCCATGTGCAATGAAGATAGTCCTTGAAATCCAAACGCAATAAACTATTGACTAAAAGTGAAATAACAACATGTCATTCAAAGCTAAAGGTAATTTTCCGCAAAATGGGAGCTATTGCTAAAGCAGCTGATTTCCTAGAAACCAGATTGATGGCTGAGAAAGTGTTTACATCAATTCATATTTTTAATGAATTTTAAAACAAACCATAATTTTATAGTTACAGAAATTTTAATTAGCATGATTT
This sequence comes from Oreohelix idahoensis, assembly GCA_024509875.1. Classification (NCBI taxonomy): domain Eukaryota; kingdom Metazoa; phylum Mollusca; class Gastropoda; order Stylommatophora; family Oreohelicidae; genus Oreohelix; species Oreohelix idahoensis. The sequence continues at coordinate 22,020 of JAMPIV010001181.1, forward strand.
TATTACTTTAAAAATATTTTTTCTATACGAAAATAATGTATAATTTTTAGGTGTTTAATCACTCATAGTGGGCTATCAGTTTTTTTTTTTTTTAATGCCATCAAATGAGGGTTAAAAACACTTATACTGACTGATGAAGGGTTAATATTTATAGAAAGGTTGTATGCCGTCCATTAAGGGTTAAAAACACTGTAATGATAATCCAGCCTGTAGTATCTGCAGTATCATGCAGTATTTACCACAGGTGTGCTATTCAGTGACATTTTTCATATCCTGGTCTAAATCTCAGTATTGTATATTGCCATGTCTCTGATATTTACAGATGCGGTTTTTCTGCATCTCTAACTTTTTTTTGTTTGTTTTTGAAGTGCCTGTCTCTGATTCTGCCATATTATGATATTAATATTTATTTCTTATCTTCTTCATGGTCATCTTTTATTTCTTTCTTTTTTCAGTCATGCCGAAGATTATCATCATTTTCTTTTTCTCTCCATCTGAAGCATGGGAGCCACAGCTACAGCTGGGCCCCCCCCCCCCCCTTGAAGGAAGCCTATCCAAAACGATTCATGTGTTCTTGTAGCAGTGGTTTCTGTAGCAAATTTTTTTACATGATGAGGTTGCCACAACCTCATTATTAGTCAGCTTTCATGACATGCCAGAGAGAGCAGTAGTTATAATCTTTCTTTGTCTACCCAGAGACCTCATGAACTACACAGGGCATGGAGATTATCATCCATAGTGAATTTGATGTTTTAAGTCATTGCCTTGGCTCCTGTGGGTACATACATCATTTATTAATTCCTTTCATTTAAATCTCCGTGACTTTCTTAAGTTTTCTACACGTACGTCCTCCATTCATCATTTGTTCAATGATCATCTTCATTTTCTTTCCTTTCTTCATTTGGCATTTCCCCCTTCGTAATTCTTGTGGGTGTTATATCAGAGGTTATTAAGTTCTGCAGAAGTAAAGTTCTTTGGTCTTGAAATCCATCTTCTCTTATATTTGTTGGCCATTAGTTTATTTAATTCTGTCCCAGCATAAAAGTCTTCATTTCTAACTCTTATTTGACAAACCATAACTTTCTTAAATATCTGTTTATAAATTGTTGTATGTAGGCCTTCACATTTTAAATGCTCACTTATGTGAAGAGCCATTTTATTTGTGTGAAAAAATACAGAATTAATTTTCATTTGTCTGTCTGCTTGTGCAGATATTTCTTAGTGTCTTTTTAAGAATCAGCAAGTTGAAAAGACACACTGTCATAGTTCTCTTTAAAGTACTAACAATTTTGTTTTGATTTGTGGTGTACAGTTTTATACAATATTTTACCCATTCCATCTGTGCTTATTGAATCTCACAGTAGATGATCATTAAATTGTGATGTTTGGCACTGTCTGTGAGCTCATTTTCATTCCAGATTGTCAGGTTTGTTGCTGTGGCTAGAATTGTTCTTATTTTTTGTGTTCTTGATCATCTGTTTCCATTTCTCATATCTTTCCCACTCTACCCTGGTTGCACCTTCTAAATTTACTTCCAGTTTTATCCTTGCTGCCAACTTGAAGTAGGTGTGAAAGTAACCGTTTTGTTTGTTGTATATAAATTTATAAGGAAAAATGTTTATATTTTGCTTGCCATTCTCCCTTTTTCAATAATGTTAAGTTTTCTATTCTAGTTATATTTTCTTTGATAAACCCTTCATTCATTCTAGTATTCTATTTTCAGAGTATTGTAACTAACTTGATTTTGCTTCATAATTTTCAGTGTTCTAATCCATCCACAGACTCTGTCCCTGTCCATTCTTGTCTGCCCTTGACGGTTTATCTCCATACTCTTTCTGGTGTACTTCTATGCTGTTCAACGATCATCCGTGTTCTTGGATGCATCCATGGTCTTGTGCCTTAAATTTCCTTGTCATAAATCTTTGTTGTCTATGAATTAACAAATTAAAAGTCGCTGTTAACTGGAAAAACTGCACTTTACCATCTTACTGTGGCCCCCAAGAAATATGGCATCGCCCATGTTGAGAACCACTGGCTTAAACCACAGTCAAAAGTTTGACCCCAATGTTGCCAATTGCTTATTCACATGCATACATTTTGTCATTTAGCAATAAAACCACAAAACTTAGAAGTGAAATGTTATTTTCAGCATCCAAGATAAAAGATGTTTATGATTCATATAACTTATTTTTTGCTCATTCACGTGTGACAATAATTGTTTGTACATACACTAGATGTCCTTCAGGCTGCTGAGTATCTATCAAATGTTGATAAATTTATGTAAAAATAAGGACATTTGATACAACAAGGATTCACTTATAATGTGGTGCCAAAGTTTGGAACCCACTATCCACATTTTACCGGGTCTGTAGTTAAATTAAAAACAATGTGAATGGAAATTTACTTTTTAACCATCATATTTTTATTTTTCATCACATGGACAGGCTCTGATGGGACGGACATCTAGGCAGATGATGTCCCTAATTTGAAAGTTGTTTATTTATTATTAAAACTTAATTTTATGTTGGAATGTCTTGTTTAAATACTGATATTCATGTTGTCTTTATTATGTTTCTGTAGTCACTTATGGAACAGTCATGCAGATAATGGTGTTTTTTTGTTTGTTTTACCCATATCTGTGATTTAATGACTGAAAATGTATTGCCTGCTATAATGTTTTACAAACTGAGATACTGAAATCACATGAAAGATCATTCAAGTAGGTGGCAACTATGAAGGTATTATAATTACAATCAGACAGTTTTTTTTGCTGAGAAGTTGTGAATATTTAAATGTTTTTTTTTTTTTTGGAGCTTTCATCTTATTATAATCAACCCAAAAAAAGCAGAGGAATCGATAGAAGACAAATCAAGGGTATTAAGTTGGATGACGCAATGGAAACAGCTTTAATATACTGATGATCCAGCATTAAAAGCCAAGAATGAGGACACTATAGGAACTAGCTGGTTTTATAGTAACTTTGGAGCACAGTCTTATTAATGGGGAGAAATACCCTATTGAACCCCTAATGGGTTATGATGTATAGTGTCTATTATTTCAGAGAATATTTTCACTAGATGCATTTTGTTTGCTAGCGGTGTATTTCCCCATAATTTATTTTGACACTTTTTTTAATATGTGTGTTTTTTTGTTTGTTCTTAAATTATGTAGCCCTCCTTTTGTATTACTTTTATAAAAAAATATTTTTTTTATTTTGGAAGGGGCTGGAGGAATAGAGTGCTGGTGGGTTTATGTCCAGCTTCTTCCAGGTTCATAACCTGAACTAGGGTAAATTATTTTTGTTCCATTTTAAGTTCTGATATTTATTTATGTTTGTTGTGCTTAATTTTTGTTTATTTTATTTTATCTTCATGACACACACACACAGAGAAAGTTGATACAAATAGAGAAGGGAAAGACAAGCAATTTTTTTTCAAAAAGAAAATTGATACTGTGGTTGCTGTGTTTTTTTTTTTTTCTACTTGAGTCTCAGTTGTCACTGTGTTTCAGGGAACTGTCCCTGTTTATAGCAATGATGTTGATGTATGTGAATATGCTGTTTTACAATAATGGTATTGGAGTCTATACTTATATTTTTGATCCCTAAAATATTTAGCTTTATATCTGAGATAGTTTTTGAGCTGTATTATTTTATATAAATAGAAACATTAAAATTTCAAAGTTCATCAGAATCGCAGAATAAATGTTATTCTGCCTTACTCACTTTTTATGTTGATTTCTTTAATTTTAAAAATTAGAAATAGTTGATTTTACAGAATAATGACTGAAAATTGGTTTTACAAACTGAGAAATTGAAATCACATGAAAGATCATTCATCAAGTATTGGGCAAAGGTGATGACATTATTATTACAATCAGTTTTTTGCTGAGAAGTTGTGAATATTTGAAACATATTTTTGGAACTTTCCTCTTCTTGTAATAAGCCCCCAAAAAGCATGGGAATCAGTAGAAGACATTTATGAATGTCTGTACCTTTTTGGTTTGTTGTTATCCATGTTTCAGAGCATTACTACTGAGAGTCAGCAAAAGTTGCTCAACAAGTGATGTAATGTTGTATTACCTACTGTATTTTTTTGTTGATCCAGAAAGTGGCTATTGTTGGTCACATTACATTGACGTTAGAAAGTTTCACTCATTAAAAATTATTTTTCTTATCATTTGTTTGATCTTTGTGTTGTGTTGAATTTATGGTATATGGATTTAACTGTTGCATCACACGTGTGTGAAATGTGGTAGTGTCCATTTTCTCTGTCTTTTCCTCTCTTCAGAGTGGTTGTTCTTGTCCATATATATTTTATGGCACAGAATATGTTATCATCACCATTCAGTTTTTGACATGGAGCATAGCCCTTCAAATAACGTTGGCCAGGTTTTCCTGTCCTGTGCCTTCATCTTGAGGTCTGTCTCC